>WNGS01162409.1:53620-66362 GCA_020271785.1 Procambarus virginalis | reverse complement strand
AAAAGGAAGTTATGCGTGCTGAGGTAAAGTACCTTCTTGATCATGGGCTGGCCACCCGTTATGAGTCCCCTAGGGTCTCACCCTGCATTTTGGTGCCGAAACCTCACGGTAAAGTACGATTATGTACAGACTATAGGAAACTGAATCTCGTGACCGTCAAGGACGCTTATCCTTTACCTCGTATAGATGATATCCTTGATGAGTAGGTAATGCTACTTTATCTTTCCCAAATTGACTTGTTAAAGGGCTATTATCAGATTAGTCTGACAGCGGGCTAAGGAAATATCTGCCTTCACCACTCCTTTTGGCCTGTACAGATTATGAACGCCTTCCTTTTGGACTATGTAATGCCCGGCCACCTTCCATCGAGCTGTCAACCGCTCATCATGGCCTAGATCACACTACGCCTACTTGGATGACATCGTTGTGGTAACCGACAACTGGAACGAACTCTGCTCCAGCTGCAACGATGTTCTCCAAGCTCCTGACAGCTGGCCTTACCATCAACTTGGAAAGTCCACCTTTGCTGAAGGTAAAGGGCGTTATCTGGTCATGCATAGGAGTGACAGCCTAGCTCCTTTAGGCCTTCATACTCACGGCATTCAGCATTACCCACAACCTACAACCAGGAAGCAGCTTCTGCGCTTCTCTGGCCTTGCATCTTACTATCGTAACTTTGTGAAAAATTTCAGTATGGTAGCGACCCACTGATTAACTGACCAGCCCCAAGCAACGGTATCATTGGACCATTGAACAGACCGTTGCATCGTCAGCGAACAATGGGAGAAACGATTTTATACCCTCTGGGAGATCATTACGTATTTTAGAAACAGTATAGGTTCAAGGACTTAACCCTGCAGGACTCCACTGGTGATGTGTCGCCAATCTGAGACCTTACCCCTCACAGTGACTTACTGTATTCTGTTGCTTAGGTACACCCTTATCCAATGGAGTACCTTCCTTTTCACTCCTGCCTGCCTCTCCAGCTTTTTCACTAGCCTCTTGTGTGGTACTGTATGAAAAGCTTTCTGGAAATCCAAAAATATGCATTCTGCCCACCCCTCTCTTTCTTGCCTGGTTGTAGAATTCAATTAATTCTGTTAGGCAGGACCTGCCACCCCTGAACCCATGTTGATGCTGGGTTACAAAGTTCGTTTGCTCCAGAAGTTTCACTAGCTTTTTTCGCATAACCTTCTCCATCAGCTTGCATTGTATGCAAGTTAGAGACACTGGCCTGTAGTTCAGTGCCTCCTGTCTACCCCCCTTTCTTGTATATCGAGACTGCATTAGCCGTCTTTCAAATTTTGGCAGTTTCCCCTGTTACCAGTGATTTGCTATACACAATGGAGAGTGGCTGGCACAGTGCTTCTGCTCCTTCCTTTAGTATCCAAAGGGAGATTCCACCTGGTCATATAGCCTTTGTCACATCCAACTCTAGCAAAAGCTTCCTTTCATCCCCACTGGTAATTTAAATCTCTTCTAATCGTTCCTGGCTATCTATTATCTCTCTTATCCCTGGAGCTTCTCCTTGCTCTAATGTGAAGATCTCCTGGATTTTTTTTATTCAGTTACTCGCACACTTCCTTGTCGTTTATAGTGATAGAGTCTGTCTGCGCCCCTACCCTCAATTTCATTGCCTGTTCTTTACTGTTGGTTTCCTCCTGATGTCGCTGTGCAGCAATTAGGGCGAGTCTTTGCCTTGTTTTCGATGTCGTTTTTGTATTGCGCATCTGCCTTTCTTCTCAACCTGACATATTCATTCATGGCACTCTGGTATCTTTCTCTCCTCTCAAGTGTCCTGTTATTTCTATAGTTTCTCTACGCCCTTTCACTTTTCTTCTTAGCTAGTCTACAATTCTGAACCGTGAGTTTCTCATCTTCATTTCATTATTTTTCTTTTGGACTGGGATAAACTTCTCTGCAGCCTCCTTACGCTTCTGTGCGATGTAGTCCATCATTTGATTGGTTCAAATCACACAAAGGAAAAACAATGAAAAACGTCAATATATTGCAAAATTCGATAATTTTTAGTACCAAACCAAATGCAAGAAAACTTGTAAAAACGCAATGTTATGCCAAACTCTAAGATTTGTATGCAAAATCACACATCGTGAGAAAACCTGAAGTAGTATCTAAATATTAGTAAATCTGAGTATTTTTACCTTAAATCACACATCATGAAAAACTTGAAAAAAGTCTCTATATAACCAAAATCAAGGATTTTTACTTCAAATTATAAATCTAGGTTTCGTGGCATTAAGATTATCAATAAAGCAAATTACATATTGTTTCCAATACAAACGATAAAAATCAATGTGTTTTCGTTAGAATTAACTAAAATGTTCCTGATTATCCGTTCATATTACCGAAAGATGTACACGTAAACCCGCTCTAAGCCGGCTGAAACGTCGAAATAGGCAATAAAAACTGAGTTTCTATCCTAGTCAATATCTTACTCGCTATTTTCACGAGGTACAAATGGTTGATAGAAAATAATGTATTTATTGTGAATTTGCAAATAAATACGTGTTTGCATCATATTTCTGATATATGTCATGAATTAATAACAATAAACTGAAAATTCTTGAAAATGTGGAAAAACGACAAAATATTGCATAAATCGTTGATATTTGGATCAAATCACACAAAGGAAAAAACGATGAAAACATCAATATATTGCTAAATTCGATGATTTTTAGTACAAAACATAATGCAAGAAAACTTGTTAAAAACGCAATATTATGCGAAATTCTAACATTTGTAGGCCAAATTACATATCGTGCGAAAACCTTAAGTAGTATCAAAATTTTAGTAAATTTGTATGTTTTTACCTAAAGTCACACATGAGAAATTTGAAAAAAGTCACTATATTACCAAATTCGAGGATACTTTCTTAAAATAAAAAATATAGGTTTCGTGTTATTGACATCTTTAATAAGGCATATGAAAATGTTGTTTCCAATACAAACGTTAAAAATCAATGTGTTATCAGTAGAATTTACTAAAATGTTACTGATTATTCGTTTATATTACTGAAAGAAGAAGTGCATGTAAAACCACTCTAACCCGGCTGAAACATCGAAATAAGCAATAAAAACCGGGTTCCTCTCCAAATCAATATCTTACTCGCAATTTCAACGAGGTACAAGTGATTGATTGAAAATAATGTATTAAGTGTGAATTTGCAATTAAAAACGTGTTTGCATGTTTTTGTTCGTATATGTAATGCATTAATAACAATAAACTGAAAATTCTTTAAAAAGTGGAAAAACGGCAAAATATTGCATAAAACGTTGATAAATGGTTGAAATCACTCATAGGAAAAAACGACGAAAACATCAAAATATTACTAAATTCGATAATTTTTGGTACGAAACAAAATGGAAGAAAACTTGCTAAAAACGCAATATTATGCCAAATTCTAGGATTTGTATGCCAAATCACATATCGTGAGAAAACCTCAAGTAGTATCGAAATATTAGTAAATTTGTATATTTTTACCTAAACTCACACATGAAAAAAAGTCACTATATTACTCTATTCGATGACTTTTTCTTTAAATCAGAATGATAGGTTTCGTGTTATTGAGCTCATTAAAAACGTTAGAAATCAATGTGTTATCAGTAGTATTAATTCAAATGTTACTGATTTTCGTTTATATTACTGAAAGAAGATGTACACATAAAACGACGTTAATCCGGCTGAAACGTCGAAATATGCAATAAAAGAAGGGCTTCTCTCCTAATCAATATCATACTCGCAATGTTAACGGGGTACAAGTGATTGATTGAAAATAATGTATTTAGTGTGAATTTGCAATTGAAACGTGTTTGCATTTTATTTATCGTCTATGTAATGAATTATTAAAATAAACTGAAAATTCTTAACAAATTAACATAAAATACATTATTTTCAAGAACCATTTGTATCTCGTTAAAATAGCGAGTAAGATATTGATTTGGAGAGAAACCTTTTTTTATTGCATTTTTCGACGTTTCAGCTGGATTAGAGCGTTTTTACGTGTATATCTTCTTTCGGTAATATAAACGTAAAATCAGGAAAAATTTAGTTAATTCTAATGAAAACCCATTGATTATTAACGTTTGTGTTGGAAGCAACATTTTTATATGCCTTAATATTACTTATTATCATTTTAGCAAGTTTTCTTACATTTTGTTTTATACTAAAAATACCGAAATTTGCAATATTTTGACGTTTTTCATCGTTTTTTTTTATTTTGTGATTTGAACCAATTAATCTTAAGCCACGAAACCTAGCTCTATGATTTGAAGTAAAAGTCCTCGATTTTGGTTATATAGTGACTTTTTTCAAGTTTTTCATGTTGTGTGATTTTAGGTAAAATATTCGAATTTACTAATATTTAGATAATACTTCAGGTTTTCTAACGATATGTTATTTGGCACACAAATCTTAGAATTTGGCATACTATTGCGTTTTAGCAAGTTTTCTTGCATTTTGTTTTATTCTAAAATTATCGAAATTAGCAATATTTTGACATTTTTCATCGTTTTTTGCTATGTGTGATTTAAACCAATTATCAACGATTTGTGCAATATTTTGCCGTTTTTCCACGTTTTTAAGAATTGTCAGTTTATTGTTATTAATTTATTATATATACGACAAATATGATTCAAACATGTAATTAATTGCAAATTCACATTAAATGCAATATCATCAACAACCACTCGTACATCGTTAAAATAGTGAGAAAGAGATTGACTAGGAGGGAAACCAGGTTCTTATTGCATATTTCGACATTTCAGCCGGATTAGAGCGGATTTACGTGTACATCTTCTTTCGGTAATATAAACGGAAAATCAGGAACATTTTAATTAATTCTATTGAAAACACATTGATTTTTAACGTTTGCATTGGAAACAAAATTTTCATATGCCTTATTAATGATCTTAATGCCACGAATTCTACCTTTATAATTTGAAGTAAAAATACTCGGTTTTGGTAATTTAGTGACATTTATCAAGTTTTTCATGTGTGATTTTAGGAAAAATATTCGAATTTAGAAATATTTAGATACAACTTCAGGTTTTCTCACGATGTGATTTGGCATACAACTCCTAGAATTTGGCATAATATTGCGTTTTTAGCAAGTTTTCTTGTATTTTGTTATGTACTAAAAATTATCGAAATTAGCAATATTTTGATGTTTTCATCAATTTTTCTGCTGTGTGATTTGAACCAATTACCAACGATTTATGCAATATTTTGACGTTTTTCTACGTTTTTATTTTTTTTAGTTTATTGTTATTAATTCATTACATATACGATACATATAATGCAAACACGTAATTAATTGAAATTCACACTAAATACATTATTTTCCATCAATCACTTGTACCTCAATAAAATAGCGAGTAAGATAAATTAGGAGAGAAACCTTTCTTTTATTGCATATATCAACGTTTCAGCCGGATTAGAATTGTTTTACGTGTACCTCTTCTTTCAGTAATATAAGCGAAAATGCATTAAAATTTTAGTTAATTCTAATAATAAAACATAGATTTTTAACGTTTGTATTGAAAACAACATTTTCATATGCCTTGTTATTGATCTCAATAACACTAAACCTATATTTATGATTTGAAGAAAATATCCTCCAATTTGGTAATATATTAATTTTTTCAAATTTTTCATGTGTGATTTTAGGTAAAAATACCAAAATTTCTAATAATTCTAATTTACTAACATTTACTAATATTTCGAACTAACTTGAGGTTTCGTACGATATGTTATTTGGCCTACAAATCTTAGAGTTTGGCATAATATTGCGTTTTTAGCAAGCTTTCTTACATTTTGTTTTGTAATAAAAATTTTCGAATTCAGCAATATTTTGACGTTTTTCATCGTTTTTCCTTTGTGTGATTTGAACCAATTATTAACGATTCATGCAATATTGTGCCGTTTTTCCACGTTTTTAAGAATTTTACTTTATTGTTATAAATTAATTACTTTTACTAATTATATATATATAATGCAAACACGTAATTAATTGCAATTAATTAATTATACGACAAATATGATGTACACGTAATTAATTACAATTAACATTAAATACATTATTTTCAATCAACAATTTGTACCTCGTGAAAAAAGCGAGTAAGAGATTGACTAGGAGAGAAACCCTGCTTTTATTGCATATTTCGACATTTCAGCCGGATTAGAGCGGTTTAACATAAACATGTATATCTTCTTTCGGTAATATAAACGGAAAATCAGGAACATTTTAGTTAATTCTAATGAAAACACATTGATTTTTAACGTTTGTATTGGAAACAACATTTTCATATGCCTTAATAATGATTTAATGCCACGAAACCTACCTTTATGATTTGAAGTAAAAATCATCGATTTTGGTAATATAGTGACTTTTTTCAACTTTTTCATGTTGTGTGATTTTAGGTAATAATAATCGAATTTACTAATATTTAGATACTACTTCAGATTTTCAACGATATGTAATTTTGCATACAAATTTTAGAATTTGGCATAATATTGCGTTTATATCAAGTTTTTCTTGCATTTTGTTTTGTACTAAAATTATCGAAATTAGCAATATTTTAAAACGTTTTTCATCTCCTTTTCCTTTGTGTGATTTGAACCAGTTATTGATTATTCAATTTTTTGCGTTTTTTCCACGTTTTTAAGAATTTTCAGTTTATTGTTATTAAACCATTACATATACGACAGAGATGATGCAAACATCTAATTAATTGCAAATTCACGTTAAATGCAATATTTTCAACAACTTTGTTAAAATACCGAGAAAGATTTGAGTAGGAGAGAAACCATGTTTTATTATATATTTTGACGTTTCATCCGAATTAAAGCGGTTTTACCTGTACATCTTCTTTCGGTTATATAAACGGAAAATCAGGAACATTTTAGTTAATTCTAATGAAAACACATTGATTATAACGTTTGAATTTTAAAACAACATTTTCATATACCTTATTAATGATCTCAATAAACGAAAACTATCTCTAGGATTTGATGAAAAAATCCTTGATTTTGGTAATATAGTGATTTTTTTCAAGTTTTTCGTGATGGGTGGTTTTAGGTAAAAATATTCTAATTTACTATTATTTCAATACTACTTCAGGTTTTCTCACGATATGTGATTTGACATACAAATCATAAAATTTGGCATAATATTGCGTTTTTAACAATCTTTCTTACATTTTGTTTTGTACTAAAAATTATCGAATTAGCAATATTTTGACGTTTTTCATCATTTTTCCTTTGTGTGATATGAACCAATTATTAACGTTTCATTCAATATTGTGCCGTTTTTCCACGTTTTTTAAGAATTTTTACTTTATTGTTATTAATTTAATTCTTTTAGGATATATATAATGCAAACACGTAATTAATTGTAAATTCACACTAAATACATTTCTTTCAATCAACCACTTCTACCTCGTTAAAATAGCGAGTAAGATATTGATTAGGAGAGAACCCTTCTCTTATTGCATATTTCAACGTTTCAGCTGGAATGAAATTGTTTTTACGTGTACATCTTCCTTCCAGTAATATAAACGAAAAACCACAACATTTTAGTTAGTTCTCATGAAAACAAATTGATTTTTATCCTTTGTATTGGAAACAACATTTTCATGTTCCTTATTATTGATCTAAATAACATGAAAACTATCTCTGTGATTTAAAATATAATTCCTCGATTTTGGTCATAAAGTGACTTTTCAAGTTTTCTGTGTGATTTTAAGTAAAAGTACTAAAATTTACTAATATTTAGAACCGATACTTTAGGTTCTCTCACGATATATGATATGGCATACAAATATTAGAATTTGGCATAATAGGGCGTTTTACCATGTTTTCTTGCACTTTGTTTTGTACTAAAAATTATTGAAATTAGCAATATTTTGACGTTTTTCATCATTGTTTTCCTTGTGATGATTTGAAGCAAATATCAACGATTTATGCAATATTTGGCCGTTTTTTCACATTCTCATGAAGTGTCAGTTATTGTTATTAATATGTTCATATACGACAAATATGATGCAAACACGTAATTAATTGGAAATTGACATAATACAATATTTTCAACAACCTCGTTAAAATAGCGAGAAAGATATTGAGCTGGAGAGAAACCCTGTATTTTATTGCATATTTCGACGTTTCAGCCGGATTAGAGTGGTTTTACGTGTACATCTTCTTTCGGTTATGTAAACGAAAAATCTGGAAAATTTTAGTTAATTCTAATGAAAACATTGATTTATAACGTTTGAATTGGAAACAACATTTTCATATACCTTCTTAATGATCTCATTAACACGAAACCTGTGTTTATGATTTGAAGAAAAAATCCTCGAATGCTGTAATATAGTGACTTTTTTCATATTTCTCATGTTTTGTGATTTAAGGTAAAAAATTCAAATTTACTAATATTTCGATACTACATAAGGTTTTCGCACGATATGTGATTTGGCCTACAAATCTTAGAATTTCGCATTATATTGCATTTTTACCAAATTTCTCGCATTTTGTTTTGTACTAAAAATCATCGTACAGTACAAAATGTTACCATGGCCGGGGTAGCACGTCTGTGGACAGAGATATAGCCAATAGTTTCCCTTTTTATTGTATGGCTTGGAGCGAGGACTCAAGATTTGCGCGGGAATCTTGAGAGGCCTGGGACAGCGTGGGCCTCCCGCTCGCTTCAGCATCGTTGTCATGGCAACGGCAGGCGTCCATCTTGAACCGCCATGTTGGTCGGCCATTTTGGCGCGCCCTAGGGCCATGCTACACCGTCACTGTTTGGTTGAGAGGGGTAGGCCATTGTGTGCCTCCCTCTCATTGGTTCTTTCTAGGAGGACGCGGGAATCGCCGCTGTTCTTCCCTCAAGGCATCATTCTGCTCCAGTCACCACCATAGCCTGACGTCTCTCTCTTGCCCATTCGGCCAAATTGGGCATGACGACGTCGTGGTGACTGTCTCCTCAGCTCCTCCACTGCCACCTCCACCAAGACCGCCAGCTGCGCAGACAGAATCCAGCTGGAGTCATCGTCGAGGGGTAGATAGATAGGGAACGAGTGAGAGAAATCTAGGATCACTATGTAAGACAGTGTAAACCTGTAAGGATGGAGGTCGGAAAAGCCTCTCCAGGTACGAGAGGCCAAGTAGCGTTGCCAGCAAAGTGCAGAGCGGCAGTGTTGAGTCCGTTACACGCTGTTGACTCTGCGGGTCACCTAGGGGTGACCGCGATGCGACGTTCAACGTCGAGAGAAGTGGCTGGGCAACGACAACATCTTTTCTCTTGGGTGAGGAGGCCCAGGGAAAATCAGGCTGTCAGTGGAAATATATTCCGGTCTGAGTGTGTCAGACGAACAGTGATAAATTGGGGTGTGATGCGGATTCGGTCGTCGCCCTACCGATCGCAGTCGAAGGGGGCGGTCGGAAGATTCCACTCCACATCAGAGACAGCTCTGAGGATGTTCTGCGTAGAGCAGGAAGACGAGTGGGAAGAGACAGCGGGCCCTGTTTTGTTGGCCATTTGCAAAGCAGTGGCTGAACCGTTAATCTTCTCACAGTTCCAGCTGGTGAACGGACGTGAGGTGTGGAGCCCTCGATCCGCAATGGGTAAGCAGTGGACGCCCAGGATGAACTTGAAGACGGTCTGCAGACACATGAGGAGTGTCACACATTGGCGGCTGCAATACTGGCTGGAAGCCAAGATTTTTAGTGGAAAGGACAGCGTAGTCGCAGATGCGTTGTCCCGCATGCACTAACCAGACATGACTCTTATTTTAAGGGGAGGGGTATGTGACGGTGTTCCCCCCTTCTAATTCTCCCACGCCTGCTGTAAGAGTCATGTCCACTATTCCCGAGCGTTCTCTACATTGCAGGCATCAATTGAACATATGTGGGAGAGAACAGCATTCTCGAAGAGCCGAGAAATTTGCGAAAATAGAACATTTTGGCCTGTGGGATAGGCCCTTTAGGGAGCCAATATGGCGCTGGCGAGTCTGTTCTCCCGCCAAAACTGTGTGACGTCAGTGGCGCCAGATTGGTCACCGTCAGCGACGTGGCACTGGGAGCCAATGAAAACCAACTTTGGGAAAAGTGACGTCACATAGGCATGGGGGTCCGGCCGTGTTGGCGCCAGGCGATATCAGTCTTTCACGACACGTCCGAGAGGTAGGACGCGCGATCGGTCATCCTGTCAGAGTGACGGATTTACCGAACTCCGGTGGATTTAAGCGTCTCCAGTTGTTGGCACGCACTCTGTGAGGTCTTCCTGCAACCCAGAAGTGGCTCAGATAAGGAATTGACAGAATATTGAGCAACAAGTGCTCAGGGACAGGTGCGTTGCAAGAAGTGGGCCGGGCATCGACGTGTGTCGTCATTGGCAGTTCACCAGTATAAGAGACAGCTTAGTGGCCGGGCCACCCACCGTGAGTGAACCGGGTTGACAGCCTTGTCAACCAGGTTGAACGTGTGATCGACGATCCTGTCAAGTTTGACAGTAACCCCACCTTCGTGGAACCCTACGAGTCAACAGTTGGATGCAAGCACGTCGAGAAGTCTTCCCAAATACCTAGCGATATATCTAGACGACGAGGGAATTGACAGTGTTGTGAGCTTCAAGTGCTCTGAAGTCGGGTGCTGTGCGTGTGGAGCTTAAGCAGCATCGTCTGGGACGGCTGATAACTTCACAGTGACTTCGTAGTGGTGAGAGGCAGTTCCTCTGGGAGTACAGTGACAAGAACTAATTGGGAAACGTACGACGACCGCCGAGACGTAGGCTGGCTGCCGTAGTTGGGAGGAAAGTTGACGGCCAGGAGACCGACTTCAACCCTGCGACGTACTGTAGAGGAAGGAGCACGGACCTGCTGTGTACAGAAGCGGCGAGACGCGACATCCTAAGGCGTGGGCTTGTGTTTCTGGATGGTGAACGAGGCGAGAGCCTGGACCAGGAGCTACAACCCAACTGTCATCCTAGGATAGGTGAAGTAGGTGTTTACAGTTACCCTCCCATTTCCCCTTTAGTTAGCTATATATATTCTTGTCAGGATATTTTATATGTCGTGAGCAAGTCTCACTTGAGTTTAAGTCACAGAGAGCACAGTATGTGGTGAGCCTGCCCAGAGCGCTCACAGTATCAGTTTACATATATATCTATGTGTGGGTGTGTGCAAGCACCAAGATTCATCAGAGAATTTACTGTGACTATTATTAATTTCCAGTGAGTATTATTATTATATATATTGGTAGTAAACCAGATATTGGTGTGTTGATCTCTATAATCTATTGATATAAATGCCTGTGGATTGATCTCTATAATCTATTGATATAAGTGCCCGTGTGTTGATCTCTATAATCTATCGATATAAATGCCTGTGTGTTGATCTCTATGATCTATTGATATAAATGCCTGTGTATTGATCTTCATGATGTATATATATATATGCCTGAAATTTGATTACTGATTTATATATGACATGACTGTGTACTGAATAATATCATATACGTGAAGTGATTGCCAGTGATATCTCTGTGAGAGAAAGTATAGATATAAAGAAAAGTTCAGTGATCAAGTGAGTGCATTCACAGTAAATATTATTAAGAATAGAGTAATCTTTTGGTACGGTGAAAAGTCACTGTGAGAGTATTGTGAATAAGATGTTGATCGTGAGGCCAGTGAAATCATAAGTAAGCCATGTGAATGTTGAATAGTGTTTTGGAAAAAGTTAAATAAACGGGGATCGTGACAGAATTAGAAAACAAGTACTAGTCTGTTCCCACGATCGCGAGGGTCCCGGTCAGCTGAGTCTGACAGGTGACGCGTGGCGCTGCCGATGTTACCATATCGGTGCGCTCTAGAATATTATGCTATGAATGGAGCAATTGTCATATATTATTCCTGATACATTGATGCATATATATTTCTCGTTGTCTTTTAAGTAAAATACCAAAACTCTTTGGTGTTTGATATCATCCCCTCCATTTATCTTGTGACCGTGTAATGAAGTAAAGCAGAGTGACCTGCCTGATACCATATTACTGGAATTTGCTCTTGCCACAATTACACCTGACCACTGCAGTGTTACTGGACACCTAAAAAACCAGTTGGCGACCTTGAAGGCTGTGTAAGAGTTCGGTGTCGGGGCGGGCCACAGATTGAGGGAACGATCTGTGCCCCACTCATCTTACAATCTAAAGGCCGGTTGTGAGACCGACTGGGGTACTCTCCGAGGCCAGCAGTGGAGCCTAGAGGATTGAGGGAAGACCCGCCGAACGACGGTGAGTAAGGGTTATTGTTGGAGCAACCACCTGGAAAGGAGATCCAGTCTACTGTTGCTTTAACCCTTCTCTAACGAGAACACCGTGAAACCCCGACATTGGCGACCTTGCCAGGATAAGAGCAAGATCAAGGTGGTAATTGTGGTATTAAATATCAGGCCTAGGTTTTCACTCATTGTCACAAGATGGAGGGTGATAAAGTAGCCAGGTTTATAGACACGAGAGACGAGCAAGTACTGGAGGAGTGCACCAAGGCACAGCTGCAGACGATCGCCGACCACTTTGGGATCAAGTTGAGAGCTTCCAAAGTGGGAGAGAGAAGACTTGAGATCATGGCACAGCTCAAGGCACGTGATGAAGCCTTAGGAGAGGAGCGGCCACAGACACCTGCCAGTGGAGGAGAGAACTTGAGTACCGGTGGCAGCAGCCGGGGATCCAG
>WNGS01162409.1:0-11568 GCA_020271785.1 Procambarus virginalis | reverse complement strand
TGCAATGTTTCGCCGTTTTTCCACGTTTTTAAGAATTTTTAGTTTATGTTATTAATTCATTACATTTACGATAAATATAACACGTAATACGTAATTGAATTGCAAATTCACACTAAATACCTTATTTTCAATCAACCACTTCTATCTCGTTAAAATAGCAAGTAAGATATGATTATGAGAGAAACCCTTCTTTTATTGCATATTTCAACGTTCACGCCGGATTAGAGTGGTTTTAGTGTACATCTTCTTTCAGTAATATAAGCGAAAAATCAGTAAAATTTTAGTTAATTCTAATGATAGCACATTGATTTTTAACGTTTGTATTGGAAACAACATTTTAATATGCCTTATTAATGATCTCTATAACACGAAACCTACCTTTATGATTTGATGAAAAATCCTCAAATTTAGTAATATAGGTCTTTTTTCACATTTTTCATGTGTGATTTTAGTTAAAAAAATACAAAATTACTAATATTTCGATACTACTTAAGGTTTTTGCACGATATGTGATTTGGCCTTCAAATCCTAGAATTTGGCATATTATTGTGTTTGTGCAAGTTTTTCTTGCATTTTTGTTTTGTACTAAAAACATCGAATTAGCAATATTTTGACGTTTTTCATCGTTTTTCCTTTGTGTGATTTGAACCAAATAATGACGATTTATACAATATTTTGCCGTTTTTCCATGTTTTCAAGAATTTCAGTTTATAAATGAAGTTCTACTAAACTTATTGGATCCCGGTAGCCTCTCTGAGGCACAAACCAGGATTTACCAACTCCCACCCCTGCACCCGAGCTATGTCAATAGGCCGTTCTCCCTCTTCGCCCTTACATCATTACACACAGAGATCACACTAACGTGATGCATCAAATGAACGAATCCACAAGGGCCTTGACGAGGATTCGAACCTGCGTCCGGAGCATCTAAGACACTGCCTAATCGACTGAGCTACGACAAAATAAAAGGGATTTTACTCTGTCGAACAAATGAACAAATCCTGTGGATTTGTTCATTTAATGCATCACGTTAGTGTGATCTCTGTGTGTAATGATGTAAGACGAAGAAGGAGAACGGCCTATTGACATAGCTCGGGTGCAGGGGGGAGTTGGGTAAAATCCTGGTTTGTGCCTCGGAGAGGCTACGGGATCCAGTAAGTTCAGTAGAACTTCGGTTTCAACTCTTTTACCCTGTCGTAGCTCAGTTGATTAAGGCAGAGTCTGTGATGCTCCGGACGCATGTTCGAATCCTCGTCACAGCCCTTGTAGACTTGTTCATTTGATGCATCATGTTAGTGTGATCTCTGAGTGTAATCTCAGTTTATTGTTATTAATTCATTACATATACGACAAATATGATGCAAACACGTAATTAATTGAAAATTCATATTAAATACATTATTTTCAATCAACTTTGTACCTCGTGAAAGTAGCGAGTAAGAGATTGACTAGAGAGAAACCCGGTTTTTATTGCATATTTCGACGTTTCAGCCGGATTAGAGCGGTTGTACGTTGTACATCTTCTTTCGGTAATATAAACGGAAAATCAGGGAACATTTTAGTTAATTCTAATGAAAACACATTGATTTTTAACATCGAATATGCAATAAAAACTGAATTTCAGTCCTAATCAATATCTTACTATTTTAATGAGGTACATATGGTTGATTGAAAAATTGTATTTAACGTTAATTTGTAATCACTTACGTGTTTTCATCATATTATCGTATATATAATGAATTACATCATAGACCGAAAATTCATAAAACGTGGAACCACGGCAAATTCTGCCTAAATCGTTGATATTTGGTTTAAATCACATAATGAAAAGGGGACGAAAAAAGTCAAAATATAGCTAAGGGAACATTACTTTGTAAATATGAAAAGTTGTTGTAGGGCATTCAAAATTTATTATCCTGATACATGTGAAAGATGCTGCAACTGGGCCAAGTTTCAGCATCTCAGCCTAAATAGAGAGAGGAGAAAAAAAAAAAAAAAAATTAGAAATTTTTAAAACAATTTAAATAATTTCACAGCCCACAATTGTGAACCAAAATCATTTTTATGACACTTAGCTATGACCTTACTATATAATAAAGAATTTGTAAAGGTTTTTATCCCAGATGTATTTAGTGCAATAATACAGATTTTTAAAATTTCCAAAAAAGTATGCAACAAAATGATGTATACCAATATTTATAAAATCAATAAATCTACATAGATAAGAAACGCTATATCATTTTTAGAGGCATAAACTCTACATATACTGTGCAAGTTTCATGTAAATTGAATAATAAATAAAGGCTGTGAAGTGAGATATAGTTGTAAAATATTTACCTCCACAAACGAAGGTCAAAGTTCACCTACCTTTGGGCGAGGTTGATGCCGACCAATATCATTCAAAATTTGCAGCCTTGTAGATAGGCATGGGTTCAATATGGTGTGCAAGTTCCATGAAGATCGCTGCCTGATTATAAAGAAAAAAAAATTATAAAAAAAAAAAAAAAAAAAAAAAAATTAATTAAATATTTGCCACCAGTTATATATGTACAAATATATGAAGTAATACCACAATATAACACTAAAAGATACTAACCTAATATAATTGGTCAGAAATATGGGTCCTGAAGGTGGCACTGCAGTGGCACTAGTAGGGCCTGCCCCATACCCGGGGTCAGCTCCCTCAGGGGCCTTGCTTGGTTTGGTGGTGCGTCTCGTTGGTTTCTGCATCTCCTTGTCCTTCTTACTAAAGTACCAGTCCCGTATGTCCAGCATGAGGAGTAGCTGGTGCAAGAAGTGAGCGGCAGAAGTGGAAGGTAGGATTGTGGGGGAGGGAGGCGCGCGAGCTGCGAGAAGCTCCCTCACACTGCTGGCGGAGACGCCACCACACTCCTCACTCTCACAGTGCGTGATCTACGCATTGCGGCCAGCTAGTACCTTCTACGGAGAGCTCGCATGCATCTAGCCTTCAGCGCTTCCTCTTGTTCGTTTGGTACGTCATATTGCAGTACAAATAGCCCAAATAACTATTTTGGGAGCGCTGCTCTGGGAGAGCGCGTCAACGATACACCCACTCCCTCAGGGACACACAGAGTGACTGAGCCTCCTATCCCCACATCCCCCTCACACGAGACAGTTGCAATAAGTGAGTTTATATTAGTTTCATGCATATAACGCTATTTTCCACGCTATTACGAAATATTAGACTTCTACAACGTAAGACACAATACCGCACGGCGCACCCAGGCCGCGAGGACCGGATTGGGGAAACTTGCAGCAGGAAATATGACTCTAATTACGTTATTTATCAAGATAACATAAAACGGTTTGCAGCACAGTGTTGCCACAACGTTGTAGTATTTTTCGTAATTTTTCGTAAATATTCCATTTTCTTCGGATTTTTTGAAAAATGCTCCCATAAATCAATTTATACCCATTGTTGCGTGTTCTATCTTGTGTTGACCTATCAATACCTCATTATTATTCCTAGAGGATTTTTAGTACAAACAAAATGCAAGAAAACTTGCTTAAAAACGCAATACTTTTCGAAATTCAGATATTTTTAGACCAAATACAAATATCGTGAGAAAAAATGGAAGAGAAAACACATTTATTTTATTATTTGTAATGGAAACAACATTTTTATATATCTTTTTAATGATCACACCACCGCCGCCACCCCAACACCACCGCGCCACCCTGCAACACCACCGCCGCCACCCCCAACACTACTGCCGCCTCCCCTTGCACCACCGCCGCCCCACCCCACACCACCGCCACCCTCAACACCACCGCCGCCACCTGGGTCGTAGGCCCCTGGATTTTTCGATTTTTTTCCCCAAGCCGGTCGTAGGCCCTGCGTTTTCTCGATTTCTTTCCAAAGCCGGTCGTAGGCCCCCTGGTTTCTCGATTTTTTTCATGACGGTCATAGGCCCCAGGGTTTTCTCGATTTTTTTTTTTCATGGCCGGTCGTAGGCCCCTGGGTTTTCTACAATTTTTTCCCAAGCTGGTCGTAGGCCTCTGGGGTTTCTACAAATTTTTCTCGTGTCAGTCGTAGGTCCCTGGGTTTTCTCTAATTTTTTCCCAATCCTGAGCTTGGCCCCCTGCCATTTTCGCTCAAGGGGATTTAACGGCCGCCTCCAGTCATCCCAAAATTTCGTTATCTCAGTGACCCTGCACAGGCACGTTAAAGGGGATTAAAAATCCGGTCACTGTCCTCGAGGTTTTCTCAAATTTTTACACCAAGCCGTACATAGTACACTGTCATTTAAATCTTCGATTTACTTCCAATCTATGTTAACCAGAACATCAGCTGATGCTATTAGATGATGAACTTCAGTAGATCTATTATTTCCCTATTATTACCCCATTTCTTCTCCATTTATACACATCAATAATGTAACTCCATTAATATTCAGAAGGTTCTATTTATTCCCTCTTACTTATCTGAAAGCTTTATATTTATAGTGTCCGGTCAAGGATCGTTTATTGAGCATAGGAATGAATGAATGAAACCCAGAGCAACACAGAGTGTGAATTATCATATAGCGTGGCGTTCAGCCCTGTTACCGAACCAGTATTTACCCAGGTCTATTTCCTAAATTTAAAACTTATCCAATTTATACCCATTGTTTCGTGTTCTGCCTCGTGTTTATAGTATTAATATCCCCTTTTGACATGTCCATTCAGTCACACCTCTATCATGTCGCTCCTATTTCTTCGCCTTTCTGGATAATTTAATTTAAGCTTTGTCAATCTTTTTCTTCAAGGATCGTTTATTTAGCATAGGGCAAATAAAAACGAAAACTCAATATCATCCATTTGTATGAAAACAGACCCCTCCCAGGCGTGGTGACTTCAATGCAAGTTCATTAGTAATTCAATATTGCTGCATAAACGCATAAATATATATGCACATCTCACATTCGCTCAAAAACATATCTCCCACACCCTACTATAGCATAAAACAAATCAAAATACGCATACAGTGTACATATATATGAACTACAATGAGTAAAGCAAGCCTCTCATGTTTTGAAAAAAGCCCTTGTGTAGTTTCTTCATTCTAAGGTCTTCATCCCTAATGCAGTGCGATGCACCAATGAGTGCAGAGTTTTTAGTACATGCGGTTCCTATGAGGATCACACATTAGTGCAATTTCTTAATCGCTCTCAATACCTCAACTGCAATCTGTGTTTCATCAGAGGTGATATTCAAGTACCTTTGCTCGTATTTTATCGCTCATTTGCTCATTTTCCTGTATTCAATTCATAACCCTACGAAACCAACCTAACTTATGTTATTATGTAACAAAGAAATTCTTTCTACAGACTCGTTGTTGTTTAGCGACGTCGCAAAAAGCGACATCAGTTTAGGGATAGGGTATGGTTGGTCATTAGCAAATAAGTGTTAAGGTACCACTGCAACTGACTGTTCAACTATGTGTGACGTCACCTGATGGCCAATGCGGCCTTTGGCGTCCTAGTAGCATATGTACTGTATTTGATGTTATTGTTCAAAAACGGCTAAACTATCCATCCCCACCTAACCTAATCAGAGGTTTAAGAATATACATTTTAGTCATCCACAAATGCAATAACGGGTTCAAAAACAAAAATAGCTGCCCAAATGTCGTACCGCAATGTTAGCATAATCGTACATTTGGCAGCATAGCGGGTCAGCTGAACATAAGAATGAAGGTAACTGCAGAAGGTTTATTAGCCCATATGAGGCAGCTCAATATATATCCACAAAATCTCATTCATATACATGTCCAACCTATGCTTATAACAATCAAGGGAACCCCCCACTTCCAATATTAGTTTACAATAATAGTTTAAAATAAATAGCTTACATTCTAGTTTTTTTTACACAACAGCAATTATGAAACGCTGTAGCTAGATATCGTACTATAATCCGCAAGTAGTTACCGTACATCTGGCAGCTCAGTGGATCAGTAGCTGTGTTCATAGGCTAGTCAGCTCTCCTCACATCCGTCAAATAGCCATCCAAATTTCGCTCCACAATTCTAGCATCTCAGCTGGATGCTAGCCGCTATATTCATAGGTTAATCATTTCTACACCTCAAAAATCTTAGTCATGCTAGGCAAATCAGCTAACTTCTTTCTAAATCAACAGTCACAAATACAAGCATACATATCTACACACTCTCCACAACCCATACATTCATAGAGAATAGCCTGTTTTTGCTACCATTGCCCCATTAATCAGATGTAATTTATACTATATGAATCCCTAAAATGTATTAAGAACAGGATTTCAGTAACCTCCCAGCTCTTTCACCACAAGAAATCTTAATTATTTGTACTGATAATTTATATTAATGCATACCAATCAGCAAGGTAACCATATTATTCAAGCAAGTTCAAAATATTATTAAAAACCCACCATACATAATATTCAAACAGATAAACCAAAGTGTATGTGTTCTATTAAAATAAATATATTTGCAATTATTCATAAAAAACTAAGGTTGTGATAAAGCCCACAAAAATATATATAAATTTAACATCATTCACACAAAATGCAACACTTGTACTTACACTATAAATGAAAAAAAAAAACACAGTATAAAACATACACATTTACACTCAATATAGCACTTTAAGCACAAAGCATTTGCACACTAAATTCCATTTACACAGAAAATACATTTACACACCAAATATGTCATTTATGCGCAAAATATATTATTATTTACACACAAAATATACCATTCACACACAAAATTTGTTATTTATAGACAAAGTATGACATTTACATACAAAATATGTCAGTTGCACACAAAAATATACCATTTACACAAATTTTGCATGTACGCTCAAAGAATAACATTTACACAGAGTATGGTATTTGCACAAATATAGCAAATTGCTTATACATTTTAGACAATCAAAAATGCGCTTTCGCTAAAATTACACAATTTCACAAACATATTTTCACAAAATGCCCACACATTGTCTCATATAATAAAATACACTTTCACACTTGCACATGAAGATCTATTTTTTCAGATTGCATATATAGAACTTACACAAATACACAATTTGGCACACAAAAATACAGTTGCACCAGTTCCACTTCAGCAAATTAAAAACACAACTTGCGTAAATACACTATTCGCACAAAACTATTAATAAACATGGTCAATTATTACACAAATTGTGTAATTATTACAAATCTTTGCACAAATTATTACAAGCAAACTTGCTATATAATTACATAACTTGCACAATAACAGTCAATACACAACAGGTATAAATAAACAATTCATTCATATACAGTTACACAACATGTGCTTTCTCAAATCTAGCTTTGGATATATTAGGTCAGGTTACATTAGGTGAGGTTGTCTAGGGTAGGTTGGAATAGGAGAAAACTTGGCTGTGTTATGTTACAAATTTTTTTTTCGTATATTTGTGGAAATTGTCTTAAATTAGGTTGAATTTAGGTTGGAAAGCATAAATTTCACCAAATTTTAATGAAATCTAACTTTGTATATGTTAGAATAGGTTAGGTAAGGTTGTGTAGGGTAGGTTAGAATAAGTAAAAACTCGGCTAAAATGGTCTTTGGCTGTGCTATGTTACAAAACATTTTTTTGGTATATTTGTGGAAATTTTCTTAAATTAGGTTGAATTTAGGTTGGACAGCATAAATTTCACCAACCTTTAATGAAATCTAGCTTTGTATATGTTAGGATAGGTTAGGTAAGGTTGTGTAGGGTAGGTTAGAATAAGTAAAAACTCGGCTAAAATGGTCTTTGGCTGTGCTATGTAACAAAAAATCATGGGTATATTCAACCCGTCCTCACACAAGACAGCACATATATGACTTAATGCTTAAAGTCCATATGTTGAATGTGATTTAGTACATATGTGGTATATTCCGAGTTAACTTTTTTACCAAGGCCCAAACTCTTCATCACGTACCAATTTACGTCTCACAGTACCCGTCCATCAACGTAGATAGCAGAATAGTCGTGATTGGTTCACATATAATGAAAATTGTAGTTTTCAGGTCCCACATGGGTTGTGAAATTTACCTACTATTGTCCATGCTCTTAGAATATTACAAATCAGCTACATCCTATTGAAGGCTCGTAGTTTTGTTTTGAGAAATATTAGTTGTTCTTAGTAAATTATAATAAGCACTATAAATTATTACATAGAATTACAGTGCTTCACCAATCAATATAATATACAATAGTTTGTGCCTTAAAAATATTTAAAGAATGTTCTGTAGGAACGCTAACAGAAAACGATGTTATGTTTTCTATGGGTAAACTACTGCAAATGGTGTGGTGTCTACTATATATCAACTATAGGATGCGTATAGGGTCCACTAAAACCTGTTAGGTGGGTAAGGGGTCCAATACCACCCGCAGGATGGGTATGGGGGTCACATCCACCCACAGGATGGGTATGGGGATCATCCATCCACCCACATCCACCCACAGGAAGGGTATGGGGTCCAATACCATCCACTGGATGTGTATGGCGTCCACTACCACCGACAGGATGTGCATGGGGCTCACAACCACCCACAGGATGGGTATGGGGTCCAATACCACTCACAGGATGAGTATGGCGTCCACTGTCACCCACTGGATGGGTATGGGGCTCCAACCACCCACAGGATGGGTATGAGGTCCAATACCACCCACAGGATGAGTATGGCGTCCACTACCACCCACAGAATGTGTATGGGGCTCACAACCACCCACAGGATGGGTATGGGGTCCAATACCACCCACAGGATGAGTATGGCGTCCACTGTCACCCACTGGATGGGTATGGGGCTCCAACCACCCACAGGATGGGTATGGGGTCCAATACCACCCACAGGATGAGTAGGGCGTCCACTATCACCCACTGGATGGGTATGGGGCTCCAACCACCCACAGGATGGGTATGGGGTCCAATACCACCCACAGGATGAGTATGGGGTCCAATAAATTATGTAAAACTAAAATTATGTAAAACTAAAATTATGTAAAACTAAACACTACCTGATAAATTCCCTGTAACCTACCTTACCCCTCTATTGTCAACCCATGTCTTATTTTTTTATTCAACGCTGTTTGTCTACATATTGTATTTGTGCTGGTTTTTCAGTCATGTTCCCCCCTTTTTTTATCTTTATTTGTATCTGTTCTCAAAACATTTTATTCTTTTTGCTCAATTAGTATTAAGTTTTAGATATTAATGTTTTCTTGCCCGAAACGCATTGCGTAATAGTGGCTTTAGGCATTGTATGTACTAGCTCTATCTATAAATCGATCCACTTATGTAAAATCACTTTATGTATGTACCTTTTCTGAATAAACATATTTATTTATTTATTTATAATAACACCCACTGGATGTGTATGGCGGCCATTGCCGCCCAGAGGGTCGCTATGAAGTCAACTACCGCCTATAGTGTTTGTATAGTGTCCACTACCGCCCATAGTATTATTATGGGGTCCACTACCCCTCATAGGGTCGGTATGGGGGTCCATTACTACCCACAGGGTGTCTGGGGTCTATTTTGGCAATACTGCTTTTCCAATCTCATTTGTTGTTCAATGTAAAATATATGTTGCTCGACTTGCAACAATTTATATATCTATATATGTATATAGTATAGTGCCTTTGCAATAATGTACCAATGTGTGTATTTTCATAACCCATTTTAAATTGTTGAAAAATAAATAACTACATTGTGAATGCAAGTCAATGTTTACATGCTAAATCAGAGTTGCCAGATTCTGTTTAAAATAGCAAATTGTGCTTATTTTCAAAGCTTGAGTGTTTAGCTTTAAAGTAGTTAAAGCTACGAATTTCGCAATTTGCTATGTACTTTAGTGTACTATTTTAAAATAAGGTTGGTTTTTAATCTGCAAGTCATATGAATCTCAAAAAAAGTATATTATTAACAATCTCATCTCCATAGTTCACTAGTTTCTACAAATCAGACCTGGTAACTCCTTAGGCCAAGTACTGGAGGACTTAACTCATTCATACACAATGTGTGGGAAGCTATTAGTCTCTTTAAAGAAGTCATCTCGACAGGATCTTCCAGCTCCAGCTATAAAACTTCAGCACACATGGATCATCCTGGTACATCAAACGGTAAGAAATTAATAAACTGTACAAAGTTTTATGATAGAACATTTGTTACAGAATTGTCCCTGTCAGGGACAATTCAGTCCCCTGCCCTATGTGTACTCCATCACATAGTGACGGAGTATGTGGGAATAATTTTGTTGACAGTGTCCATTTTGTCAATTCTACAACAGCAGATAATAAGAATTCCCAGAGATACTTGTAACTTGAGATACTTGGTTTGGTTTGGTTAAGTTAGGTTAGGTTAGGTTAGCCTAACCCAGTAAATCCTCCCCGGCCAGGATATGAACCCAGGACAAAGTGCTCGTGAAATGCCAGACATTTGCAAATATGAGGATGTGGTTGATTATATTATATTCTCTTCTATATCATAGATGTTCAGTATATGAAAAATATTTTAGACCTAAAAATGGACCCCTGAGGTAATCTTCTATTTTTTTTTAACAATATTTCTACAGCTGTTATGTGTAATTTCCAATAATTTTTGTTGCCTATTTTTAAGTGTATGCTAGACAATTATGGAGATTAAATTACTATAACACTGAATAACTTGGTAGCATAAGGTTAGTTATAGTAATATCTTGAGATTTGTCTGAAAATATTAATATTTGTATACAATTTGAAATTATGTACCATGCTTAAATCTTCAAATGTGCCACCCAGACATTCTGCCTGCTATACTTTCACCACCACACATTCAAAATGCGGGCTATTCTACTGGTGGCAGAACGTACACTCAAAGTTATTTGGCAGCTGGTGAAGAAACTTTGGAATCATTTGATGTTGGTATGCCCCAACATTATTTGTTGGTATTTAACTGAGGGTTTATTTAATGGACACACATCATAAATATTATGTACAAAAATATGTGCTTAATGCCTATGAAATTTTGTTTAACATATTATACTAATCATTCCTTTCACTTACAAATTTTTCTTACTAATTTGTAATCCCATATTTCAAAGTACTTGCTGCAGAACTTGAACAAATTCAAGATTCTCAGCCAAGTGTTTCTGACTGGCAAAAAAGAAGAAAAAATGCAGAGATTAATTGGGGAGAAAGCAGAGCAATGCTGTTCGATTGGACATTGTCTGAGTTGGGTGTTCCAGATAAAGGTAAATTAAATATTGCTGTGTTCATTAAGGTTATACTGTATAATAAGCATCATATGCAAATTAATGACAATCTATTAATACATTTAGACTTCAGAGTGTTTAAAATGTTTGGTATACAGTATTTAAAATTAGTATAAATAATTACCCTTTTTTTCATTAGGTAAAGTTTGTGTACAATGTACAAATTGTGAAGCAAGCATCAAATGTGAAGACTGTTTTGCATTTTTGTGTCACATTTGTGACAAATGCAACATTTCTCATGCCTTTCCACCACAGATTATTGGAAAATGGCTTTTATGAGCCATTAGACCCGACACAAACTGTGT
>WNGS01162408.1:21607-23151 GCA_020271785.1 Procambarus virginalis | reverse complement strand
TTGGGTGGATTCAGTAGTACCTTTGTATTAAGACTTACCACATTTTTCTATGGTATGTCCATAAGTCTACAATACTTACAGTACAATTGGAGGTAGCTTGGTCTGCACTCACTTTCTCGTAACTGTACCAAGACTTTTACTGGTAGGGGTTCTGGTGTCAACCGGTGGATGAGGCTGTAAGTGTCAGCCGACTTCGCACATTTCACGAGGTCGGTCTCTTCTTTATTTGCTAAATATAAACGGACAGGAGGAGGTACCGTCTCAAGAATTCTTCAACTAGCATGAGGTTGACGAGTTCTGCAAAAGTAGAGACATGTGCTGCTTCCAGCCATTTCATAAAATATCTCCGTTTGGTGTTGGCAAATTCTAGAACGGTGGTGGTACTTGCCTTTATGTAATCACGGAATTTTCGTCGGTAGCTTTCGGTGGAGAGAAGGTAGGCGTCCAACACTGCTTGCTTCAGGGTCTGGTAGTCATTCTCAGACGCCAAAGTACTGAGTGTTACTGCTGCTCTACCTGTAAGATGTACTCTGAGAAGGGTAGCCTATTGGTCGGCAGGCCAGCTAAGTTGATTACAAGGGTCTCAAAGGTTGTAAAAAAGACGTCAATCTCTGACTCTACGAACGTGGCATTAACTTACTTGCATGGGAGACATTGAAACTTGGAGGAAGACTAGCTGCATCTTGTTGGCGTTGAGCGTGGTGGGTACTTTCCAACGCGAGCTCTTTTTGACGACATTCTATAGCTATAGCCGCTTGCTGCTTGTCATGCTCGCGTTGCATCTCCAGGTGACGTTGTTTTACTTCCAGTTGTACTCGCTCACGCTCACGCAGTAATGCAGTCTCTCGTTCTTTGAGGGCCATCTCTCTTTCTCTGAGGTCGGCTTCTCTTTCCTGTTCCTCTTTCTTGATGGCAGCTGCTTCCTTTGCCAGGGCCGCCTCACGTTCCTGTTGTTCCTTGAGTAATGCGGCCTCTCGTTCCTTGATGGCAGCTGCTTCCTTTTGTTGTTGTATGGCGGCTTGCTGTTGGTGTAGGGCTGCTTGCTGTTGCTCCTTCTCGAGCTTTGCGAGCTCGATTTTGAGTTTCATTGCCGTCAGATCATGTTTATCTGAAATAGTGTAATGTTCGTGAGTGTCAGAGTCTATTATTCCTTCATCGAAAAAGTGATCTAAGAGAATGTTGTGGATCGCAGTCTTGTTGGCTCCAGAGGGAACATCTAGTTGATACTCATGTGCAACAGTTTGTAATTCGATCCTCTTGGCATGACTTAAGTTCCCTATTTCACCTGCTGGATCTGAACGGAAAGCTTGGAGACGAAACATGGTGAAAATTTAGCAAATAAATGTAAAACGAATATACTGTTGTGATATGGTGAATGTCAGAAACAGGACAACGTGGCAACTGGTACCTATCCTGTGGAATTGTTAACAATTAATGTTAATTCAAGATGGTAAATGATTAATAAATCAAGATCGCAGGAAATCTTGTACCCGGTACTCACTGTGGGAGAATAAGGGCAAGAAAATCCTACTAATTAAATGAAA
>WNGS01162408.1:6607-16607 GCA_020271785.1 Procambarus virginalis | reverse complement strand
GTGGTTGCTCAACTTCTAGCTTGCCACGTATTATTCCCTCACCAAGTGGGTTAAATCTTGTCATATTGATATTACACAATCAGCCCTAGAATATACATAACTCAGCCTATGGCTGTAACACAAGAAACATCTGCATAGAAATTCCTCAACACAAGAAATGGTCAATCACCCACCTTCCACTGCGTCTTACACGCCAATGACATTCAAGTATTCTCCCAACACATTATAAGTAGTTACCATGAACCTCCGCTCTGCATCAAGAGGCTCACTACCCTGTGTATTTCTAAATTCTTCCAGAATTGTCTACAAAGGTCTTCTGCAGCTCTCCCCGACTGCTACACCATAAAGTTTTCCTCTAACACCAGTGATGCTCCACCACTGATTCCATGAACATGTGCAACTCCACTTCCTGTTGCTTCACACAGCTTGAGGTCCAGCTCCTCACTATGGGAGCTCTGCTCGTCCACAGAGTTTAGTATTCCACTCCTACAGCCTTGGAGTTCCATCCACAAACTTCTTCCCTGGCCTCGAAGTTCTTCCGTCAACTTCTTTCCCCAAACAAACCTGCAATTCCCATTGACATGTCAATAAAAATGTTTACCTACTAACATATTACTAAAATATATTCACACACTATAAGTGTCTTTCCTCGGCATCTCTTTAAACTCTCGCACGTCGCGAGGGGGACTCCCGCGTTCGAACGGATCCATGCTCCACCTCCCTTGGGTCACTGCCGCCTCCCTCAGTAGGCCAAAGGCACTCGGAGAGGGTGGACACGCCGCTGCATTTTCCAGCTGGTTCCCTCATCTTTAGTCTCTTATTTAAGCATTCTAACTTTCTTTCTTTCTTTTATTTTATTTCTAATAAAATATGCCTAATGTATCTACAAACACTTGACACGATCGCTGGGCACACGATCAACTACAGGCAATCACTAGCAATTGGTCAAAATGACTTACCACAGAATTCGTTGGGTGCAGGGCGCGTTCACACCCCAGTCCTCCACATTGGCGATCCCCGTCGCCCCAAAAAATACTTAAGGACTGCTTCGCCAAACTTCCTGCGGTCTTGACTCGAGCACTAAGTCATCCCCAGGCTTCATACACGAACGCCTGACTGATTCCTCCTCCTGACAGATCATGAAACTAGAAATTCTTCCCTGGCTGCCAGGAGCCTAAAGACAATGCAGCCTCCTCTCACGACCCCTGCTGCTCGAGTGAGGTCAAGGTCTGCAGTGAGCCTCATCTTTTGCCAACAAACTCTCGACATCTCATGTCAAGTCATTTATTTACATATTTATTCTCTGCCTATGCTTGTAAACTATTCATCAATATTAGCCAAATCTATATAAATAAAATGGAAATGTTCGTTTGTTCAAAATCGCTAATCCCCGAAAGTTCTTCACCGATTGCTTTGAAATTTTCACACAATGTTCCATTCGCATCCGTGCGGGATTTTATGTACATAGCATATTGATGTCACGTCTGTGACGGTAAGAAAAAACATGCTTTTTCTGAAAAACTGTGATTTTCATGTGTTTTTTATGTGAGAGAAATCTTCGAGACCTCTTTACCGATTGCTTTGAATTTTAACACGACGTTGCATTCGAATATGCGCATCTTTTTATATATCTACTATATATATATGTCTCACCTGTGACAGGAAAAAAACATGCTTTAAAAAAAAAAACAGCACCATCTGTTGAACGTAAGAGCAACACATGCTGTAATCTTCGAAAGTTCTTCACTGATTGCTTTGAAATTTTGACTCACTGTTGCATTCGAATAGGCTCATCTTTTTATATACCTACTATATAGATGCCACCTTTGAGACAAGTAAAAACATGCGTTTTTGAAAAACCGTGCCATCCGTTGCAAATAAGACCAACACACGCTATACTAAATATGTTACAATTCCATTTCAATGTTTCTGATTGCATTGATAAATGGAATTTTCATAGATTTTGATTTATTTTCATTTTGATTTAATTATTTTGTGTGAATTGCATTGGAATTGAGATTTCTTGTATATAAATAAAAATGTATGTGTTCGATTGTTCAAAATCGCTAATCTCCGAAAGTTCTGCACCGATTGCTTTCAAATTTTCACACAATGTTCCATTTGCATCCAAGCAGGTTTTCATATACATATTGTATTGATGTCACGTTTGTGACGGAAAAATCATATTTTTTTTTTAAGTTTTTTCTTTTCGTTATGATTTTTTTTTCATTTGTAAAGAGGTTTTTTGAAAAACCTCTTTACTGATTGCTTTGAAATTTTGACTCAACGTTGCATTTGAATAGCGCGTGTTTTCATACACCTAATATATACATGCCTCACCTGTGAATGGAAAAACATGCTTTTTTGAAAAACAGCGCCATCTGTTGGACACAAGAGCAACACATGCTGTAATCTCCCAAAGTTCTGCACCGAATGCTTTGAAATTCTGACACAATGTTCCATTCGAATATGCACCTGTTTTTATATACCTACTATATATGGATGCCACACCTGTGATAGGTAAAAACATGTTTTTTTTCAAAAACAGCACCATCTGTTGCACATGTTAGCAACACACACGATATACTAAATATGTCATGAATTCCATTCCAATGTGTCTGATTGCATTGATAAATTGAATTCTCATAGATATAAATTTATTTTAATTTTGATTTCATTATTTTGTGTGGCATTGCGATGGAACTGAGCTTTGTTGTTTACCATACGGTTCATTTCATGTGAGTAGCTATTTTTTTAATTTTTTTTATTATTTTTCATTTCGTTTTTTTTAATTGTTTTTCTTATATTTCAGTGATGGAAACATCAGTTCATTTGATGTTCCCAATTTTCTGATTGAAACTCCAGGTCATTTGGGAATGCATCAGAGAAGGGAATTGGAAATGGTGGGCAGGATAAGTGGATGGGAGTACGGGATAGTACTGAGAACTGCAGGACATTAGAGGGGGAAAATGGTGTGGAGAATGAGGGACGGGGGATTTGGGGATGGTAGGGACGAGGAGACTGGGGAATGGAGGGAAGGACAAGCGGACAGGAGATTGAGGGATGGTGTGGAGGACGAGGGAACATGGGAGGGCGGAATGATAGGAAGGACAAGGGGACGGGAGAGGGGAGATGGTGGAGAGGACGAGTGGACGGTGGAATGTGAGTGGTTAGGAGGACGAGGGACGGTGGAGTGGGGGATGGTGGGGAGGACAATGGGATCGGGGAAGGAAGAAATGGCGTGGAGAACTGGGAGACAGGGGAAAGGTTGCTGTGGCTCTGCAATGCAGCCACAGCAAAGCGTGGTCGGGTACAGCTATATTATATATATATATATATATATATATATATATATATATATATATATATATATATATATATATATGTATATATATATATGAAAATGAAAACTCACACCCCAGAAGTGACTCGAACCCATACTCCCAGGAGCAACGCAACTGGTATGTACAAGACGCCTAAACCACTTGACCATCACGACCGGACAATAATGAGGTGATAGCCGAAGCTGAAGAGATGGAGAAGGATGGGAAGCTGCCCTTTCTAGATATAACAGTCATGGAAAGGAAGTGAGGTTTCCATACTGCAGTCTACACTAAATAACAAACATTGGAATGTGCCTCAACGCCAACAGTGACTGCCCAGACAGGTACAAGAGGAGAGTTGTTAATGCTTATGTTGACCGTGCTCTCAGCCACAGCTCAGGATGGAAGCAAATCAATGAAGAACTCTGTCGGGTAAGGGTAAAATGAATAGTAAACAAATAGCCCTAGTCAACAAGGGCTTCTCCAATGGTTTCGTTGAAGACATCATAAGAAGGAAAGTGAAACGCCATGCAACCTCTGAAGAGACAACTAACACAACACCTATACCCCCTATTAGACTATATTACAGGAACTTCTTTTCCACAGCTCATAAAATGGAGGAAAGGGTCCTGAAAGATATTGTTAATAGGAACGTTATCCCTACAGACAAAAATCAGAAGATACAATTGACGATTTACTATAAAACCAAAAAACGGCCAACCTACTCATGAGAAACTCTCCAGACACAAAGCAGAACGCTTTAAAAGAGACCAATGTCGTCTATGCCTTCAAATGCCCACTTGGGGACAGTAAGCCTCAAAGAATTCAGTATATAGGCAAGAGAACAACATCTCTTTCCAGGCGATTAACGATGCATAAGCAACAGGGCTCTATCAAGGAACATATAATCTCTTCCCACAACCAGACCATCACCAGAGAAGTCTTAACAAAAACACAGAAATCATCGATAGATACAGCGATAGCAGGCGGCTTGATATCTACGAGGAACTACACATCAAGAAGTCAACACCAGCAATCAACAGCGAATTATGCACAACTATATTCTACCCACTTCAAGACTCCGCACAATATAGAAGCACCAAGAAATATGGGCCAATAGGCCTTTGCAGTTACTTCCATTCTTCCCTTTAATTTACCCAATAATAACCCATTATTTCGTGTTCTGTCTTGTGTTGAAAGTTTTTTTCACCTCATCCAAAACTGTTTGAAACATATCACCTCACCCAAATGTAGGTATATAAGATGAAAGCTGTTTAAATTATAGCATAGTAGAAGTCTGTTTAGTGTTTGCAGGTTATAGTTGTGTGTGTGTAAACTAAAGTCTTTGAAAAGTAATAAGTTATTACGAAACGTGTTCAAGTGTTGCGTCAGACTAGAAATAATAATGAATTTTGGAGAATTGATTTTCAATTACCATCGCAGTGAAAAGAAACATAAGAAATATTGGAAAATACATATTAAAATTATTAATCTTAGTTTTTCGGTCATATTAATAAATAAATATATATATATATATATATATATATATAATATATATATATATATATATGTCGTACCTAGTAGCCAGAACGCAGTTCTCAGCCTACTATGCAAGGCCCGATTTGCCTAATAAGCCAAGTTTTCCTGAATTAATATATTTTCTCTAATTTTTTTTCCTATGAAATGATAAAGCTACCCATTTATTATATATGAGGTAATTTTTTTTTATTGGAGTTAAAATTAACGTAGATATATGACCGAACCTAACTAACCCTACCTAACCTAACCTATCTTTATAGGTTAGTTAGGTAGCCGAAAAAGTTAGGTTAGGTTAGGTAGGTTAGGTACTCGAAAACAATTAATTCATGAAAACTTGGCTTATTAGGCAAATCGGCCTTGCATAGTAGGCTGAGAAGTGCGTTCTGGCTACTAGGTACGACACATATATATATATATATATATAATATATATATATATATATATATAGATATATATATATATATACATATACTATATATATATATATATATATATATACATATATTATATATACATATATATATATATATAATATATATATATAAATATATTATATATTATATATATATATATATATATATATACATATATATATATATTGTGACGAAAAATGAAGGAGTGTAGATGTTCGGCAGTCCTCCTACTGGCTGGTGTCAGTGCCAATCACATTTACAAAAAAAGAGTGCTTGGCTGTTGTCTGTGGTAAAGTAAGGGAAGACACGCAAAACACATAGTATGAACAATGAAACGTTAATTAAATTGAAAACAAAGTTATGACAAAAAGAATCGCTGGCTATGTACAGTGCAAACAAACAAGTCAAAAAAATATAACATAAAAATTAAGAACAGGTATGAATTACTTGGAATAATATAAAGACAAAATGAAATAAACAGGTGCTGAGAATAAAGCGCTAGCTGAGAAACATCCACCTGATGACAGAGCGTATATCAGTTAGTTGTTTTCTGCTTGAGCACACAAGATATTCTAACTTAATGACTGGTTCACGCCCAGACATCGACTAGGTAGAGGGCGCTGAGGTTCAGGTGTGAAGTCGGCGGGTCACCAATCAGAAGCAGGCAAGCTGGAATGGTAGTTTGCTGGTTGACAACAGTGGCGAGCCGTCATGGAGGGAGTGTGGAGTGGGGGAGTTTAGGGTACGTTTGCCTCCTGGTCAAAACGTTTTCTGCTACTGGTAGACGTATCTTAAAGGTAGCATCTTATTCTGTATATATATAAGTAACTTATGTAGGGAGAGCAGGTTCAATCTCTCTTGAAGAGATATCGTCACAACTCTCCCCGAAGCCGCTTTAACGGTCAATTTACTTCTTCTGATGGTAGAGTGGTATGTGTAGCTGCCTCTACTTCATAGACTCTGGAGAGGGCGTCTGCTATGATGTTGTCAGAACCTTTGATGTAGAAGATCTCCAGGTTGAAATTCTGCAGATACAAAGCCCATCGTAGAAGTCGTTGATTGTTGAATTGGGTTTGCTACAAGAAGCGTAGGGATTGTGGTCCGAGTAGATGGTGGTAGACCGAGCAGCTTGTTGGTAAGATGCAAAGTGCTGTAAGTTCAGGACGATGGAGAGAAGTTCCTTTTCGATAGTGATGTAGTTCTTCCGGTAAGGTTTTAACTTGTAGCTGTAGTAGCTAACAGGTAGAACCTCCTCGCCTCGTTGTTGCATCAGGACGCCCCGATGCTGGTGCTACTGGCGTCGACATGGAGGATGAAAGGCTTCGTGATATCTGGGGAGGCGAGAATGGGATTAGAACAGAGCAGAGATATAAGTTGTTCAGAAGCAATGGTTTGCTGAATGGTCCAATGATACCATTGCTTGGGGCTGGTTAAAGTGATCAATGGTGTCGCTACCGTACTAAAATTCTTCACAAACCTACGGTAGTAGGAGGCAAGACCAAGGAAGCGCAGGAGCTGCTTCCTGGTGGTAGGCTGTGGGTAATGCTGGATGGCTTGAGTGTGTATGTTTAACGGAGCTAGGCTGCCACTCCCTATCACATGACCAAGATAACGCACTTTACCTTTAGCAAAGGTGGACTTGCCCAAGTTGATGGTTGTGGTGTTGTGTGTAGCTGAGTAAGTCTTGGTTATAAGGTTGATGTAAAGTCATGGCTTGGTTACTGACTTTAATACTTATAAACGATTACATGACTAATATGCTTCCAAGCTGGCAGCGTCCTATACGCTTGTTTACTTCCTACTGGCGTCCAGCCGCCGCACATAGAAAACGGATGGTACCATTTTCTGTGAACATGACATCCCTCCTTTTCTTTAAAAAGAATGAATACAGGATGTCTACCATGCTTGTAGCACAAAGCAAAGTTATTGACACAAAGTAAGTTATTAACATATCAAGAGATATTGCATACATTTAACATTAATTAAGCACACAAAGAATTTAAACAACTTAATCTTTACCACAAAGGATTTCAATGTTAAAAATACATATGCAATGTTAAACAAACATGAAAGAAACTGTAATACAAAGTTACAAAATATTGAATGAGAGATCTGCATTATTCAAACAATATTAATTTAGTTTCATAACAAGTAAATACTTTGCATTACATAGGAACACAATTAATCATCAAATCGTGTAGGGCGTTTAACATGACGTTTATGACAGACTTCAGGACGAGAGTCCTTAAATACAAGAATATCCCTCGATGAATTGTTTATCGAGTTATAACTCATTTTTTCTTTTTCTTTGCACGACTTTGCACTTCATCATTTTCTACACTAGTTGGAATCACTTTGAAATAAGCCATATTACGTGTTATACTATGATCTCTATTACTCGCTGTTACCATAGTTCCTTTTACACTAATCACTTTATATGGTTTTGTATCATACGGCATATCTAATTTCCCTCTTTTTTCTTTTTAACGAGAACAGTATCTCCAACCTTTATGAATTGTTCCTTTGCACGTTGATCATGAGCAATTTTCATTTTGCCCTTGGCTAGTGCATCCTTCTGAGCGAGACGTTTATCCGTTACCTGGCTGGCATGACAGGTAGTGCGATTCTCATAGGACGTCCAAATAAAAGTTCGCCAGGCGACTTGCCCAGTGTTCCATGCGGTGTTGCACGGTAGTTCCTGAGAAAAGCATACATAGCTTGTTTCCAGGATCGTCCTTCGGCATGAGCACAGCGTACCGCTTTCATGAGAGGTTGCATGAATCTCTCGACTTCTCCATTTGCTTGAGGATGTAGTGGCATCACACGGCGGTGTTTGAATCCAATATGCTCAGCAAAGTTGACGAAGTCTTGTCCATTGAATGGCGGTCCATTGTCCGTCTTGACAACTTCAGGAATGCCAAAGTTTGAAAAGATCTTGTCGAGTTTCGGGATGACGGCCTTTGCAGATGTGGAAGTGATGATTTCTACTTCTGGATAACGTGAGTGATCATCAATGACTACCATCAAGTACTCTCCAGTTGGTAGCGGTCCGCAGAAATCCATCGATACTTCCATCCATGGTGCAGCAGGTAGTGGTGAAGGTTGTAGAGGTGTTGGTCTTGAAGTATCCACTGCAGCTTGGCAAGGGACACAGGCATCATGCATGTCCTTAGCTTGACGATCAATGCCAGGAAACCACACCTTTTCTCGTAGCAGCTGTTTGGTCCTTACAAGACCTTGGTGTCCTTGATGTGCAAGCTTCAGAGCACGTTGCTGGAGAACAGCTGGAATGACGATACGAGTACCTCGCAGCACGGTGTCGCGTTGTTGCGTAACACTTAATTCTGTCTGGATGCGTTCAAGTGCTTTGAATGCATCTTGGTCAACTCCTGAGGGTGGGATGCGTGGAAACTTTTTCTTAGTCAATGCATCCACTGTTGCTTGCAGAGTTGGGTCCTCTAGGGTTGCAGTACGGATTTCATCAAGAGTGAGAGCCTTAGGGACTGCATCACAGGTTACAGAGTGTACATATTCCTCGGCAACTTGAATTACATCTGGGTTAATGTGCAGCTGAACTTTGCTATCAGTAAACAATCCATTGGTTCAAATCGATCAAAAAATTCAGCAACAATACCATCAACATTGTTTGCAGATTCCACTGCTACAGCATTAGAAAGCTGAAGTAGCCCCAATTTGGTTGAAGTCTTGTAACTGAGTAAAGACTCCTTTGCATTCCTAACAACATGGAATGTAGTAATGAGCATTGCATTCTTTGACTTAATCTCTGCAGTGAAAGTTCCAATCACTGGTAAGGCTACCTTTGAAGCATAGGCAGTGGCTTTGCCATTGTAGTTTTCAAGCTTTGGGAACTGTTTTTTAAATTTTTCATAGTGGCACTCAGCAATGGTGTCAATGTTTGATCCAGTGTCAATGAGAACTTTGAGACAAATGCCAGCAATGTATACTATAGTCTCTGGGTTGTTTGGAAGATCATTCCATTCTGTGATTCCTTGTACTCCATAAATATAATCACATTCACTGTCATCTGAGACTGGTTGTAATGAAATGTTGTCTTGTATATTATTAACATTCTTGATTTGAGGTGCACTATGTGTTTGCCACCTCGATCCTATGACCTGATCCTCGTACAGTGCTTTTATTCATTGACTGTGGTTTCTTTAGTGCGGAACGACACATAGCACCAAAATGGCCTAGTTTTCCACACTCATAGCACTTTTTACCTCGAGCAGGACAAACATTATCTTGGTGTGGGTAGTCTCCTCCACAATTGTAACATTATTGTTGACAACCATCTGAGGTGAGTCGTTGTGACTGCTTGAGTCTTGTTCCATGACTCCAGGTTGTGATGTGGTTCTCAGCTCAATTTAATGTAATGTTTGGCATGATATCTTCTATGATCATGTGTCCTCCCTGAACCTTACATACTTCATGACTGTTAGTAAACAGTGGCAGAACCGTTGTTGGCACTGCACTCCATGACACGAGCATTGTTACGATCTTGTTAAGATCCTCTCATTACTCTTAATTATTGTATTACTGTATTGTCTTATTCTTTAATCATTATAGCATCCAGTTGTATAATGTGAGATTTTGTATTTATATGATATATTATAGCATGTATTAGTGTGCTTGAGTGGCATATTATTTGTATGAGGCTTTCGTGTTACATTCTCATGTGTTTCTCTGTGGGGGTTGATCAGGTTG
>WNGS01162407.1:0-10385 GCA_020271785.1 Procambarus virginalis | reverse complement strand
TTGGATGTCGTGCTGAGTCACATTACACTCTTGAGGATCATCTCGGAAACAACTCCTGATGTCTTTGAAGATTTTGATGAGAGGTGCACTATTATGGTCCTGAAAGTAATTATGGATATCAGTTAGGATTTCCGAGTTGGAAAGCGCTGCCCAGTGTCAGTGCTTTCGGGAGGAGAAGCAGGAAGGTCTCACTGTGGCGGTATGGACCTGTAAAGGTTGAGTAGTTAATTAGCACAGTGGGAGGAGTACCATGATATAGCTTCAGTAGGTTGACGTGGCACAACTGGGTCTTCCGCCGCCTATCGGGAGTTTCGAGAACGTAGTGTAGTTGTTTCTGCACTCCTTGACACGGTAGGGTCCTGAAAATGTTTTGCAAAGGAGAACCTGGGATAGGAAAGTAGGCAAGTACGAAGTCTCCCTGTTTAAATTTCCTTACTTGGCTGTGCTGGTCGTAATGAGTCTTCATCCTCTCTTGGGCTTTCAATAGGGTTTTTAGCAAAGGAATGCACCCTCTCGAGAATGTGTTGTAGGTTTTGAAGAAACTGGGGCACATTCTGATGCTCACTGAAGGTGGCATCACGTAGAGAGTCCTTGAAAGCCTTGAGAGGAGTACGGCACTTACGTCCGTAGAGCATCTCATAAGGAGATACTCCTAGTGACTCATTGGGAAGACTTCTGAAAATACACATGATGAGATCAAGTTGTTATCCCAATCCTTAGAGGTCTCATTGCAAAACTTTTTAGGAGTGCTTTAATAGTCTGATGACTACGCTCAAGAGAACCCTGTGAAGCAGGATGATAGGGGCTGGACAGTACCTGTGTGATGTTGAACTCTTCCAGTGTCCGTTTGAAGAGATCACTGGTGAAGTTGGTGCCACAGTCACTCTGAATCTCCCTTGGAAATCCATACTGGGTGAAGATCTTCAGCAAATTTTTCACCACAGTAGCAGCCGTAATGTTCTTTACTGGAACTGCTATGGGGAATCTGGTGGTAGGACACAGGATGGTTAGTATATAGGCGTTGCCGGAACTGGTCCGAGGTAAAGGACCAACACAGTCTATAATAAGTCTGTGGAAAGGTTCCGCAGGCACCTGGATGGGTGTCAGTGGTGCTCTGGGGATAGAGACGTTCGGTTTACCTGCCATCTGACATGTATGACATATTTTGACGTGTTGTTTGACGTCATTAACCATACCTGGCCAGTAGTAGTCTTGTCGAATCCCATGGTAGGTCTTGTTAAAACCGTAGTGTGACAGTGCTCCGTGGGCCAGGTGTAGAATAGTGGGCCGCAGGCTGGTAGGAATCACTAGTTGTTCGACGTTGGCCCAATCGTCCTCCTCCTTCAGTTTACTGGGTCTATATCTGCGGTAGAGCAACTCGTTCTCTAGGAAGAACCCAGGGATACTGTCAGATTGAGTCTCAGCCTGAAAGAATAATGGTGTCAAGGTAAGATCTTCCCTCTGTAACTTACGGAACTCCAAGGCGGTGAGATTTGGGGGTAGTTTCAGAGGGTCTTGAGGGACAGCGGTAGTAGTAGAGTCAGCTGGTTGCGGTCGTGCAGCTTGTGCACGGGTGGTCACCAAAACCGGAGGAGAAACTTCATCACTCTCTTGAACCTTTGCTGGAACATGCTCAAAAATCGGATTATCCATTTCAGAGGTACACACCTGGGGTTTGTCCTTGACGATCAGGTTGGTCGGTTGCAGGTCTTCTGCCAAGTCGTTGCCCAGGAGAAGTTGCACTCCAGGCATGGGAAAAGGCTTTCCCTGACGGCGACTTGGACTTCACCGGTCACGAAGGGACAATCCAGGTGGACTCTGGCGAGAGGATAAGGAGTAGTAGCAGTGAGGTCAGTGATGAAGACAGTTTCTCCGGTGTAGGCGACACTGGGCACAGCTGATTTCAAGATTATTGATTGAAGAGCCGCTGTGTCCCTCAAGATCTTAAGTTTAAAACGTCCCTCAGAATCTGAACCGTTGGTAGTGATAGTTCCAGGATACAGATGTTTACTGAAGAGAGAAAGATCATTAACATGAACACCAACATTCATTACAGGCTTACCGGACTTAGGAGGAGTCTGTTTGGGTTTGGTGGATTCAGTATTACCTTTGTATTGAGACTTACCACATTTTTCTATGGTATGTCCATAGAGTCTACAATACTTACAGTACAATTGCGAGGTAGCTTGGTCTGTATTCACTTTCTCGTAACTGTACCAAGACTTCTTACTGGTAGGTGGTTCTGGTGTCAGCCGGTGGATGAGGCTGTAAGTGTCAGCCGACTTCGCACATTTCACTAGGTCGGTCTCTTCTTTATCTGCTAAATATAAACGGACAGGAGGAGGTACACGCCTTAAGAATTCTTCAACTAGCATGAGGTTGACGAGTTCTGCAAAGGTAGAGACATGTGCTGCTTCCAGCCATTTCATAAAATATCTCCGTTTGGTGTTGGCAAATTCTAAAAAGGTGGTGGTACTTGCCTTCATGTAATCACGGAATTTTCGTCGGTAGCTTTCGGTGGAGAGAAGGTAGGCGTCCAACATTGCTTGCTTCAGGGTCTGGTAGTCATTCTCAGACGCCAAAGTACTGAGTGTGACTGCTGCTCTACCTGTAAGATGTACTCTGAGAAGGGTAGCCCATTGGTCGGCAGGCCAGCTAAGTTGATTAGCAAGGGTCTCAAAGGTTGTAAAAAAGACGTCAATCTCTGACTCTACGAACGGTGGCATTAACTTAATTGCATGGGAGACATTGAAACTTGGAGGAAGACTAGCTGTAGCTTGTTGACGTTGAGCTTGGTGGGTAGTTTCCATCTCTAGTTCTTGTCGACGATATTCGAGTGCACTAACAGCTAGCCGTTTACTGTGCTCACGTTGTAACTCCAGGTCTCGTTGTTTGAGGGCCAGCTCTTGTTTCTTGAGGGCGGCCTCTCTATCACTTTCTTCTTTCCTCAGGGCGGCCTCACGTTCCTTGAGGTGGATTTCTTCTTTCTTGAGTTGTAGAGCTTCTTTTGCCAGGGCCGCCTCACGTTCCTGTTGTTCCTTTGCCAGGGCCGCCTCACGTTCCTGTCGTTCCTTTGCCAGGGCCGCCTCACGTTCCTGTTGTTCCTTTGCCAGGGCCGCCTCACGTTCCTGTCGTTCCTTTGCCAGGGCCGCCTCACGTTCCTGTCGTTCCTTTGCCAGGGCCGCCTCACGTTCCTGTTGTTCCTTTGCCAGGGCCGCCTCACGTTCCTGTTGTTCCTTTGCCAGGGCCGCCTCACGTTCCTGTCGTTCCTTTAGTAATGCAGCCGCTTCCTTTTGTTGCTCCCGCTCGATCTTGGCAAGTTCAAGTTTAAGTTTCATAGTGGCCAAATCTTGTTTATCTGCAATAGTGTAATGTTCGTGAGTGTCAGAGTCTATTACCCCTTCATCTAAAAAGTGATCTAAGAGTAGGTTATATATCTCATTTTTGTTGGCTCCATGGGGAACATCTAGGTGATACTCATGTGCAAGAGTTTGTAATTCGGTCCTCTTGGCACGACTTAAGTTCCCCATTTCATCTGCTGGATCTGTACGGAAAGCTTGGAGACGAAACATGGTGAAAATTTAGCAAATAAATGTAAAACGAATATACTGTTGTGATATGGTGAATGTCAGAAACAGGACAACGTGGCAACTGGTACCTATCCTGTGGAATTGTTAACAATTATTGTGTATTTCAAGATGGTAAATGATTAATAAATCAAGATTGCAGGAAATCTTGTACCCGGTACTCACTGTGGGAGAATAAGGGCAAGAAAATCCTACTAATTAGTGAAACTGAGTTTCTAAAACAATTTTTTTTTATTTTTATTTTTACATGAAAACATGCAAATTAAATACAATAAAACATTACAAACCAAGGAGAAACAAAAAAACCCATCAGCCAGAAGGGCCGACAGGACAGCATAACAAAGTACAAAATTCAAAAAGGCATGTAAAGTACAGTACAAATGAGAAACACATGCTGTACAAAGTATAACAAAGACAAACCAACAAAAACATAGGCGCATAGCAAACAGTACATACCCATCGGTACACAACAACATGGCACAATGTACATGGCACAACAACAAGGTAAACCAGAAACAGAAACAAAAAAAAAACAAAACAAAACAAAACAAACCAAAACAAAACAAAACAAACTAAAACAAATTATCCGCACAAAAACCCTGCACGTAAGAGAGCAAACAGCATAGCCAGAGGGGCACATAATACAACAAATCAAATAAACATAATACAACAAATCAAATAAACATAAGTCATGAAAGGGTCGAGCCTAAATTACCATTCAGAAAACAAGGACGACATCGGCCTGAAGGGTACACAAGAAACAGTACATAACATACCAAAGCCTAATACACACAGCAAGCACACGGACTATCAGGACTGCGCATACTTTTCCGGCCACTCAGTCGCCGGAAAAAGAATACAATACGCCTCCCACAACACCAGTATTTCTTCCGGAATAGGGGCACGAAGGGACGTCCGAGGATCGGGCATGGAAATCGGCACACTTTCAACAAATGCCTGAGCGTCCGGAACCCAGACAGTCGTGGGGCACCACGGAATAGGCTTCACGCGGTCATGATATAGAATCCGCACAGGGTTGGATTTCGAATGCGGCAAGCCGTTGGCCAAGATGAACGGGACGGACGTCCCCTTGCAGGCGCGGGCAACTGGCCTCGCACAGGTAACTTCGACAGCCTCACAGGGCTCTGCAGCAACCTCCGGACGGGACACCGGCAGCGGCCCCCCTCGCCGAACATCCTTCTTTAGGAGCAATACTAGGTCGCGTCCCGCACCAGCACCCCCCTCACCAGCATCCGGAGGAGCAACCACCCCCCACTGCGGGGAACTGCCGACAGAAGCCACAGGAGGCGAATCATATACACAGCCTTCGGCATCAGCAGATATATGGACGTCAGCGTCCACTACCTCAATTCCTGAGAACCCATCAGCGCCAGAATCCACCTCATCAGCCCATGCAGTAGACGAACGCCTGGATCTCTTGGGCACCGGGCGCACATCTTCGGAACCGGAAGCGGACCCAGACCCACGGGCATCACAAGCCGCACGTACTCGTCTTACGACTGCAGCAGCTTCAACCGCAGGGGGAACCGGACCACACACAACCGGGGACCCCACAGCCACTTCAGCATCCGGAACCCGAGTTGAGGAGACAGGGCCAGGCGCAGCATCGGAAGACAGGTGAGCATGCGCTGAGGAGGGCGCAGTACAACGGGCCACTGGAGCAGCAGGGACAGGCACACTAACAGGATCAGGGGAATCCACCGATCTCATCGCAACAGCCGGAGGAGGGCCGGCGACATCCGGGGAAACGGCAGGGGACGCCGGGGGAGTCGCATCAACGATCCGGGCGGTTGCCGCATCCCCGAAGTCCTCGTCCAGGGGAAGCGGAGGGAAATCTTCTTCCCGAAAGAGGTTGATAGGTGCAACCGGAGCCGCCTCGCACCCTGCAGCCTGATGCCCCAACAAGCCACACCGGAAACAGGTCCGAGGCTGCCGGGCATAGTACACCCGGATGTAGCATCCCAGAAGCCGGACTGAAGATGGAATGTCCGACCGCAGACGCATGCCCAAGGTGCGAATATTCGTCCGCCTCCCGGCATACTTCCCGGAGGATATCGTGTTTACCCTCACACTGACTACGGGCCCAAATCGCTGGAAATAACGTCGCAGAAGCTCTTCGGGAAACTCCAGGGGCGCCCCATGCACGCTGACATAGGTCAGCGCACCACTCCGGTCTGATATGGCGACTGAGCCGGTACCTCCCGGCAGTGACAGCGAGCGCCCCTCGTAACGACTGAGGAAGGCACGATATACCTCCTCCGTCGCCAGCTTGATGACAACGCGACGCGCAGTCACCAGCTCAATCCCGTCAACATCTAGCACCGGGATATGCAGCAAGTCGCACAGTACCTCCGCTACCTCTGGATACCCAGCACGGCCAGAGAATTCCAGTCCTACCGAGTTCACACGCTTGATTGCTGGTAGGGGACTACCCATGGTGAACCCAACACCTGCCACGTCTGCACACCGCCAGGCAGGCAACAACACTGGGGGGGGGGGGGGGCAGTACGCCCCGCCACCTGGCGATCAAACGGCTGACTACCCTAGCAGTCACGGAGGGAAACGTCCGCACTCCACGTTTTTTTTTTTTTTATTTATATTTTTACATGCAAGCATGCTTATAAGTACAATAAAACAATACAAACGCAAACAACAGAACGTGCAAAAACAGAAAGGACATAAACACAAAAAACGCCGGCCGGAAGGGCCGATCACACAATAACAATAAGTACAAAACAAATTACAATAAGCACAAAACAAATTATAACAATTACAGAGCAAACTACAACAATAAATAGCAACAAATGACAACAATAGAGCCACACATAGCTGAAAACAAAACCAGAATCGATACCAAAACATGTAATAAACAGAACAAGGCTACCAGCACCGCAAAAACACACGGAGAGGCACCAACATAAAACGTAAAAAGAACAATAATAAGAACAATAATAAGAACAAATATAATAAGAAAGGAATACATGACAAAAGCATACACCAGACCGAGCCCCTCCAACAGCCTGAAGGGCACTCAGCACCACACAAACATACACACAAAACACAAAACACAAAACATTACATATTAATCACTCGGTCTTGCGGAATTTCCCCAGGACAAAACTGACCAGGGAGATACTTTTCAGGGAACTTCTTATGAGGATATTTTCCTTTATAGACCTCCCAAATCATATACTCCTGCATGGTGGGGGGATTACCCCCCAGCGCCCGCGGGCCCGACATAAACTCCGGAACCACCAGATCAGGCGGAAGCGGCCAGTCTCGAAGTTCAAAAGGACAAGTCGCATAACGAGGCTTGGGAGCGCGCGCCACGCCCCCTGACGTAGCAGATGACACCGATGAATCGGACGCGGGCTGACGAGACGGTCGCGCCGCCGGAAGCACAGGAGCAGGGGATAAGCGACGAGAAGGCAATACCTCCACCGAGATCACAGGGGACACTGAAGAAAATGTCGTAGATGGAAGAGTCGTCAAAACCGCAGACGATGAAACAGGGACCGATGCAGTCATCACAGAATCACCAGAACGAGCAGTCTTTTTCAACAGCATCACCAGGCCACCCCGCTCACTACGGACGTCAGCAGGGGTCACCACCCCCACGAAGAACCGGATCCATCCGAGGCAGGCGATGCTCCCGAAGCAGGAACCGCAGACACGAGATCGGAAGTGGAAGCCGAAATACCGGCACATTCATCCTCTGGCAAATGTACCTCCGCCGTCACCGTAGTACGCAACGCAACTGTAGCCACCCCTCCGTCGCCGGCAGACTCACATGCGTCGAAATCACCAACGTCTACCCATGCAGGCGACGCACGCCGGGAACGCTTAGGCTCGGGCCGCAGATCATCAGAGCCGGAGGCCGACTCAGACATACGCTCAACACAAGCCGGCCGAAACGACGCACGCCGCAATACTGCAGCATCCTCCACCACATGGGGTACCAGGCCAGACACAGAAGGAAGCGCCGAATCCACCCCAGCACCCAGTACAGCCGGAGCAAACGTCGAGGGTGCAGGGACAGGGTCAGATGCATCAGAGGAAGACGGGGGAGTCGTAGACTGAAGAACTCCAGAGTCACTAGGCGGAGCAGGACGATCACCAGGCGATGACACAACCTCCGGAGGAGAATCCACCACCATAGAGGGCGCACCAGGCGACACAGGGGGCATATCCGCGGCGGGAGAGGCGTCTACATCCACAGAATCCTCCTCCACAGGAAGCGGAGGAAAATCCTCCTCACTGAATAGGTTCACGGGAGCAACGGCCGGCGCAGAACAAGCAGCAGCCTGATGGCCCAACAGCCCACAACGATAACACGTCCGAGGCTGTCGGGCGTAAAACACGCGAACTGTGTACCCCATCAGGCGCACAGAGGACGGAATATCCTCCCGGAGCCTCATGCCCAGGGTACGAATGTTCGTCCTCACACCTTTCAGGGTGCTTGAAGTGACCACGTTCACCCGTACACTAACCACCGCTCCAAAACGGCCGAAGTACCGCCTTAGCAGGCCCTCCGGAAACTCCAATGGAGCTCCATGCACGCTAACGTATGTGAGGGCACCACTCCTATCAGAGATAGAAACCGTGCCCCCACCATCCGGCAGGGGTAATGTCCGCCCCTCGTAACGACGTAGAAATTCGCGATAAGCCAACTCCTCAGTGAACTTCACGATCACTCGACGAGCTGTCACCAGCTCGACTCCGTAAATGTCAAGCACAGGAACATGCAGCATCTCACACACTTGCGCCATCTCCGGGTACCCAGCCCGGCTGGAAAATTCAAATCCCACAGACTGAGCCCGCAGTATAGGTGGAAGGGGGACCCCCATCGTCAACGCCACGTCAACACAGGCAGGCAGACACACCTGCCCCCAACCGGCCAATTATGGAAACACTCCCACAGCCGGAGCGCCGCGCACACACGTCCGACCCCTACCGAAGCTCGGGCCGGTCTCCAGCTCCATGGGGAACATCTAGGTGATACTCGTGTGCAAGAGTTTGTAATTCGTCCTCTTGGCACGACTTAAGTCCCCATTTCATCTGCTGGATCTGTACGGAAAGCTTGGAGACGAAACATGGTGAAAATTTAGCAAATAAATGTAAAACGAATATACTGTGGTGATATGGTGAATGTCAGAAACAGGACAACGTGGCAACTGGTACCTATCCTGTGGAATTGTAACAATTATGTGTATTTCAAGATGGTAAAGATTAAAAATCAAGGATTGCAGGAAATCTTGTACCCGGTACTCACTGTGGAGAATAAGGGCAAGAAAATCCTACTAATTAGTGAAACTGAGTTTCTAAAACAAATGAAACATTTAATGGTTCCAAAAGTGAATAGGTAGTCCAAGAATGTAGGCATACCTTGCCGAGTCTCTATAGGACATAAAGCAAGTTTTTCCACTGAAATGAAATATGATACAGAATTAGCGAACTTTGTGCTCTGAAAAAAGAAAGCTAATTCCCTACCTAAGTAAAATCATCATTTCTGACCGACGTGTAGGGGTGCGAGTGTCAACTGGTGACGAGAACTATTGCCGAGGTCCCAACTCGTCAATAAGAGTCCGTGCTAGAGGAACTATGGCCCTCTTTATCCTCCTAGAGTCGGATTGCAGAAATTAGGTGCTATTGACCGGAGACAGACCACAGTACCAGGGTACCAATATAATGATCTGCCGAAAATATGAGAAATATCCTAGGGACAAAAGGTGGTAAACACGGTTAATAACACGGAAGGGAGACGACCAATTAAGAGTATGACTGAGGCCTACAGTCACCACGTAATCCAAAGTTGTCCCACACTCACCATATGCTACTCCCGGAATGCACAACACACACAGCACCATATGAATAAGAAAATTGATTACTGAAAATATTGAAAGCAAGTGTATTAAAGCCAAGTACGCTTACCACAAATTACCAGTGCCTGAGTGAAGCTCCTAGGACAGGCCCCCAAGTATATGTGACGGTAAAGTAGTGGAGTATGGATGTTCGGCAGTCCTCCAATGGCAGGTGTCAAAGCCTGGTCACATAACAAAAAAAAAGAGACTGCTTGCCTGATTGTCTGTGGTAAGGTAGGGGAAGACACACAAAACACAAAGTATAAACAATGAAATTTTAATTACTCTAGAAAACAAATTTAAATAAAGACAATCCCTTGGCGAGGCACAGTGCAAAAATAACAATGAAAAAAATATAACATAAAAATGATTAAGTGACTGGTTACGTTAACAAGAAGACAAAGATTAATATAAGTGGTGCTGAGAATATTAGCGCAAGATAAGAACCTCTACTTGATACACAATGTATATCAGTGTTCACAGCTACGAGCACGAGAATATTCTGAGGAGAATCTCTGGTGCGACCTAGACGTCAACTTGGCTAGATGGCGTCCGTGGTGCGAGTGCAGGTGTGCTGATGGCGACATCAACCAATCAGGATGCAGGCAGGTGAAGACTGGTAGTTAGCTTGTTGAAGTGTCACGCTGAGCCGGTGAGGAGTGTGGGGGGGTGCAGGTGGGGTATGCAGGTGCGTGTGGCTGCCTTGACAAACGTTTTGCTACTGCTAAACATATCTTAAATGTAGCATTAAACGTGACTGCTGAAGGGAAGAGCAGGGTCAATCTCTCTTGAAAGAGATTATCGTCACATATATATATATATATATATATAATATATATATAATATATATATATATATATATATATATATATATATCTTTGTCTCTCTCTGTCTCTGTCTGTCTGTCTATCTCTCT
>WNGS01162406.1:20830-30898 GCA_020271785.1 Procambarus virginalis | reverse complement strand
GAAGGGAAGGGGTAGACGAGGAAGGGAAGGGGTAGACGAGGAAGGGAAGGGGTAGACGAGGAAGGGAAGGGGTAGACAAGGGAAGGGGTAGACAAGGGAAGGGGTAGACATGGAAGGGAAGGGGTAGACAAGGAAGGGAAGAGGTAGACGAGGAAGGGAAGGGGTAGACAAGCAAGAGAAGGGGTAGACAAGGGTGATGGGAGCAAGGCTTCACAGCCCGGCGGATTACACAAACACGCTGAATGAGCTTCTCAAAAATATACTCACAACCCAACAGCTCTCAGCAACACCAAGGACTCTCACACGCTCATAAGGGCCTCTCAGCCAGGCTAAAGGCAGCCAAAGTGTTGTTCAAAGCGGTAAGAAAAACTTCTTTGAGGAGAGCGTCGATGATTTGCGAAACAATCTACCTGCTAATATCACCAAGATTGTTTCAAGCGAAGGTTAGACATGTATATGAATGCGTATATATAAATAGGAGCGGCCTCGTATGGGCCTTTATGGGCTATTCATGCCCGTGCCACCTCTTGGAGTGGCTTAATCTAAAAAGAAAAAAAAGGAGGCCAGGTCGAGGACCGGGCCGCGGGGACGCTAAGCCCCGAAATCATCTCAAGATCTCAAGATCTTCATCAATCATATAGCCCAATCGTTACGTCAGGAAGCCGAATATGTCGTTCCTGAAAATAATCTACAGTACTGGTGTGTAATTCTCGCTTGTATAAATTTCTTTAGTTACGCTTTTGGCAAGCTTCTAAATATAGAAGCTTTTTGGCAATCCTCTAAGTATGCATGGGATGGAGAATCCCACTCACTAATCCTCTAAATATACGTGGGATGGAGAATCCCACTCACTAATCCTCTAAATATACGTGGGATGGAGAATCCCACTCACTATCCTCCAAATCCGTGGGATCATGAATCTAAATAGAATCTCGCTATAGTGTTTGGAAGAATTTCTCTCCACTAACTTGCTCACAGTGATGAATCAGGATAGCAATGCAGATAACACGGCTTCTGTTTCCTCCCGGATGGATATCCTTCCAGATATGTATCCACCTAAATGTTTATCCTTCAAGATATGTATCCTGGAGGCACTAACAAGTCCTGCTGGCAGTATTTTGATGGTTAACTGAGCCAGTTTGAAGACCACTCATCCCATGAGCTTAGACAATTATCTTAGCCTCTGACTGTCTAAGGAGCGTGTGGCTCTGATGTCTAACTACACCTGTGTCAGCAACCACCATTGTAAAAAGTGATTAAAACTACTGCCCAAACTACAATCACCTCAAACAACACATATCCCCCAACCCGAATTGACTCCAATTGTAAATCCCTGACTTCCCAAAATTGCTTTTAGTAGTGAGATGTTAATGAGGGCATCTCTGATGTCAGCTGACATCACCCCAATTCTAAATAACCAATTCCCAAGATACCCGTTTAAACACGTCTCAGTCTACCCTTAAACTACTCCCATCCTAAACTACCCACTAAGGAGACTAATAGCGCTTTAATGAGTTAACGAACAATGTAGAACGAACATTCGCTACTGTCTTGTTTACATCAGGCTAGTGAGACACTCTGCGCAGGCGCTACCGTGACGTCACTTGTTTACACCGATGCATTGTGGGCTGTTTACATTCCGAGGCGTTTGGGGGGGGGGGGGGTAATGTTATGATGGTGGCGTTAATTATAGTGAAATTAACGATGATGAAGGTGATGTTGAAAGTGAGGTGGAGAATTTCAAGCTACCGTGGAGGAGTCTCGCTATAGTGGATAGTTGCTGTTGATGTATTCGAGAGAGCCTTACGTGCTCTGGGAGAAGTTCGATATTGGATATGAGATGATGAGAGACTTTCCAGATGCTATGGGGACTTTCCAGATGCTATAGGGATTTCCAGATGCTATGGGGACTTTCCAGATGCTATAGGGATTTTCCAGATGCTATGGGGACTTTCCAGATGCTATGGGGACTTTCCAGATGCTATGGGGACTTTCCAGATGCTATGGGGACTTCCAGATGCCATGGGGACTTTCCAGATGCTATGGAGACTTTCCAGATGCTATGGAGACTTTCCAGATGCTATGGAAGACTTTCCAGATGCCATGGGGACTTTCCAGATGCTATGGAAGACTTTCCAGATGCTATGGAAGACTTTCCAGATGCTATGGGGACTTTCCAGATGCTATGAAAGACTTCCAGATGCTATGGAAGACTTTCCAGATGCCATGGAAGACTTTCCAGATGCTATGAGATGTTCTCCGATGCTATGAAACTCCAGATACTATCAGGGGAAAGCTCCATGCCATTACGACTATATAGCACTGGGAAGAGGTCAGGATAAGGATTTGGGATGGGACCGGGGGAAAGGAATTGTGCCCAACCACTTGTAGACGGTCGGGGGAGAGACTACAGATAGTGAGAGGAAAGCGTCTGGTTGACTACACCACCAACCAGGAGACCTGGTCAGAGACTGGGCCTCACGGACATTGATTCCAGGAACCACCACGAGATAGGCACTGTAATTTGTTTTGTAGTGGTGACTTGTTATCTTGAGGTTATCTTGAGATGATTTCGGGCCTTTTTTAGTGTCCCCGCGGCCTGGTCGAGGACCGGGCCGCGGGGACACTAAAAAAGGCCCGAAATCATCTCAAGATAACCTCAAGATAACAAGTCACCACTACAAAACAAATTACAGTGCCTATCTCGTGGTGGTTCCTGGAATCAATGTCCGTGAGGCCAGTCTCTGACCAGGTCTCCTGGTTGGTGGTGTAGTCAACCAGACGCTTTCCTCTCACTATCTGTAGTCTCTCCCCCGACCGTCTACAAGTGGTTGGGCACAATTCCTTTCCCCCGGTCCCATCCCAAATCCTTATCCTGACCTCTTCCCAGTGCTATATAGTCGTAATGGCATGGAGCTTTCCCCTGATAGTATCTGGAGTTTCATAGCATCGGGAGAACATCTCATAGCATCTGGAAAGTCTTCCATGGCATCTGGAAAGTCTTCCATAGCATCTGGGAAGTCTTTCATAGCATCTGGAAAGTCCCCATAGCATCTGGAAAGTCTTCCATAGCATCTGGAAAGTCTTCCATAGCATCTGGAAAGTCCCCATGGCATCTGGAAAGTCTTCCATAGCATCTGGAAAGTCTCCATAGCATCTGGAAAGTCTCCATAGCATCTGGAAAGTCCCCATGGCATCTGGAAAGTCCCCATAGCATTGGAAAGTCCCCATAGCATCTGGAAAGTCCCCATAGCATCTGGAAAGTCCCCATAGCATCTGGAAAATCCCTATAGCATCTGGAAAGTCCCCATAGCATCTGGAAAATCCCTATAGCATCTGGAAAGTCCCATAGCATCTGGAAAGTCTCTCATCATCTCATATCCAATATCGAACTTCTCCCAGAGCAACGTAAGGCTCTCTCGAATACATCAACAGCAACTATCCACTATAGCGAGACTCCTCCACGGTAGCTTGAAATTCTCCACCTCACTTTCAACATCACCTTCATCATCGTTAATTTCACTATAATTAACGCCACCATCATAACATTACCCCCCCCCCCCACAACGCCTCGGAATGTAAACAGCCCACAATGCATCGGTGTAAACAAGTGACGTCACGGTAGCGCCTGCGCAGAGTGTCTCACTAGCCTGATGTAAACAAGACAGTAGCGAATGTTCGTTCTACATTGTTCGTTAACTCATTAAAGCGCTATTAGTCTCCTTAGTGGGTAGTTTAGGATGGGAGTAGTTTAAGGGTAGACTGAGACGTGTTTAAACGGGTATCTTGGGAATTGGTTATTTAGAATTGGGGGTGATGTCAGCTGACATCAGAGATGCCCTCATTAACATCTCACTACTAAAAGCAATTTTGGGAAGTCAGGGATTTACAATTGGAGTCAATTCGGGTTGGGGGATATGTGTTGTTTGAGGTGATTGTAGTTTGGGGCAGTAGTTTTAATCACTTTTTACAATGGTGGTTGCTGACACAGGTGTAGTTAGACATCAGAGCCACACGCTCCTTAGACAGTCAGAGGCTAAGATAATTGTCTAAGCTCATGGGATGAGTGGTCTTCAAACTGGCTCAGTTAACCATCAAAATACTGCCAGCAGGACTTGTTAGTGCCTCCAGGATACATATCTTGAAGGATAAACATTTAGGTGGATACATATCTGGAAGGATATCCATCGGGAGGAAACAGAAGCCGTGTTATCTGCATTGCTATCCTGATTCATCACTGTGAGCAAGTTAGTGGAGAGAAATTCTTCCAAAACACTATAGCGAGATTCTATTTAGATTCATGATCCCACGGATTTGGAGGATTAGTGAGTGGGATTCTCCATCCCACGTATATTTAGAGGATTAGTGAGTGGGATTCTCCATCCCACGTATTTAGAGGATTAGTGAGTGGGATTCTCCATCCCATGCATACTTAGAGGATTGCCAAAAAAGCTTCTATATTTAGAAGCTTGCCAAAAGCGTAACTAAAGAAATTTATACAAGCGAGAATACACACCAGTACTGTAGATTATTTTCAGGAACGACATATTCGGCTTCCCTGACGTAACGATTGGGCTATATGATTGATGAAGATCTTGAGATCTTGAGATGATTTCGGGGCTTAGCGTCCCCGCGGCCCGGTCCTCGACCTGGCCTCCTTTTTTTTCTTTTTAGATTAAGCCACTCCAAGAGGTGGCACGGGCATGAATAGCCCATAAAGGCCCATACGAGGCCGCTCCTATTTATATATACGCATTCATATACATGTCTAACCTTCGCTTGAAACAATCTTGGTGATATTAGCAGGTAGATTGTTTCGCAAATCATCGACGCTCTCCTCAAAGAAGTTTTTCTTACCGCTTTGAACAACACTTTGGCTGCCTTTAGCCTGGCTGAGAGGCCCTTATGAGCGTGTGAGAGTCCTTGGTGTTGCTGAGAGCTGTTGGGTTGTGAGTATATTTTGAGAAGCTCATTCAGCGTGTTTGTGTAATCCGCCGGGCTGTGAAGCCTTGCTCCCATCACCCTTGTCTTCTCTAGTCTTGTCTTCCCGTCTACCTCTTCCCTTCTTGTCTAGTCTTCCCTTCCATGTCTACCCCTTCCCTTGTCTACCCCTTCCCTTGTCTACCCTTCCCTTCCTCGTCTACCCCTTCCCTTCCTCGTCTACCCCTTCCCTTCCTCGTCTACCTTTCCCTTGTAGGCAGAGTCGTAGGGTCGTCGCAGGGAACCTGTTGTTGTAGGCAGAGTCGTAGGGTCGTCCCAGGTACCTGTTGTTGTAGGCAGAGTCGTAGGGTCGTCGCAGGGTACCTGTTGTTGTAGGCAGAGTCGTAGGGTGTCCCAGGAGTACCTGTTGTTGTAGGCAGAGTCGTAGGGTCGTCCCAGGAGTACCTGTTGTTGTAGGCAGAGTCATAGGGTCGTCGCAGGGGTACCTGTTGTTGTAGGCAGAGTCGTAGGGTCGTCCCAGGGTACCTGTTGTTGTAGGCAGAGTCGTAGGGTCGTCCCAGGTACCTGTTGTTGTAGGCAGAGTCGTAGGGTCGTCCCAGGGTACCTGTTGTTGTAGGCAGAGTCGTAGGGTCGTCCCAGGGTGCCTGTTGTAGGCAGAGTCGTAGGGTCGTCCCAGGGTACCTGTTGTTGTAGGCAGAGTCGTAGGGTCGTCCCAGGGAACCTGTTGTTGCAGGCAGAGTCGTAGGGTCGTCCCAGGGAACCTGTTGTAGGCAGAGTCGTAGGGTCGTCCCAGGGTACCTGTTGTTGTAGGCAGAGTCGTAGGGTCGTCCCAGGGTACCTGTTGTAGGCAGAGTCGTAGGGACGTCCCAGGGACCTGTTGTAGGCAGAGTCGTAGGGTCGTCCCAGGGAACCTGTTGTAGGCAGAGTCGTAGGGTCGTCCCAGGGAACCTGTTGCAGGCAGAGTCGTAGGGTCGTCCCAGGGTTCCTGTTGTAGGCAGAGTCGTAGGGTCGTCCCAGGGTACCTGTTGTTGTAGGCAGAGTCGTAGGGTCGTCCCAGGGACCTGTTGTTGTAGGCAGAGTCGTAGGGTCGTCCCAGGGAACCTGTTGTAGGCAGAGTCGTAGGGTCGTCCCAGGGTACCTGTTGTTGTAGGCAGAGTCGTAGGGACGTCCAATGGATCTATTATAAACTTGTGTTCATCTCATAGACTAAATCACAAGAGCAAATTATATAACATGTCTCTCTGACCCTCACATTCTTATCTTAATTACATACAACCTACCTGGTCACGTCTTGCAAGGTTTTCACTTGCAACGATTGTTTTGCAAACTGCCCTGTCACTGGGTCGAAAACACTGCACCAAGTTTCCTTTCTGTTTATGTGTATATTGAGTAACACCGCGCGCAAGGTCTCTATGGGTATGGCTCCCCCACGTCTCTATGGGTATGACTCCCCCGCGTCTCTATGGGTATGGCTCCCCCACGTCTCTATGGGTATGGCTCCCCCACGTCTCTATGGGTATGGCTCTCCCACGTCTCTATGGGTATGACTCCCCCGCGTCTCTATGGTATGGCTCCCCGCGTCTCTATGGGTATGGCTCCCCCACGTCTCTATGGGTATGGCTCCCCCACGTCTCTATGGTATGGCTCCCCCACGTCTCTATGGTATGGCTCCCCCACGTCTCTATGGGTATGGCTCCCCCCGTCTCTATGGGTATGGCTCCCCCGCGTCTCTATGGGTATGGCTCCCCCGCGTCTCTATGGGTATGGCTTCCCCGCGCCTCTATGGGTATGGCTCCCCCCGTCTCTATGGGTATGGCTCCCCCACGTCTCTATGGGTATGGCTCCCCCACGTCTCTATGGGTATGGCTCCCCCACGTCTCTATGGGTATGGCTCCCCCACGTCTCTATGGGTATGGCTCCCCACGTCTCTATGGGTATGGCTCCCCCACGTCTCTATGGGTATGGCTCCCCCACGTCTCTATGGGTATGGCTCCCCCGCGTCTCTATGGGTATGGCTCCCCCAGTCTGTATGGGTATGGCTCCCCCAGGTGGTGGTGTGTGGAGTCCGGTGGTGGTGTGGACGATCCGTTGCGGCCAGGGGGGCGCAGGGAGATGCTTACCAGTAACGCTGGTGGCGTATGCTTGCTGTCGTACACCTGGAGGGAGGACAAGTCCTTGCTGCCTCGTAGTGTCACGTCTCGAGGGTGACCTTCGTAAGGTTGACCTCAGGGGTGTGTCCGAGGGCGGGGCGAGAGTTGACCCCGCCTCGGCAACGGTACAAACCAGCTAGGCTTGGGTAGGCTGTGTGCACCCGTGGTGTGTGTAACCTGGCTACCACCACCACCGGCAGGAACAGCGCCGTGCAGGGGTTGGAGCATCGTCAAGACGCACTCTGGGGCAGCTTTTGGTTGTTATTAAGGTAGTTCCCATCACCTGAGTGGCAGCTCTTCGGGTTGTCCCTATTTCTACTGTCTTCGTGCTCCAGTTATGGAGAAGCGATGTGGGGATCATCACCAGTCATCAGACCACACACTAGAAGGTGAAGGGACGACGACGTACCGGTTCATCCTGGACCATTCTCAAGTCGATTGTGTCTTGACTTGAGAATGGTCCAGGACGAACCGAAACGTCGTCGTCCCTTCACCTTCTAGTGTGTGGTCTGGTCAACTTACTTTAGCCACGTTATTGTGACTCATCGCCTGCATCACCAGTCATCGTCAGTCATCATGAGTGGTCATCTAAGTGGGTGAGTGGGATAGTAGAGTCTGCCGTGAGACAGTGGTGGATCACTGTGGGGCGTCGTCCACTTGACTCACGCCGTTATGTCTATACATTGATCTGCCTGCGAGCCTCAGTTGGATCCGGGGCTTGGCACGCACACCCTACTTAGTGAGCAGTGATCACTCTGACTGCTCCCCTAGTACACTGACACACTGACACCCCAGTACACACACTCGCCACACTTGACACACTGACACAAACTTCAAGACACCGAGAAGCCTATTTAGCTGTTTTCCTGTGAAAGATAAACAATTACCAGAGAATGTGTGTTGAGCTGTGGAGCTGAGCTGTGGTCTTCACGAGACCGAGTCTCGGACGACCAGCGTTATGTAAATGATGTAATTAACGTAGTGTTTTTCCAGGGAGAGTGGATGGGTGTAGAAGGCGCTAGGTGGGTTGTGTGAGGCTAGAGGTGATGGGAAGGAGGTGAGAGAGAGAAACAAGGAATGGAAGGCATGACACAGTGATAACTTAAAGGCTAAATAATTAAACTCGTGTAGAAGTCCAATTTGTTACTTAATTAAGACTGGTGCGGGCTGCTGGTGATGTGTAGTGATGACTTTATGTAGGAGGGCGCTAAGAAATGTTCTCCTTTGTCATTATTTTGTATCGGTGGTCTATAATGTAGCCTAATGTATACATAACCCAATGTATACAGATTATAATACGTATACATTTGCCTAAAACTCACAAAACACCCCACGCCCTACCCCCCCCCCCCCCCCAACACTGCCATTAACATCACGTTCTTCACCCATCGATTCTCGCTGGAAAAACCGCTGCGTTGATTACATAATTTGCATAACATTGGTGGTCCGGGGCGACCTGTCTCCTGGAGACCACTCTGCAACACTCTGCAACACTGCTGGAGTGGTCACCTTGTATGTCAGAATAAGTGTTGCAACTTGTTTAACAACCTGTGCAACTTGAAATACCTTTTATTTCAGGCTGTTTTTTTTTTATTTTAAATATCTTGCAGTTCTGTTCCATGTGGTTCATAATCTATGTCTTATAATAGATATGTATATTGATAGACGGTAGATCGACGGTCTCGCGTCATGCAGGTCGGCGTTCAATCCCCGACCGTCCAAGTGGTTGGGCACCATTCCTTCCCCCGTCCCATCCCAAATCCTTATCCTGATCCCTTCCATGTCCTATATAGTCGTAATGTCTTGGAGCTTCCCCTGATAGTTCAATTCAATTATAATTTCATGCTGAAAATAATTATAGATTTAAAATAATGGAGCTTTTGATAAAAATAATCCATTATTTAATCCATATTGTGGGGTGAATATAGACTGTTTTATCATTCAAACTGTGATATGTTTTTATGATCTTTCGCTGTCCAGTCAGAAATGTACCGGTTTGCATAATTATTTGTGGGATAACACTTATGGATCTTGTAGGAGATGTTAAGAAAGTGGGAGAGGAAGGAAGTGAGGGAAGACAGTAGAGGAAGAGGGTAATGCAACGGGATTGTTGGGTAGGGGGGGGGGGTTGGTGTGGGGGGGTGATGAAGGCTCAGTCTGTCACGACCCAGACGCCTATAATAGTCGTCACGACCCAAACACTTAGTGTTTGCAACAAGGTCTCTTTCCATGATTGTGTGTGTGTGTGTGTGTGTGTGTGTGTGTGTGTGTGTGTGTGTGTGGTGTGTGTGTGTATACCTAACTGTGCTTGCGGGGGTTGAGCTCTGGCTCTTTGGTCCCGCCTCTCAACCGTCAATTAATGGTGTACAGGTTCCTGAGCCTACTGGGCTCTATCATATCTACATTGAACTGTGTATGGAGTCAGCCTCCACCACATCACTGCCTAATGCATTCCACCTGTTAACTACTCTGACACTGAACAAGTTCTTTCTAGTGTGTCTGTGGCTCCTTTGAGTACTCCGTTCCACCCGTGTCGCCTTTGTGCGAGGACCACCCGTGGTTCTATTGTTCGTTTACTCTAATTTCGCTGTGAATTTGGTCTGTGGTGATCATGTCTCCCGAAGTCGTGTGCTTCCGCGACGTGAGCGATTATTTCTACAGGCCTTCCTCGTACCTCATGCCTCTTAGTTACTGGGTCTTGTCTGTGGCATGCCTTTGAACCTTATCCAACTTCGTCTTACGTCTGACAATATATGGATTCAGCAGTTTATTTGACGTTAAATAGACGTCAGCGTTATGAATTGTGCTGGGGAAAGGTGAAGTCGTGTGGGGTCAGCACGTCCGACCCCAGTTAAAACGTCATAGAAATGACGTACTAACTTGGCAGATCTAAACCAGGACCACACGAATGGAAAACATGACAGCCCGTCACTTGTGCCAAGCCGCTGGGATTAATAGTCGGTCATATTTTGACGTT
>WNGS01162406.1:7145-19830 GCA_020271785.1 Procambarus virginalis | reverse complement strand
GGGCCAGATTCACTAAGCAGTTACGCGAGTACTTACGAAGCTGTACATCTTTTCTCAATCTTTGGCGCCTTTGTTTACAATTATTAAACAGTTAATGAGCTCCGAAGCACCAGGAGAATGTTTATAACAGTAACAGTTGACTGGGAAGTTTTCATGCTTGTAAACTGTTTAATAAATGTAACCAAGGCCGTCAAAGATTGAGGAAAGATGTACACGTTCGTAAGTACTTGCGAAACTGCTTCGTGAATCTGGCCCCTGGTAGTGGCGCCGATGGCGTCAGTGGGTCTAGGATAAACAGCCATGCTGCTGGGATTGCTTACTACCAATTAACACTGGAGCCTCGCTGCTCAACAAGTGCTGCACAACCACGCCACCTTCCCCCCCCCTCCTCCTACCCGCAACCTCTTCTAATATATTACATCATGTTTTGACGTATCATTCCCCAACGTCAAAATATGACGCACTATTAATCCCAGCGGCTGGCACAAGTGACGGGCTGTCATGTTTTCCATTCGTGGGTCCTGGGTTTAGATCTGCCAAGTTAGTACGTCATTTCTATGACGTTTTAACTGGGGTCGACGTGCTGACCCACCAACGGTCTTCACTTTCCACAGCACAAGTTACATAAGCTGACGTCTATTTAACGTCAAATAAACTGCATGGAATCCATATATATACTATCAAACGTAAGACGAAGTTGGAGAGGTTCAAAGGCATGCCACTAGACAAGACCCAGAACTAAGAGGCATGAGTTACGAGGAAAGGCTGTATGAACTGCACCTCACGTCGCTGGAAGACACACGAGTTCGGGGAGACATGATCACCACATACAAAATTCACAGCGAAATTAGAGTAAACGGACATTAGAACCACGGGTGGTCCTCGCACAAAGGCGACACGGGTGAAAGCGGAGTACTCAAAGGAGCCACAGACACACAAGAAAGAACTTGTTCAGTGTCAGAGTAGTTAACAGGTGGAATGCATTAGGCAGTAATGTGGTGGACGCTGACTCCATACACAGTTTCAAATGTAGATATGATAGAGCAACCCGTCCTCGCAAATTAAATAAGTCAATATTGACTTATTAAAAATGTGCATAGGTGACATACTTAACATAATAGTTTCTCTTGAAAATCTTCATAGAAAACACCGACCTTACCTAACCTTGTTAGTATGTTAAGACAAGCATCTTATTGCTTCGTAATTACAATTATTACTTAACCTATACCTATAATAGGTTAAGTAACAATTGTAATTACGAAGCTATAAGATGCTTATTTTAACATACTAACAAGGTTAGGTAAGGTCGGTGTTTTCTATGAAGATTTTCAAGGGAAACTATTATGTTAAGTATGTCACCTATGAACGCAACTAATAAGTCAATACTGACTTATTAAATTTGCGAGGACGGGTTGGATAGAGCCCAGTAGGCTCAGGAACCTGTACGCCAGTTGATTGACAGTTGAGAGGCAGGACCAAAGAGCCAGAGCTCAACCCCTGCAAGCACAGTTAGGTGAGTACACACACACACACACACACACACACACACAACACACACACACACACACACACACACCACACACACACACACACACATAAGTGTGTGCATAAGCTGGAGAAACAGGCAGGAGTAACAGGTAGGGCGCTCCAGTGGATAAGGGAGTACCTAAGCAATAGGAAGCAGAGAGTTACAGTGAGGGGTGAGACCTCAGACTGGCGTGAAGTCACCAGTGGAGTCCCACAGGGCTCTGTACTTGGACCTATCCTGTTTCTGATATACGTAAATGATCTCCCAGAGGGTATAGACTCATTCCTCTCAATGTTTGCTGACGACGCCAAAATTATGAGAAGGATTAAGACAGAGGAGGACAGCTTGAGACTTCAAGAAGACCTGGACAAGCTGCAGGAATGGTCGAACAAATGGCTGTTAGAGTTTAACCCAAGCAAATGTAATGTAATGAAGATAGGGGTAGGAAGCAGGAGACCAGATACAAGGTATCATTTGGGAGATGAAATACTTCAAGAGTCAGAGAGAGAGAAAGACCTGGGGGTTGATATCACGCCAGACCTGTCCCCTGAAGCTCATATCAAGAGGATAACATCAGCAGCATATGCCAGGTTGGCTAACATAAGAACGGCCTTTAGAAACTTGTGTAAGGAATCTTTCAGAACATTATATACCACATATGTCAGACCAATCCTGGAGTATGCGGCTCCAGCATGGAGTCCCTATCTAGTCAAGCATAAGACTAAACTGGAAAAGGTTCAAAGGTTTGCCACCAGACTAGTACCCGAGCTGAGAGGTATGAGCTACGAGGAGCGACTGCAGGAATTAAACCTCACTTCGTTGGAAGACAGAAGAGTTAGGGGGGACATGATCACCACATTCAAGATTCTCAGGGGAATCGACAGGGTTGATAAAGACAGGCTGTTTAACACAAGGGGCACACGCACTAGGGGACACAGGTGGAAACTGAGTGCCCAAATGAGCCACAGAGATATTAGAAAGAACTTTTTTAGTGTCAGAGTGGTTGACAAATGGAATGCATTAGGAAGCGATGTGGTGGAGGCTGACTCCATACACAGTTTCAAGTGTAGATATGATAGAGCCCATTAGGCTCAGGAAACTGTACACCTGTTGATTGACGGTTGAGAGGCGGGACCAAAGAGCCAGAGCTCAACCCCCGCAAGCACAACTAGGTGAGTACAACTAGGTGAGTACACACACACACACACACACACACACACACACACACACACACACACACACACACACACACACACACACACACACACACACACACACACACACACCCTGACAAGGCTAAGGAAGGCAGAGGGGGCATATACTGAAAATGACAAGGAAATCTGTGAGGCACTGAATGCCAGTTTCCATGGAGTGTTCACTACCGAGCCCGAGCAGCTCCCATTGTTGGAAGGGGTTACCCTAGATGAAAGACTATCAGATATAGAGGTGACAGCAGAAGAGGTAATGAAACAGTTGACAACTCTAGATGCATCTAAAGCAGTAGGACCAGACAAAGTATCACCGTGGATACTAAAAGAAGCGGCGCAGGCCCTCAGCGTGCCTCTGGCGATGATCTTTAATGAGTCACTTATGTCGGGAGAATTGCCCAGTTGCTGGAAGAAGGCAAATGTCGTGCCGATCTTCAAGAAAGGCGATAGGGAGGAGGCACTTAACTATAGACCTGTATCACTGACAAGCATCCCCTGTAAAATACTGGAAAGAATAATTAGGCTACGACTGGTTGCGCACCTGGAGAACGTTAGGTTTGTGAACAAACATCAACATGGGTTCTGGACAGGGAAATCGTGCCTAACAAACCTTCTGGAATTCTATGATAAAATAACGAGGATAAGACAGGACAGAGATGGTTGGGCAGACTGCATATTTCTGGACTGCCAAAAAGCCTTTGATACAGTACCGCACATGAGACTGCTGTTCAAACTCGAGAGGCAGGCGGGGGTAGGGGGAAAGGTCCTAGCATGGATAAGGAACTACCTAACAGGAAGGAGCCAAAGAGTTACGGTAAGGGGCGAGAAGTCGGACTGGCGAACAGTAACAAGTGGAGTACCACAAGGATCGGTACTGGGACCAATTCTATTTCTTGTATATGTTAACGATATGTTTACGGGTGTAGAGTCCTACATGTCGATGTTTGCGGATGACGCAAAGTTGATGAGAAGAGTTGTGACAGATGAGGATTGCAGGATCCTCCAAGAAGACCTGAACAGGTTGCAGAGATGGTCAGAGAAATGGCTACTGGAATTCAACACGAGCAAATGTAAAGTTATGGAAATGGGACTAGGAGATAGGAGACCAAAGGGTCAGTACACAATGAAGGGGAACAGTCTACCTGTGACGACGCGCGAGAGAGACCTGGGTGTGGACGTAACACCTAATCTATCTCCTGAGGCACATATAAATAGGATAACGACAGCAGCGTACTCGACACTGGCAAAAGTTAGAACATCATTCAGAAACCTAAGCAAGGAGGCATTTAGGGCGCTTTACACTGCCTACGTGAGGCCAGTCTTAGAGTATGCCGCCTCATCATGGAGTCCCCATCTGAAGAAGCATATAATGAAACTGGAAAAGGTTCAGAGGTTTGCAACGAGACTCGTCCCTGAGCTACGAGGGATGGGGTATGAGGAGCGCCTGAGGGAACTGTGCCTTACGACACTAGAAAGAAGAAGGGAGAGAGGGGACATGATAGGAACGTATAAAATACTCAGAGGGATTGACAGAGTGGACATAGACGAAATGTTCACACGGAATAGTAACAGAACGAGGGGACATGGATGGAAGTTGGAAACTCAGATGAGTCACAGAGATGTTAGGAAGTTCTTTTAGCGTGAGAGTAGTGGGAAAATGGAATGCACTCAAGGAACAGGTTGTGGAAGCAAATACTATTCATAATTTTAAAACCAGGTATGATAGGGAAATGGGACAGGAGTCATTGCTGTAAACAACTGATGCTCGAAAGGCGGGATCCAAGAGTCAATGCTCGATCCTGCAGACACATATAGGTGAGTACATATAGGTGAGTACACACACACACACACACACACACACACACACACACACACACACACACACACACACACAATCATGGAAAGAGACCTTGTTGCAAACACTAAGTGTTTGGGTCGTGACGACTATTATAGGCGTCTGGGTCGTGACAGACTGAGCCTTCATCACCCCCACCACCACAACCCCCCCCCTACCCAACAATCCCGTTGCATTACCCTCCTCCTCTACTGTCTTCCCTCACTTCCTTCCTCTCCCACTTTCTTAACATCTCCTACAAGATCCATAAGTGTTATCCCACAAATAATTATGCAAACCGGTACATTTCTGACTGGACAGCGAAAGATCATAAAACATATCACAGTTTGAATGATAAAACAGTCTATATTCACCCCACAATATGGATTAAATAATGGATTATTTTTATCAAAAGCTCCATTATTTAAATCTATAATTATTTTCAGCATGAAATTATAATTGAATTGAACTATCAGGGGAAGCTCCAAGACATTACGACTATATAGGACTTGGAAGGGATCAGGATAAGGATTTGGGATGGGACGGGGGGAAGGAATGGTGCCCAACCACTTGGACGGTCGGGGATTGAACGCCGACCTGCATGACGCGAGACCGTCGATCTACCGTCTATCAATATACATATCTATTATAAGACATAGATTATGAACCACATGGAACAGAACTGCAAGATATTTAAAATAAAAAAAAACAGCCTGAAATAAAAGGTATTTCAAGTTGCACAGGTTGTTAAACAAGTTGCAACACTTATTCTGACATACAAGGTGACCACTCCAGTGTTGCAGAGTGTTGCAGAGTGTTGCAGAGTGGTCTCCAGGAGACAGGTCGCCCCGGACCACCAATGTTATGCAAATTATGTAATCAACGCAGCGGTTTTTCCAGCGAGAATCGATGGGTGAAGAACGTGATGTTAATGGCAGTGTTGGGGGGGGGGTAGGGCGTGGGGTGTTTTGTGAGTTTTAGGCAAATGTATACGTATTATAATCTGTATACATTGGGTTATGTATACATTAGGCTACATTATAGACCACCGATACAAAATAATGACAAAGGAGAACATTTCTTAGCGCCCTCCTACATAAAGTCATCACTACACATCACCAGCAGCCTGCACCAGTCTTAATTAAGTAACAAATTGGACTTCTACACGAGTTTAATTATTTAGCCTTTAAGTTATCACTGTGTCATGCCTTCCATTCCTTGTTTCTCTCTCTCACCTCCTTCCCATCACCTCTAGCCTCACACAACCCACCTAGCGCCTTCTACACCCATCCACTCTCCCTGGAAAAACACTACGTTAATTACATCATTTACATAACGCTGGTCGTCCGAGACTCGGTCTCGTGAAGACCACAGCTCAGCTCCACAGCTCAACACACATTCTCTGGTAATTGTTTATCTTTCACAGGAAAACAGCTAAATAGGCTTCTCGGTGTCTTGATTGTGTGAAGTTTGTGTCAGTGTGTCAAGTGTGGCGAGTGTGTGTACTGGGGTGTCAGTGTGTCAGTGTACTAGGGGAGCAGTCAGAGTGATCACTGCTCACTAAGTAGGGTGTGCGTGCCAGGCCCCGGATCCAACTGAGGCTCGCAGGCAGATCAATGTATAGACATAACGGCGTGAGTCAAGTGGACGACGCCCCACAGTGATCCACCACTGTCTCACGGTAGACTCTACTATCCCACTCACCCACTTAGATGACCACTCATGATGACTGACGATGACTGGTGATGCAGGCGATGAGTCACAATAACGTGGCTAAAGTAAGTTGACCAGACCACACACTAGAAGGTGAAGGGACGACGACGTTTCGGTTCGTCCTGGACCATTCTCAAGTCAAGACACAATCGACTTGAGAATGGTCCAGGATGGACCGGTACGTCGTCGTCCCTTCACCTTCTAGTGTGTGGTCTGATGACTGGTGATGATCCCACATCACTTCTCCATAACTGGAGCACGAAGACAGTAGAAATAGGGACAACCCGAAGAGCTGCCACTCAGGTGATGGGAACTACCTTAATAACAACCAAAAGCTGCCCCAGAGTGCGTCTTGACGATGCTCCAACACCTGCACGGCGCTGTTCCTACCGGTGGTGGTGGTGGTAGCCAGGTTACACACACCACGGGTGCACACAGCCTGCCCAAGCCTAGCTGGTTTGTACCGTTGCCGAGGCGGGGTCAACTCTCGCCCCGCCCTCGGACACACCCCTGGGGTCAACCTTACGAAGGTCACCCTCGAGACGTGACACTACGAGGCAGCAAGGACTTGTCCTCCCTCCAGGTGTACGACAGCAAGCATACGCCACCAGCGTTACTGGTAAGCATCTCCCTGCGCCCCCCTGGCCGCAACGGATCGTCCACACCACCACCGGACTCCACACACCAGCACCTGGAGGAGCCATACCCATAGAGACTCGGGGGACCCATACCCATAGAGACGTGGGGGAGACATACCCATAGAGACGTGGAGGAGCCATACCCATAGAGACGTGGAGGAGCCATACCCATAGAGACGTGGGGGAGCCATACCCATAGAGACGTGGGGGAGCCATACCCATAGAGACGTGGGGGAGCCTTACCCATAGAGACGTGGGGGAGCCATACCCATAGAGATGTGGGGAAGCCATACCCATAGAGACGTGGGGGAGCCATACCCATAGAGACGTGGGGGAGCCATACCCATAGAGACGTGGGGGAGCCTTACCCATAGAGACGTGGGGGAGCCATACCCATAGAGACGTGGGGGAGCCATACCCATAGAGACGTGGGGGAGCCATACCCATAGAGACGTGGGGGAGCCATACCCATAGAGACGTGGGGGAGCCATACCCATAGAGACGTGGGGGAGCCATACCCATAGAGACGTGGGGGAGTCATACCCATAGAGACGTGGGGGAGTCATACCCATAGAGACGTTGGGGAGCCATACCCATAGAGATGTGGGGGAGCCATACCCATAGAGACGTGGGGGAGCCATACCCATAGAGACGTGGGGGAGCCATACCCATAGAGACGTGGGGGAGCCATACCCATAGAGACGTGGGGGAGCCATACCCATAGAGACGTGGGGGAGCCATACCCATAGAGACGTGGGGGAGCCATACCCATAGAGACGTGGGGGAGCCATACCCATAGAGACGTGGGGGAGCCATACCCATAGAGACGTGGGGGAGCCATACCCATAGAGACCTTGCGTGCGATATTACTCAATATACACATCGGAACAGAAAGGAAACTTGGTGCAGTGTTTTCGACCCAGTGACAGGGCAGTTTGCAAAACAATCGTTGCAAGTGAAAACCTTGCAAGACGTGACCAGGTAGGTTGTATGTAATTAAGATAAGAATGTGAGGGTCAGAGAGACATGTTATATAATTTGCTCTTGTGATTTAGTCTATGAGATGACACAAGTTTATAATAGATCCCATTGGACGTCCCTACGACTCTGCCTACAACAACAGGTACCCTGGGACGACCTTACGACTCTGCCTACAACAGGTTCCCTGGGACGACCCTACGACTCTGCCTACAACAGGTTCCCTGGGACGACCCTACGACTCTGCCTACAACAACAGGTACCCTGGGACGACCTTACGACTCTGCCTACAACAGGTTCCCTGGGACGACCTTACGACTCTGCCTACAACAGGTTCCCTGGGACGACCCTACGACTCTGCCTACAACAGGTTCCCTGGGACGACCCTACGACTCTGCCTACAACAGGTTCCCTGGGACGACCCTACGACTCTGCCTACAACAACAGGAACCCTGGGACGACCCTACGACTCTGCCTACACCAGGTTCCCTGGGACGACCCTGTAACACCCATGACCCCCCCCCCTAGAGTTCTCAACCAGGGAAGTCTGCTCCAAGAGGTCAGCCCAGATGCCCTCCGGTTTTCTTGTATGTTGATTAAAAATTCCTGGGTTAGTCTTATTCAGCACAGGTTCAAGTATGTAATATTTCATGATACTCTTGTCAACGGGGTAAGGGAGTAGACTCCAGATCCTCATGTGTAAACGTGCTTGGATTCCCCCCTTTACCAGGTCAAGGGTCAGCCACACACGAAATTAATAAGTCCTCTCTTGAAACAGTTTATGGTTTATGTCAAACAAGTTTAATGATAAATTCTTGAGTGTTTGTGCACGTGTAGCCGACCTCTTATTTCGTGGTGTAGGTATCACAATAAATCTTCCCCCCCCCTTTTGTAATGGTGTATATAGGGGCCTGTAGAGCTAGGGGTGGGGGAGAGTACGGTTCTCCCGGATCGAGGCCGGTTCTGTGACGATCATCCACAGGCCGGGAGAGACAGTGTCCACCGGACGGAGAGACAGAGGGCTTGTTTAAGGTAATGTGTGTGATCTCTGTAATTTTGTTCCATGTCTAAATTTCTTAACTTGTTGCCAGTGTTAGAGTAGGAATTATCGTGGTGTTAGTATAATTTGGTATCTCAATAAACTCATGTTAAATTTCCCGTCTGTGTCAATTGTTGAATCCTCTTAGAATCTTTTGATATCGTGGCTGACAACCGTCTCATATTTAATGACAGTTATAGAAAGTACTCTCCAAGCCAAGCAATGTTTCTTGTCTCGTTGCTTGATTAGTCTCAGTGGTCAAAGGCAGGATGGTGGCAGCGTATTTAATCCTGTGTAGCATTTCCTTGTTGACAGTGTACCTTTGATCCGGTGTAACCATGATATGTCAGCTCATATTACAAGTGTTCAATAACAGTGTTACCAAGTGCAACTGATAGGAAGTGTTACTCAGGATAAGAAGTGTGTACATTTATTAGTTTAGTATTCATTATAGAAGGTCACAGTGGTGACTATTTCACCAAGTTTACATTGGGTAGTCATAGCCAATGTTACAATGGCAGCAGTAGTGGTTGTCAATGTTACAACCCTACGACTCTGCCTACAACAACAGGAACCCCTGCGACGACCCTACGACTCTGCCTACAACAACAGGAACCCCTGGGACGACCCTACGACTCTGCCTACAACAACAGGAACCCCTGGGACGACCCTACGACTCTGCCTACAACAACAGGAACCCCTGCGACGACCCTACGACTCTGCCTACAACAACAGGAACCCCTGCGACGACCCTACGACTCTGCCTACAACAACAGGAACCCCTGGGACGACCCTACGACTCTGCCTACAACAACAGGAACCCCTGCGACGACCCTACGACTCTGCCTACAACAACAGGAACCCCTGGGACGACCCTACGACTCTGCCTACAACAACAGGAACCCCTGGGACGACCCTACGACTCTGCCTACAACAACAGGTACCCCTGGGACGACCCTACGACTCTGCCTACAACAACAGGAACCCCTGGGACGACCCTACGACTCTGCCTACAACAACAGGTACCCTGGGACGACCCTACGACTCTGCCTACAACAACAGGAACCCCTGCGACGACCCTACGACTCTGCCTACAACAACAGGTACCCCTGGGACGACCCTACGACTCTGCCTACAACAACAGGTACCCCTGGGACGACCCTACGACTCTGCCTACAACAACAGGTACCCTGGGACGACCCTACGACTCTGCCTACAACAACAGGTACCCCTGGGACGACCCTACGACTCTGCCTACAACAACAGGTACCCCTGGGACGACCCTACGACTCTGCCTACAACAACAGGTACCCCTGGGACGACCCTACGACTCTGCCTACAACAACAGGTTCCCTGGGACGACCCTACGACTCTGCCTACAACAACAGGAACCCCTGGGACGACCCTACGACTCTGCCTACAACAACAGGTACCCCTGGGACGACCCTACGACTCTGCCTACAACAACAGGTTCTGTGGGACGACCCTACGACTCTGCCTACAACAACAGGAACCCCTGCGACGACCCTACGACTCTGCCTACAACAACAGGAACCCCTGGGACGACCCTACGACTCTGCCTACAACAACAGGTACCCCTGGGACGACCCTACGACTCTGCCTACAACAACAGGTACCCCTGGGACGACCCTACGACTCTGCCTACAACAACAGGTTCCCTGGGACGACCCTACGACTCTGCCTACAACAACAGGAACCCCTGCGACGACCCTACGACTCTGCCTACAACAACAGGAACCCCTGGGACGACCCTACGACTCTGCCTACAACAACAGGAACCCCTGGGACGACCCTACGACTCTGCCTACAACAACAGGAACCCCTGGGACGACCCTACGACTCTGCCTACAACAGGAACTCTGGGACGACCCTACGACTCTGCCTGCAACAACAGGTACCCTGGGACGACCCTACGACTCTGCCTACAACAACAGGTTCCCTGGGACGACCCTACGACTCAGACCGGTTACAGAGACCGTGTAGTTGACCTGGCCAAGTATAAAGAGCCGCTATATACTGTCACGTGTTAGGGCTCGGCAGAGGTAGCGTCTCTGGCCAGCCTTCCCCTCACCTGCGTACAAAACATTACTTGGAACATCGGAGAATCGAACTCGGTCCTCAGAAATACGAGACCTTTGTCCTACTAACCAGGCCATGGAAGACCCTTGCGTACAAAATATATCACTGTTCCGGTCCTTGTCTGGCCATAAATAATTATGATTGTCAATACTCCCGCTTGCAGATAGGGCGAGAAGTTATCTTATCAGTGAATACCAGGATGCGTAGTCTATAGCTCTAGGTCACGCCTCTCACCTTTTTGTACCTGGCGTACTCTTTAGATCTTTAGAGTCGCGTATACGAATACCTTCTTCAGAGTATAACCCAGAAATCATTGTGAACGCTGCCCACAACCTATGTAAGACGAGAATTGGATTATGCAGCATTGGTTTTACATGGCTCAGGTGGCGACAATGTCTATTCTATTTGTCTATTTGCAAATTTCTGGACACGAGGCCTGGTCAGAGACTGGGCCGCGGGGACCTTGAACTCCGGAACCACCGCAAATGTGACGAGGAGAGGTTGATGGAGCTAATCTCCGAAAATATTATTTGTTAAATATAGATACTGTTCTTCATTCTGTTTATACTGTTCTTCATACTGTTCTTCATACTGTTCTTCATACTGTTCTTCATACTGTTCTCACATTTTGCACCAGCAAGATGACGTCAATTTCAGGGACTGACATATGTTAATAATCTTGTTTGAGAAGCTGTTCACTTGAGACAGTTAAGCAAGTCCCAGCTGTGTCTGGGTACAAGTGACAGGATGAACAACCCAGCGGGTTTTCTTCCTATTGGGGAGTGTTGTACATGCTGCTATGGCGGTGTGTCCACTCACAGGATGAGTGGCGCTGCCCAATACTGTCACTATGGCGGTGTGTCCACTCACAGGATGAGTGGCGCTGCCCAATACTGTCACTATGGCGGTGTGTCCACTCACAGGATGAGTGGCGCTGCCCAATACTGTCACTATGGCGGTGTGTCCACTCACAGGATGAGTGACGCTGCCCAATACTGTCACTATGGCGGTGTGTCCACTCACAGGATGAGTGGCGCTGCCCAATACTGTCACTATGGCGGTGTGTCCACTCACAGGATGAGTGGCGCTGCCCAATACTGTCACTATGGCGGTGTGTCCACTCACAGGATGAGTGGCGCTGGCCAATACTGTCACTATGGCGGTGTGTCCACTCACAGGATGAGTGGCGCTGCCCAATACTGTCACTATGGTCGTGTGTCCACTCACAGGATGAGTGGCGCTGCCCAATACTGTCACTATGGCGGTGTGTCCACTCACAGGATGAGTGACGCTGCCCAATACTGTCACTATGGCGGTGTGTCCACTCACAGGATGAGTGGCGCTGCCCAATACTGTCACTATGGCGGTGTGTCCACTCACAGGATGAGTGACGCTGCCCATACTGTCACTATGGCGGTGTGTCCACTCACAGGATGAGTGACGCTGCCCAATACTGTCACTATGGCGGTGTGTCCACTCACAGGATGAGTGGCGCTGCCCAATACTGTCACTATGGCGGTGTGTCCACTCACAGGATGAGTGGCGCTGCCCAATACTGTCACTAGGCGGTGCGTTCCACTCACAGGATGAGTGGCGCTGTCCAATAATGTCACTATGGCGGTGTGTCCACTCACAGGATGAGTGACG
>WNGS01162405.1:11437-21648 GCA_020271785.1 Procambarus virginalis | reverse complement strand
TACAAACAAGTAACTGATAAAAGAAAAATAACCCGTGGCTCACAAGTGGCATAATTAAATCAATCAACAAAAAACATGAATAGAAAGAAATTTAGGATGGCCTAGTTACAAAGGAAGTATTAAAAGGTACCATCAGTGCTTACCAGTATCATAGAAAAGCTAAACTTTCATATTATGAGACTAGATTCAAAGAAGCAAAAGCCAACATGAAAGCACATGGAATACCATCTCTAATATCCTAGGAACTAAACAACACTCCCACAACCAGATAACACTAAGGATGGCCCTACACCGTCTTCTGATTTAGAAATGGCGAATGAATTTAATAGCTTCTTTTCATCGATTGGTGCTAACCTTGCAAGTAAAATCCCACAGACTCAGACACATATCAACACATATCTCTCAGGCAGCTATCCAAACTCTCTTCTCCTTTCACCAGTCAGCCCGACAAATGTTGTGTCCATCATACACTCACTAAAAACCAAAGCTGGGAACATCAGTGAAATCCCATCCATTGTATACAAGAGTGCCTCCTATGCCCTTACGCCACCTATAGCTCTGCTGTTCAACAAATCCCTTGAGTGTCATACCTTCCCTGATATCCTTAAAAAAGCAAGAGTAACGCCAGTTCATAAAGGAGGTAATCCGGCAGACATAAACAATTATAGACCAATATCAAACCTACCCATACTATCAAAAATATTTGAAAAAAATTTCTACAAACAGCTCAACTCCTATCTCGTAAAATTCGACATTCTTAGCCCCTGTCAGTTTGGCTTCCGCTCCCAAAAGAGTACCAACGATGTAATTATTAGTCTCCTTGATATAATTTACTCAGCCCTTGACAAAAACGAGTTTCCGATTGGACTCTTCATTGACCTCAGAAAGGCCTTTGATACTGTTAATCACAATTACCTCTTATGTAAACTCCATCATTATGGAATCCGAGGCCATGCACTGGACTATAAAAGAACATAAGAACATAAGAACAAAGGCAACTGCAGAAGGCCTATTGGCCCATACGAGGCAGCTCCTATTTATAACCACCTAATCCCACTCATATACATGTCCAACCCATGCTTGAAACAATCGAGGGACCCCACCTCCACAATGTTACGCGGCAATTGGTTCCACAAATCAACAACCCTGTTACTGAACCAGTATTTACCCAAGTCTTTCCTAAATCTAAACTTATCCAATTTATACCCATTGTTTCGCGTTCTGTCCTGTGTTGATACTTTCAATACCCTATTAATATCCCCTTTGTTATGTCCATTCATCCACTTGTAAACCTCTATCATGTCACCCCTAACTCTTCGCCTTTCCAGTGAATGCAAATTAAGCTTTGTTAATCTTTCTTCATATGAAAGATTTCTAATTTGGGGAATTAACTTAGTCAAGTGAATTTATATCCATTCTATAATATGGCGACCAAAACTGAACTGCATAGTCTAAATGGGGCCTAACCAGAGCAAGATATAGCTTGAGAACCACACCAGGTGTCTTGTTACTTACGCTGCGATTAATAAATCCAAGTGTCCTATTTGCCTTATTACGAACATTTATGCATTGATCCTTTTGTTTTAAATTCTTACTAATTATAACTCCCAGATCCCTTTCGCAATCCGACTTCGCAATCTCAACACCATCTAGCTCGTATCTTGTAACTCTATCATCATTACCTAGCCTCCATATTCAATCCTATCTTAGTGATAGACACCAATGTGTAGCCATCAATAATATAACCTCTCCCACTCTATCAATAACCGTTGGAGTGCCACAGGGCAGCATCTTGGGACCTCTTCTATTTCTTATATACATCAATGATCTGCCTAATGTCTCTAACATTCTGAAACATATTTTGTTTGCTGATGATACTACCCTCATCTACTCCAACCCCAACCCACATACACTGAATAACGTTGTTAATAATGAACTAAAAAAAGTCCACTTATGGATGTCAACCAACAAACTAACACTTAACATAGAAAAGACCTACTACATCTTATTTGGAAGCAAATCTACAAATGCAATTCAGCTTCAGATAGACAATGTAAACATTAGCGATATAAATGATGGTAAGTTTCTTGGACTATTCCTAGACAAGAGACTCAACTTCAGTACCCACATACAGCACATAACTAAGAAAGTCTCTAAAATAGTGGGTATACTCTCCAAAATCAGATATTATGTACCTAACACTGCTCTCATCTCTCTATATTATGCACTAATCTATCCCTATCTTAACTATGGTATCTGTGCATGGGGTTCAACCACTGCAAACCACCTCAAGTCCATCATCACCCAGCAAAAATCTGCTATCAGAATAATATCAAATTCTGCTTTCAGACAACACTCAGCCCCCTTGTTTAACTCCCTAAACATGCTAAACATAATCTTACTCCACAAATTCTATTGTGTCAGCTACATTTACAAAACCCTGTTCTTAAATGCAAATCCTGCTCTGAAACTCTTCCTGGACAGATGTAATAGGACCCCTTATCACCATTCCATAAATAAATATCTCTTTGATATCCCAAGAGTAAAACTTAATCTGTGTAAACACTCTGTGCAAATAAAAGTACCCAGTTTATGGAACGCACTCCCTATTGAATTGAAAAGCTGTCCAACTCTTACATCATTCAAAAACAATACTAAAAAGTACCTAATTTCATCTTCATAGTTTTTTACATTTTGCCTTAAAATTGCACTGTATCTATTGCTACCCAATCTCCCAACCTTTATGTACCCAAATTAAACATCTTTACCATTGTGATCATTGCTGTCTTCTTATATGTGCTGTCAATCTGCTGTATGGTGTCTATTAATCTTGTTTAAATTACCAATCAAGCTGTTAATGTAATCAGTCAGAGCTTTAATATACCAATGTGCTTTAATATATTTCCTAAGCTCTCTCATCTCATTTTTCTCTTGCAATGTATTTGTTATCATTTATTAATTCTGATAGAAATTACCTACTTAAAATTATGTGTTAGATTAAGGACCTGCCCGAAACGCTGCGCGTACTAGTGGCTTTACAAGATTGTTAAGACTGTACTATTCAATGTATTCTCACAAACTCAATGTTCCTTCTTGTATATAAATAAATAAATAAATAAATAAATAAATAAATAAATAAATAAATAAATAAATAAATAAATAAACAATGTCGGTGCTGCCTGTAGAAATTTAAAAAACATTGTATTACTTCGAAATATACTAATTTTATAAGAAAATTCGACGTAAATAGGAGGCAGTAGAGCTCCGATAAGCCAGCCCTAAATTCAAATTCAAATTTAAATGTTTATTCAGGTAAAGTACATACATACAAGGGGTGATACAAATAATGCTGAATTTTTAGATAGAGCTAGTACATACAATGCCTAAAGTCATTATTACGCAAAGCGTTTCGGGCAGGAAAAACACTAAAGACTAAAACTTAATACTAATTGGGATTAAAGTATAAAATGTGTTGAGACAAATAAAAAAGGAGGAACATGGCAGAAAAACAGCAAAAATACAATTTGGTCGACAAACAGCATTGTTTAAAAATAACAGACATGGGTTGACATTATAGGGGTAAGGTAGGTTACAGGGAGTTAATTAGGTGGTGCTTAGTTTTTATCTTAAACTGGTTGAGAGAGGTACAGTCTTTAACATGATTGGGAAGGTCATTCCACATTCTGGGTCCCTTGATTTGTAGAGCATTTCTAGTTTGATTTAGTCGTACTCTTGGAATATCAAAACTGTATTTGTTTCTGGTGTGGTGCTCATGGGTTCTGTTACAACCTTCAATGAAGCTTTTGAGGTCAGGATTTGCATTACAGTTCAGCGTTTTATATATGTATAATACACACGAGAGAATGTGTAGTGACTTAATATCTAACATATTCAGAGATTTGAGTAGGGATACTGAGTGATGTCTGGGGGCCAGAGTTGGATATTGTCCTAATAGCAGCTTTGTGTTGATTAATTAGAGGATGTAAATGATTTTGGGTAGTAGAACCCCAAGCACAAATGCCATAGTTGAGATATGGATAGACGAGGGAGTAATAGAGCGTCGCAAGGGCAGGGCGGGGTACATAATATCTGATCTTAGAAAGAATGCCAACAGTTTTTGAAACTTTTCTTGATATATTTAGAATGTGTCCCTGGAAATTCAGCTTGTGGTCAATGAGAACGCCAAAGAATTTGCTATCTATTTTGTTACAAATTTGGGTATTGTTTATTCTGAGATTTATTTGATGAGAGGATTTATTGTCAAACAGAATATAGAAAGTTTTGTAAATGTTAAGGGAGAGTTTATTGGCAGTTAGCCAAAGATGGACTTTATTTAGCTCAGTATTTACTGAGCTAAATAAAGCTCTTCCCGTATTGGTCTTCCCGTCTATAACGCTGTGTACCTCTCATGTGGAATTCCGGACACTGAAGATTGTAGCATTTTTTGCTACAATCTTCAGTGTCCGGATAGAGCATAAGAGCAACACACACTGTTATCTCCCAAAGTTCTTCACTGATTGCTTTGAAATTCTGACACAACGTTCCATTCGAATATGCGCATGTTTTTATATGCCTACTATATACATGCCACACTATGCTATATACATGCTGAGTCGATTTGATTAATTCTAGGAAATCTGCTGATGATTGTAGACTATACTTACTTGGCAATGTATGGAGTTAGGAAACTTAATGAACTCCTAACTCCATACACTCCAAGCAAGTATAGTCTACAATCATCAGCAGATTTCCTAGAATTAATCAAATCGACTCAGCCCGATGGAATCATTGCTTCCCTGGACGTGGAATCCCTATTTACCAACGTCCCAGTTGACACAACTATAGGAATGATACTGGACAGAGTATACAGAGACGAGAGCACCCCCATATTAGACATACCTGAGCCACACTTGAAGCGTCTTCTCGAAGCACGTACAAAGGAAGCCCCTTTCATCAGTCCACAAGGAGACGTGTATTTACAAATAGACGGAGTAGCAATGGGTTCCCCCTTAGGAGTTTTATTTGCTAATTTTTATATGGGAACCATCGAAGACAGAGTCTTCAGTAGTCTGAGTCTTCAGTAGCAGACAAAAACCAACTGTATATTGCCGTTATGGAGATGACATAATCGTCATAGTAAAAGACTCAGATGAATTAATTGATCTAAAAAGCCATCTAGAGAGAGAGTCAGTACTCCGATTTACACATGAAAATAGTGAAAATAACAGTCTGCCATTCTTGGATGTACTAATAACAAAAGCAGGAACCTCTTTAAGCACCAACGTATATACTAAGCCCACCAACATAGGATTTTGACTGAACGGTAGAAGTGAGTGCCCCCAAAGATACAAAGCCAGTGTTCTCAATGCTTACATTCGTCGAGCGCTTACCCACTGCTCCGAATGGAGCAACGTGAGTAGAGAGTTTGAAAGAGTAACTCAGGTGTTGGTGAACAACGTATATAGCAACGCGGAAATATACGCGGCTATAAGAAGACACTTGGACCGATGGTATAATCCTGAACCTAGAACAGAAACCACAATACCTCCAATAAAATTATATTACAAATCAACCATGCACAGTGAACATATAAAAGAGGAAAGAATAATGAAAGAAATAATCCGTAAAGGAGTAAAAAGCATTACTCCTAACCAAAACATAGACCTGATCATATTCTCCAAAACCAAGAAGACTTCCGAACTCCTTATCAAAAACAGCCCGAAGCCGACGGAGAACCCTCTACAGCAGTCAAGCGTTGTATACATGTACACTTGCCCCCACGAAGGATGTAACCTTCAATCTAAGTACATAGGTATGACGTCGACCAAGCTGACGAGGCGTTTGACATGTCATCTTCAATCCGGTGCCCCCAGGAATCACATGAGACAAGCCCATGACATCACCCTAACAAGAGAAATGTTGAACAAAAATACCTGTATAATAGACAAAACCCAAGATGCAAGAAGATTACAAATTCTTGAAGCAATTCACATAAGAATAGAACAACCTACCATGAACACCCAAATCACGGAACTATTTACTCTACCCACTATGAGAGTAAGGACAAGACCAGAACATAACGATGCCAACACAGAAGACACTGTTCAACATAACAGGCCAATTACACCTGATTAATTTTTGTATAATAGGAGCTCCCTCGTATGGGCCAATGGGCCTTCTGTGGTTACCTTTATTCTTATGTTCTTATGTGCTTCGTCCCCCGTTAATCCCCTAAGTATCCCCCTTGTTTTTACCTTAAAATAACACGCATAAAATAAAATAACCCGCAAATATTAATAATCACCTGACCCTGTACGGGTATAAATCAACCAGTCCTGTAAGTCCATTTCACTTGAGAATGAACCATGGAGGTTCGAAACGTTGTGCAAATTGTATAAATAAGTGTAATACATTCTATAGTAATTCACTTTTTTCTTCACCTTGAAAATAAAATAATAAAATAATTAACCAGTAAATACTCTCACTCGTTGTGTTAGGATATGTTAGCTTGATAAAACTGACCGTTCATTGTTGAGAAATGTGTTAACAAACAATATATCTGACTTATCAAGACTGTAGCTTGCTTAGCTAAAGAAACTTTATTAAATTTGGGTTCAGTTTAACTACCGCTCAATGGATGAGTAATTGGGGCATAATAAAGGAACTAAGCTGATAAAATGAAAGATGGGAAAACAACATTAGAGAGATAAACTCGAGAGATGTTTTCATGTTAACCCGAAAATTATTTGAGGAGCAAGACGGACTGCGGGTCAGGCAATTGGTCTCCATGCTATCGTGATGGGGGATCAGCCATTACACGTGTTAATGACTCTTGTATAGTTGTGTAGTTAAGGACAACAGGGTAAAGGGGTAATGGGCATTGTGGTTGATTGTTCTACCTGGGAATCCTCCACTGTTTTATATCTTATGTATGTATGTATGTATGTATGCACTAACCTAGTTGTGGTTGCGGGGGTTGAGCTTTGGCTCTTTGGTCCCGCCTATCAGCCGTCAATCACCTGATGTACAGATTACATAGCCTACTGGGTTCTATCATATCTACGCGGGAGATGAGTCACAATAACGTGGCTAAAGTAAGTTGACCAGACCACACACTAGAAGGTGAAGGGACGACGACGTTTCGGTCCGTCCTGGACCATTCTCAAGTCGACAATCGACTTGAGAATGGTCCACTGCCAAACTGAGCTGAGGTCCACTGAACTGAGACTGTTAACTTTTGTTAACAGTCTCAACTCTCACACACCCCTCAGCCAGGCATGGAAGGATATTAAAAGAATTAAAGGCGATAAGATCGGCCAAGTAGCACACCCTCACCCTCTACACAGAGCAAACGAGTTAGTCGATGCTTGGGCAACCACCTCTAGCTTCAATAATCTTCCCCCAGACATACAGTTCAGATTAAATGCTGGTTACGGAGATCGAGAAAGGCTCGTTGACTTCATGCTCCACAAGGAAGATGAATGCAACGTGCCATTCACTGAGTTTGAATTACTCGCGGCCCTAAACAAAGGCAAAGCCACATCCCCCGGTGAAGATGGTATCACTTATGACATATTGCGTCTGCTCCCTTTAGTACCAGGGAATCCCCTGCTTGAGCTGTATAATATGAGCTATGTTACTGGGGAACTTCCTATCTCTTGGACCAACAGTATAATCATTCCAATTCCCAAGCCAAATCAAGAGAATGCTTTCCGCCCAATTTCCCTTACTAGCTGCATTTGCAAAACATTCGAGAGAATGGTCCTAAACCGTCTCCTCCATAGAATAAGAACCATGCTATCCCCCCAGATATATGGCTTCATGCATGGAAGGAGTGTGCATCATTGCATCACCACCTTTCTTACCCTGCACACTGAAAAGTCATATACCACCTTCCTAGATCTTAAGTCTGCCTTTGATATTGCAAATAGACATGTTATCTTGAGTGAGCTTGCAAGAATGAATGTTGGTGGTCGGCTTCTTTGTTGGATCAGGGGTTACTTATCCAACAGGAAGTCATCTGTATTTTTCCAGGGGCATAGGAGTGTAACAAGAGACTTTGAACTAGGTACCCCGCAGGGTGGTGTCCTCAGTCCTACCTTATTTAATATCTTAATAAACACGCTGTTAAACTCTATACCGAGCAAACCCAACGTCCACATCATTAGCTATGCTGATGATATAATGATACACACCACTGGGTATGCTAACACACAGAACACTCTTAACTCTGTATTAGATTCATGTCAGGACCTAGGTTTAATTATCTCAGCAGAGAAAACAAAGATACTAAATCGGCGCCCACCCAGGCAGGGAGGAGCTGTTCGCAAGATGCAACTATCTGATGGCTCCCAGCTTGACTATGTAAACAGATTCAAATACCTTGGCCTTGAGGTGCCACTGTATGGTCCTGTTGTATTCAGACTCTGTCGTCAGTATAAAGAGAGGCTCCGAGCTCTCAAGGCTGTTGCAGGTTATCACTCAGGCTATGGTGCCAATGTCAGAATTGTCAAAATGATGTACCTTGCATACATCAGATCTTTAGTGGATTATGCTGCACCTCTGCTTGTTTTGATGCCTGAAAGAAAGCTTGGAGGGCTTGAAAAATTGCAGAACGAAGCCCTGAGGATAATCCTTGGGTGCCCTCGTACCACAAAGATACTTAATATGAGAAAGGAACTTAATATTCTGAGCGTTGTTGATCGTGTTACTGAAATTAACTGTCAAATTGGTATAAAAATGCTTAGGCTAACTCATCCTAATCCTTGCACAGAAGCCCTCCAGACTTACTTTATTGAAGATCAGCATTGTTCCAAATGGATAACAAAAACTGGAACTCAACTCAGAATGTATGGGGTTCATGATTTGTACCAAGAGAAACAACAACGGCACTTTCCTGCACCGTGGGAGGTTACACCCTTTCCAGTTTTAATCCCTCCCTTTCCACCCAAGAAGCAAATTAGAGATAAGCCCAAGCTTCGTCTTGAGGCAAAGCTCAACGCCTTAAGCCATATTGATGCTCTGTCCACAGAGCATTCTCTCTCTCAAATCATATACACTGATGGTTCCCTACACCGCACCACGGGTGCAGCTGGAAGTGCAGTTGTTCTGACAATGGGCGATGGCTTGTACTTTGAGTGGGGAGTCCGTATAAACAATTGGGCCTCTACCCTTCAGACTGAACTATTTGCCTTGATCCTTGCACTGAAATGTGTACAAGTCTCCAAACTTGATACATTAATTGTAAGCGACTCCTTATCATCCTTAAATGCTCTCAACTCTTTAAGACACAACTGTAACATGCTCGTGTCCGAAGCTAGACACAAATACAACAAAATTATTAAGGATGGTAACAGAGTCCATTTCATGTGGTCTCCATCTCATGTTGGCCTCCGAATGCATGATAGAGCTGATAAGTTAGCCAAAGAATCTGCCTTTAAAGGAGCCGTTGAGTGTAACCTTGGATTGTCAATGAGCAATCTGAGAGCAGCAGTACACCGAGAACTTCAACAAGATCTTGTAGATCTGAGGCAAAGTGAAATTGACACCAGTAATTCCATCTATCATCATACTATCATGCAAGAGGAGCCACACATCTATGGATCATCCAATAAAATCAGCAGACTTCTAGATGTTACTGCTGCTCGGCTTAGACTCGGTTACAAGTATCTCTGGGAATTCTCATTATCTGCCGATGTAGACCTGACCAAATGTAAACTGTGTCAACAAAATTATTCGCACACCCTCCGTCACTATGTGATGGAGTGCGAAAAGATACGTGAATTTAGAGACAATTCTATAACCAATGTTCCAGCGATGTGTAAATATTTCATTCAAAATGATCTGCTACCAGAAATTTTAGCCAAATATCCCCAGTTTGCTAACTGTAGGTAGTAACTGAGTGATTGTAACCTATCCACCGCTGCCCACTGGATGGGGGGCGGTGTGCAGGACAAACATATAAATTGTGACACTAGCTCTCCACATATGTCAGTTGCTTAATTTAGAACCTGTATTTGAGGTCGATCTCGAACCCATTGTTGATGTGACGACTTATATTGAATTTTGTAACTAGCTCATCAAGATTGTAACTTGCTTAGCTAAATGAATTGTGGGGTTCAGTCCCTGAGCCCATTATGTGCCTCTGTAACCCTTTCCACTACCGCCCACAAGATGGGTATGGGGTGCATAATAAATGAACTAAAACTAAA
>WNGS01162404.1:0-16887 GCA_020271785.1 Procambarus virginalis | reverse complement strand
CATGGCGGTGTCCACTCACAGGATGAGTGGCGCGCCCAATTACTGTCACTATGGCGTGGTGTCCACTCACAGGATGAGTGGCGCTGCCCAATACTGTCACTATGCGGTGTGTCCACTCACAGGATGAGTGCGTGCCCCAATAAAACTGTTACTGTGACGGTGTGTCCACTCACCAGACTTCTTTTTTAGTGAGTGGCGCTGCCCAATACTGTCACTATGGCGGTGTCCACTCACAGGATGAGTGGCGTGCCCAATACTGTCACTATGGCGGTGTGGTTCCACTACAGGATGAGTGGCGCTGCCCAATACTGTCTCTATGGCGGTGTGTCCACTCACAGGATGAGTGGCGCTGCCCAATACTGTCACTGATGGCGGTGTGTCCACTCACAGGATGAGTGAGGCTGCCCAATACTGTCACTATGGCGGTGTGTCCACTCACAGGATGAGTGAGCTGCCAATACTGTCACTATGGCGGTGTTCCACTCACACGAAGAGTGGCGCTGCCCAATACTGTCACTATGGCGGTGTTCCACTCACAGGATTAGTGATGCTACACAATACTGTCACTATGGCGGTGTTAACACTCACAGGATGAGTCGACGCTTGCCGCCCAATACTGTCTTTATGGCGGTGTCCACTCACAGGATGAGTGGACGCTGTCCAATACTGTCACTTATGGCGGGTGTTGTCCACTCACAGGATGAGTGGCGTAGGCCAATACTGTCACTATGGCGGTGTGTCACTCACAGGATGAGGGTACCTGCCAATACCGTTCACTATGGCGTGTGTCCATCACAGATGAGTGGACGCTGCCCATACTGTCATATGGCGGTGTGTCCACTCACAGGATGAGTGGCGCTGCCCAAACTGTCACTATGGCGGTGTGTCCACTCACAGGATGAGTGGCGCTGCCCCAATACTGTCACTATGGCGGTGTGTCCACTCAAAGGATGAGTGACGCTACCCAATACTGTCACTATGGCGTGTGTCACTCACAGGATGAGTGGCACTGCCCCATACTGTCACCTATGGCGGTGTGTCCAACTCACAGGATGAGTGGCGCTGCCAATACTGTCACTATGTGCGGTGTGTCCACTCAAGGATGAATGACGCTGCCCAATACTGTCACTATGGCGGTGTCCACTAACAGGATGTGCCGCGCTGCCCAATACTGTCACTATGGCGGTGTGTCCCATCACAGGATGAGTGACGCTGCCCATACTGGTCACTATGGCGGTGTGTCCACTCACAGGATGAGTGGCGCTGCCCAATACTTCACTATGGCGGTGTGTCCACTCACAGGATGAGTGACCTGCCCAATACTGTCACTATGGCGGTGTGTCCACTCACAGGATGAGTGGCGCTGCCCAATACTGTCACTAGGCGGGTGTGTCCACTCAACAGGATGAGTGACGCTGCCCAATTACTGTCACTGTGCGGTGTGCCCACTCACAGGATAGTGACGCTGCACCAATACTGTCAGTATGGCGGTGTACCACTCACAGGATGCGTGACGCTGCCCAATACTGTCACTATGGTGGTGTGTCCACTCATAGGATGAGTGACGCTGCCCAATACTGTCACATATCGGTGTGTCCACTCACAGGATGAGTGGCGCTGCCCAATAAGCTCACTATTCTTGGTTTTGTGTTCCACCACAGGATGAGTGGCGCTGCCCAAAACTGTCAACTATGGCGGTCTGTCCACTCACAGGAATGAGTAACGTGCCCAATACTGTCACTATTCTCGGTGTGTCCCCCACAGGATGAGTGGCGCTGCCCAATACTGTCACTATGGCGGTGTGTCCACTCACAGGATGAGTGGCGTTGCCCAATACTATCACTATGGCGCTGTGTCCACTCACAGGCATGAGTGACGCTGCCCAATAGTGTCACTATGGTGGTGTGCCCACTCACAGGATGAGTGGCGCTGCCCAATGCTGTCACTGTGGCGGTGTGCCACTCACAGGATGAGTGAGTGACGCTGCCCAATACTGTCACTATGGTGGTGTGTCCACTCACAGGATGAGTGAGTGACGCTGCCCAATACTGTCACTATGGCGGTGTGCCCACTCACAGGATGAGTGAGTGACGCTGCCCAATACTGTCACTATGGTGGTGTGTCCACTCACAGGATGAGTGAGTGACGCTGCCCAATACTGTCACTATGGCGGTGTGTCCACTCACAGGATGAGTGAGTGACGCTGCCCAATACTGTCACTATGGCGGTGTGCCCACTCACAGGATGAGTGAGTGACGCTGCCCAATACTGTCACTATGGTGGTGTGTCCACGCACAAGATGAGTGACGCAAAATTTCCTACTTTGTGAAATTTTCATCTCTAACTCCAAAAATATAGAAAACTTGAAAAGAATGATTTTTTTGTAATTATAAACATAAATTAAAAGAGCGACCTTGCCAGGATTCGAACCTGGAATCTTCTGATCCGTAGTCAGACGCGTTATCCGTTGCGCCACAAGGCCAGATGAGCATAAGTCCTCATGTGTAACAATACATATTTATACATGTATGTGTTGACAAGAATATAAATAAAATAATCTGATTCGTTTTAATGGGTTTAAGTGTAACTTTCCACACAGGAAAGAATGAAACGAGAATAGCGAACATTTGGTGTTTGAGAACATTATGAAGGAATACAACAGACAGAGAAGGCTTGGCCTGGCCACTCTATATATCCCCTTCACATCACTAGGTTAACATCCATATATATAATACCCAAAATATTATGTTATTATCGCATTCATATTTGTTAGCGTTGTAGGGATGGGTCCTGTGGAAGGTAGGAATAGGGCACTTTAGTAGGACAGTTTCTGGACGTTGGGAACCTGAGAAGGACGGACTGCTGGTATATTGGGTGTCCCTTGTCCATCATGCTCTCTCCATCCTTCTCTCTCCCTACACTACTTCCTTCTCTTTCTCTCGCTTCTCATCCATCCCTACTTATCATCTTTGTCTGTGTTGTTCACTCTCTACCACCTTGCCTCCTCCTCTCTACTCCTGCCACTTAACTCTTCTGTCGCCACTTTTGTGTACTATTCTCCTTCTCTCCCCCCCCTCCCCTCCCCCAGTAAACGGGTACATACAGTGGAACACAGTGTGGACACAAGGCCTGGCCACATCACTCCCACAATACAAATAATACCTTTTGACCTCGTCAGGGACAGGAAGTCGACGGCCTTGTCAAAGGTAACCCCCCCCCCCTTACGACCTCTCTTTTCGGAGGATTTTTTTTGTTTTTAAACAGAAGTAACGACTTACATGGCATTGATCACTTTGCCGGGTAGGCGGTTCCATGGGTTATTACCCCGTGGGTGAATGTTTGTTTTGTCCTACCACTGTTGCTTGTTGAACTTGAGGCTGTTGATCCTTGTATGTTGATCCTTGAATGTTGATCCTTGAATGTGATCCTTAATGTTGATCCTTGAATGTTGATCCTGAATGTTGATCCTTGTATGTGATCCTTGTATGTTGATCCTTGAATGTTGACCTTGTATGTTGATCCTTATGTTGATCCTTGAATGTTGATCCTTGAATGTTGATCCTTATGTTGATCCTTGAATGTTGATCCTTGAATGTTGATCCTTGAATTTGATCCTTGATGTTGATCCTTGTATGTTGATCCTGAATGTTGATCCTTGATGTTGATCCTTGTATGTTGATCCTTGTATGTTGATCCTTGAATGTTGATCCTTGTATGTTGATCCTTGTATGTATCCTTGAATGTTGATCCTTGAATGTTGATCCTTGTAAGTTGATCCTTGTATGTTGATCCTTGAATGTTGATCCTTGAATGTTGATCCTTGTATGTTGATCCTTGTATGTTGATCCTTGTATGTTGATCCTTGAATGTTGATCCTTGTATGTTGATCCTTGTATGTTGATCCTTGTATGTTGATCCTTGAATGTTGATCCTTGAATGTTGATCCTTGTATGTTGATCCTTGTATGTTGATCCTTGTATGTTGATCCTTGAATGTTGATCCTTGTATTTGATCCTTGTATGTTGATCCTTGTATGTTGATCCTTGTATGTTGATCCTTGTATGTTGATCCTTGTATGTTGATCCTTGTATGTTGACCTTGTATGTTGATCCTTGTATGTTGATCCTTGAATGTTGATCCTTGAATGTTGATCCTTGAATGTTGATCCTTGTATGTTGATCCTTGTATGTTGATCCTTGAATGTTGATCCTTGTATGTTGATCCTTGTGTGTTGATCCTTGTATGTTGATCCTTGAATGTTGATCCTTGTATGTTGATCCTTGTATGTTGATCCTTGTGTTGATCCTTGTATGTTGATCCTTGTATGTTGATCCTTGAATGTTGATCCTTGTATGTTGATCCTTGTATGTTGATCCTTGTATGTTGATCCTTGTATGTTGATCCTTGTATGTTGATCCTTGTATGTTGATCCTTGTATGTTGATCCTTGTATGTTGATCCTTGTGTTGATCCTTGTATGTTGACCCTTGTATGTTGATCCTTGAATGTTGATCCTTGTATGTTGATCCTTGAATGTTGATCCTTGAATGTTGATCCTTGTATGTTGATCCTTGAATGTTGATCCTTGTATGTTGATCCTTGTATGTTGATCCTTGAATGTTGATCCTTGTATGTTGATCCTTGTATGTTGATCCTTGAATGTTGATCCTTGAATGTTGATCCTTGTATGTTGATCCTTGAATGTTGATCCTTGTATGTTGATCCTTGTATGTTGATCCTTGAATGTTGATCCTTGTATGTTGATCCTTGAATGTTGATCCTTGTATGTTGATCCTTGTATGTTGATCCTTGATGTTGATCCTTGTATGTTGATCCTTGTATGTTGATCCTTGTATGTTGATCCTTGTATGTTGATCCTTGAATGTTGATCCTTGTATGTTGATCCTTGTATGTTGATCCTTGTATGTTGATCCTTGAATGTTGATCCTTGTATGTTGATCCTTGTATGTTGATCCTTGAATGTTGATCCTTATATGTTGATCCTTGAATGTTGATCCTTGTATGTTGATCCTTGAATGTTGATCCTTGTATGTTGATCCTTGAATGTTGATCCTTGAATGTTGATCCTTGAATGTTGATCCTTGAATGTTGATCCTTGTATGTTGATCCTTGAATGTTGATCCTTGAATGTTGATCCTTGAATGTTGATCCTTGAATGTTGATCCTTGAATGTTGATCCTTGAATGTTGATCCTTGTATGTTGATCCTTGTTGATCCTTGAATGTTGATCCTTGAATGTTGATCCTTGAATGTTGATCCTTGAATGTTGATCCTTGAATGTTGATCCTTGAATGTTGATCCTTGTATGTTGATCCTTGAATGTTGATCCTTGAATGTTGATCCTTGTTGATCCTTGAATGTTGATCCTTGAATGTTGATCCTTGAATGTTGATCCTTGAATGTTGATCCTTGAATGTTGATCCTTGTATGTTGATCCTTGATGTTGATCCTTGTATGTTGATCCTTGAGTGTTGATCCTTGTATGTTGATCCTTGAATGTTGATCCTTGAATGTTGATCCTTGAATGTTGATCCTTGAATGTTGATCCTTGTATGTTGATCCTTGAATTTTGATCCTTGTATGTTGATCCTTGAATGTTGATCCTTGTATGTTGATCCTTGTATGTTGATCCTTGATGTTGATCCTTGTGTGTTGATCCTTGAATGTTGATCCTTGTATGTTGATCCTTGAATGTTGATCCTTGAATGTTGATCCTTGTATGTTGATCCTTGTATGTTGATCCTTGAGTGTTGATCCTTGTATGTTGATCCTTGAATGTTGATCCTTGTATGTTGATCCTTGTATGTTGATCCTTGAATGTTGATCCTTGTATGTTGATCCTTGAATTTGATCCTTGAATGTTGATCCTTGAATGTTGATCCTTGTATGTTGATCCTTGTATGTTGATCCTTGAGTGTTGATCCTTGTATGTTGATCCTTGAATGTTGATCCTTGAATGTTGATCCTTGAATGTTGATCCTTGAATGTTGATCCTTGTATGTTGATCCTTGAATGTTGATCCTTGTATGTTGATCCTTGAATGTTGATCCTTGAATGTTGATCCTTGTTGATCCTTGAATGTTGATCCTTGAATGTTGATCCTTTAATGTTGATCCTTGAATGTTGATCCTTGTATGTTGATCCTTGAATGTTGATCCTTGAATGTTGATCCTTGTTGATCCTTGAATGTTGATCCTTGAATGTTGATCCTTGAATGTTGATCCTTGTATGTTGATCCTTGAGTGTTGATCCTTGTATGTTGATCCTTGAATGTTGATCCTTGTATGTTGATCCTTGAGTGTTGATCCTTGTATGTTGATCCTTGTATGTTGATCCTTGTATGTTGATCCTTGAGTGTTGATCCTTGTATGTTGATCCTTGAATGTTGATCCTTGTATGTTGATCCTTGTATGTTGATCCTTGAATGTTGATCCTTGTATGTTGATCCTTGAATGTTGATCCTTGAATGTTGATCCTTGAATGTTGATCCTTGTATGTTGATCCTTGTATGTTGATCCTTGAATGTTGATCCTTGTATGTTGATCCTTGATGTTGATCCTTGAATGTTGATCCTTGTATGTTGATCCTTGTATGTTGATCCTTGAATGTTGATCCTTGTATGTTGATCCTTGAATGTTGATCCTTGTATGTTGATCCTTGAATGTTGATCCTTGTATGTTGATCCTTGAGTGTTGATCCTTGAATGTTGATCCTTGAATGTTGATCCTTGAATGTTGATCCTTGAATGTTGATCCTTGAATGTTGATCCTTGAATGTTGATCCTTGAATGTTGATCCTTGAATGTTGATCCTTGTATGTTGATCCTTGTTGATCCTTGAATGTTGATCCTTGAATGTTGATCCTTGAATGTTGATCCTTGAATGTTGATCCTTGAATGTTGATCCTTGAATGTTGATCCTTGAATGTTGATCCTTGTATGTTGATCCTTGAATGTTGATCCTTGAATGTTGATCCTTGTTGATCCTTGAATGTTGATCCTTGAATGTTGATCCTTGAATGTTGATCCTTGAATGTTGATCCTTGAATGTTGATCCTTGTATGTTGATCCTTGAATGTTGATCCTTGAATGTTGATCCTTGAATGTTGATCCTTGAATGTTGATCCTTGTATGTTGATCCTTGAATGTTGATCCTTGTATGTTGATCCTTGTATGTTGATCCTTGAATGTTGATCCTTGTGTGTTGATCCTTGAATGTTGATCCTTGTATGTTGATCCTTGAATGTTGATCCTTGAATGTTGATCCTTGAATGTTGATCCTTGAATGTTGATCCTTGAATGTTGATCCTTGTATGTTGATCCTTGTATGTTGATCCTTGAATGTTGATCCTTGAATGTTGATCCTTGAGTGTTGATCCTTGTATGTTGATCCTTGAGTGTTGATCCTTGTATGTTGATCCTTGAATGTTGATCCTTGAATGTTGATCCTTGAATGTTGATCCTTGAATGTTGATCCTTGTATGTTGATCCTTGAATTTTGATCCTTGTATGTTGATCCTTGAATGTTGATCCTTGTATGTTGATCCTTGTATGTTGATCCTTGAGTGTTGATCCTTGTGTTGATCCTTGAATGTTGATCCTTGTATGTTGATCCTTGAATGTTGATCCTTGAATGTTGATCCTTGTATGTTGATCCTTGTATGTTGATTCTTGAGTGTTGATCCTTGTATGTTGATCCTTGAATGTTGATCCTTGTATGTTGATCCTTGTATGTTGATCCTTGAATGTTGATCCTTGTATGTTGATCCTTGAATTTGGTCCTTGAATGTTGATCCTTGAATGTTGATCCTTGTATGTTGATCCTTGTATGTTGATCCTTGAGTGTTGATCCTTGTATGTTGATCCTTGAATGTTGATCCTTGAATGTTGATCCTTGAATGTTGATCCTTGAATGTTGATCCTTGTATGTTGATCCTTGAATGTTGATCCTTGAATGTTGATCCTTGTATGTTGATCCTTGAATGTTGATCCTTGAATGTTGATCCTTGTTGATCCTTGAATGTTGATCCTTGAATGTTGATCCTTTATGTTGATCCTTGAATGTTGATCCTTGTATGTTGATCCTTGAATGTTGATCCTTGTTGATCCTTGAATGTTGATCCTTGAATGTTGATCCTTGAATGTTGATCCTTGAATGTTGATCCTTGTATGTTGATCCTTGAATGTTGATCCTTGAATGTTGATCCTTGTTGATCCTTGAATGTTGATCCTTGAATGTTGATCCTTGAGTGTTGATCCTTGTATGTTGATCCTTGAGTGTTGATCCTTGTATGTTGATCCTTGAATGTTGATCCTTGAATGTTGATCCTTGAATGTTGATCCTTGAATGTTGATCCTTGAATGTTGATCCTTGTATGTTGATCCTTGAATTTTGATCCTTGTATGTTGATCCTTGAATGTTGATCCTTGTATGTTGATCCTTGTATGTTGATCCTTGAGTGTTGATCCTTGTGTGTTGATCCTTGAATGTTGATCCTTGTATGTTGATCCTTGAATGTTGATTCTTGAATGTTGATCCTTGTATGTTGATCCTTGTATGTTGATCTTGAGTGTTGATCCTTGTATGTTGATCCTTGAATGTTGATCCTTGTATGTTGATCCTTGAATGTTGATCCTTGTATGTTGATCCTTGAGTGTTGATCCTTGTATGTTGATCCTTGTATGTTGATCCTTGTATGTTGATCCTTGAGTGTTGATCCTTGTATGTTGATCCTTGAATGTTGATCCTTGTATGTTGATCCTTGTATGTTGATCCTTGAATGTTGATCCTTGTATGTTGATCCTTGAATTTGGTCCTTGAATGTTGATCCTTGAATGTTGATCCTTGTATGTTGATCCTTGTATGTTGATCCTTGAATGTTGATCCTTGAATGTTGATCCTTGAATGTTGATCCTTGAATGTTGATCCTTGTATGTTGATCCTTGAATGTTGATCCTTGAATGTTGATCCTTGTATGTTGATCCTTGAATGTTGATCCTTGAATGTTGATCCTTGTTGATCCTTGAATGTTGATCCTTGAATGTTGATCCTTTAATGTTGATCCTTGAATGTTGATCCTTGTATGTTGATCCTTGAATGTTGATCCTTGAATGTTGATCCTTGTTGATCCTTGAATGTTGATCCTTGAATGTTGATCCTTGAATGTTGATCCTTGAATGTTGATCCTTGAATGTTGATCCTTGTATGTTGATCCTTGAATGTTGATCCTTGAATGTTGATCCTTGTTGATCCTTGAATGTTGATCCTTGAATGTTGATCCTTGAGTGTTGATCCTTGTATGTTGATCCTTGAGTGTTGATCCTTGTATGTTGATCCTTGAATGTTGATCCTTGAATGTTGATCCTTGAATGTTGATCCTTGAATGTTGATCCTTGAATGTTGATCCTTGTATGTTGATCCTTGAATTTTGATCCTTGTATGTTGATCCTTGAATGTTGATCCTTGTATGTTGATCCTTGTATGTTGATCCTTGAGTGTTGATCCTTGTGTGTTGATCCTTGAATGTTGATCCTTGTATGTTGATCCTTGAATGTTGATTCTTGAATGTTGATCCTTGTATGTTGATCCTTGTATGTTGATTCTTGAGTGTTGATCCTTGTATGTTGATCCTTGAATGTTGATCCTTGTATGTTGATCCTTGAATGTTGATCCTTGTATGTTGATCCTTGATGTTGATCCTTGAATGTTGATCCTTGTATGTTGATCCTTGAATGTTGATCCTTGTATGTTGATCCTTGTATGTTGATCCTTGAGTGTTGATCCTTGTATGTTGATCCTTGAATGTTGATCCTTGTATGTTGATCCTTGAATGTTGATCCTTGAATGTTGATCCTTGTATGTTGATCCTTGTATGTTGATCCTTGAGTGTTGATCCTTGTATGTTGATCCTTGATGTTGATCCTTGAATGTTGATCCTTGAATGTTGATCCTTGAATGTTGATCCTTGAATGTTGATCCTTGAATGTTGATCCTTGTATGTTGATCCTTGAATGTTGATCCTTGTATGTTGATCCTTGTATGTTGATCCTTGAATGTTGATCCTTGTATGTTGATCCTTGAATGTTGATCCTTGTATGTTGATCCTTGAATGTTGATCCTTGAATGTTGATCCTTGTATGTTGATCCTTGAATGTTGATCCTTGAATGTTGATCCTTGAATGTTGATCCTTGAATGTTGATCCTTGAATGTTGATCCTTGAATGTTGATCCTTGTATGTTGATCCTTGAATGTTGATCCTTGAATGTTGATCCTTGAATGTTGATCCTTGAATGTTGATCCTTGAATGTTGATCCTTGAATGTTGATCCTTGAATGTTGATCCTTGAATGTTGATCCTTGTATGTTGATCCTTGAATGTTGATCCTTGAATGTTGATCCTTGTTGATCCTTGAATGTTGATCCTTGAATGTTGATCCTTGATGTTGATCCTTGAATGTTGATCCTTGTATGTTGATCCTTGAATGTTGATCCTTGAATGTTGATCCTTGAGTGTTGATCCTTGTATGTTGATCCTTGAGTGTTGATCCTTGTATGTTGATCCTTGAATGTTGATCCTTGAATGTTGATCCTTGAATGTTGATCCTTGAATGTTGATCCTTGTATGTTGATCCTTGAATTTTGATCCTTGTATGTTGATCCTTGAATGTTGATCCTTGTATGTTGATCCTTGTATGTTGATCCTTGAGTGTTGATCCTTGTGTTTGATCCTTGAATGTTGATCCTTGTATGTTGATCCTTGAATGTTGATCCTTGAATGTTGATCCTTGTATGTTGATCCTTGTATGTTGATCCTTGAGTGTTGATCCTTGTATGTTGATCCTTGAATGTTGATCCTTGTATGTTGATCCTTGTATGTTGATCCTTGAATGTTGATCCTTGTATGTTGATCCTTGAATTTGGTCCTTGAATGTTGATCCTTGAATGTTGATCCTTGTATGTTGATCCTTGTATGTTGATCCTTGAGTGTTGATCCTTGTATGTTGATCCTTGAATGTTGATCCTTGAATGTTGATCCTTGAATGTTGATCCTTGAATGTTGATCCTTGAATGTTGATCCTTGTATGTTGATCCTTGAATGTTGATCCTTGAATGTTGATCCTTGTTGATCCTTGAATGTTGATCCTTGAATGTTGATCCTTGAATGTTGATCCTTGAATGTTGATCCTTGTATGTTGATCCTTGAATGTTGATCCTTGAATGTTGATCCTTGTTGATCCTTGAATGTTGATCCTTGAATGTTGATCCTTGAATGTTGATCCTTGAATGTTGATCCTTGTATGTTGATCCTTGAATGTTGATCCTTGTTGATCCTTGTTGATCCTTGAATGTTGATCCTTGAATGTTGATCCTTGAGTGTTGATCCTTGTATGTTGATCCTTGAGTGTTGATCCTTGTATGTTGATCCTTGAATGTTGATCCTTGAATGTTGATCCTTGAATGTTGATCCTTGAATGTTGATCCTTGAATGTTGATCCTTGTATGTTGATCCTTGAATTTTGATCCTTGTATGTTGATCCTTGAATGTTGATCCTTGTATGTTGATCCTTGTATGTTGATCCTTGAGTGTTGATCCTTGTGTGTTGATCCTTGAATGTTGATCCTTGTATGTTGATCCTTGAATGTTGATCCTTGAATGTTGATCCTTGTATGTTGATCCTTGTATGTTGATTCTTGAGTGTTGATCCTTGTATGTTGATCCTTGAATGTTGATCCTTGTATGTTGATCCTTGAATGTTGATCCTTGTATGTTGATCCTTGAGTGTTGATCCTTGTATGTTGATCCTTGTATGTTGATCCTTGTATGTTGATCCTTGAGTGTTGATCCTTGTATGTTGATCCTTGAATGTTGATCCTTGTATGTTGATCCTTGTATGTTGATCCTTGAATGTTGATCCTTGTATGTTGATCCTTGAATTTGTCCTTGAATGTTGATCCTTGAATGTTGATCCTTGTATGTTGATCCTTGTATGTTGATCCTTGAGTGTTGATCCTTGTATGTTGATCCTTGAATGTTGATCCTTGAATGTTGATCCTTGAATGTTGATCCTTGAATGTTGATCCTTATATGTTGATCCTTGAATGTTGATCCTTGAATGTTGATCCTTGTATGTTGATCCTTGAATGTTGATCCTTGTTGATCCTTGAATGTTGATCCTTGAATGTTGATCCTTTAATGTTGATCCTTGAATGTTGATCCTTGTATGTTGATCCTTGAATGTTGATCCTTGAATGTTGATCCTTGTTGATCCTTGAATGTTGATCCTTGAATGTTGATCCTTGAATGTTGATCCTTGTATGTTGATCCTTGAATGTTGATCCTTGAATGTTGATCCTTGTTGATCCTTGAATGTTGATCCTTGAATGTTGATCCTTGAGTGTTGATCCTTGTATGTTGATCCTTGAGTGTTGATCCTTGTATGTTGATCCTTGAATGTTGATCCTTGAATGTTGATCCTTGAATGTTGATCCTTGAATGTTGATCCTTGTATGTTGATCCTTGAATTTTGATCCTTGTATGTTGATCCTTGAATGTTGATCCTTGTATGTTGATCCTTGTATGTTGATCCTTGAGTGTTGATCCTTGTGTGTTGATCCTTGAATGTTGATCCTTGTATGTTGATCCTTGAATGTTGATTCCTGAATGTTGATCCTTGTATGTTGATCCTTGTATGTTGATTCTTGAGTGTTGATCCTTGTATGTTGATCCTTGAATGTTGATCCTTGTATGTTGATCCTTGAATGTTGATCCTTGTATGTTGATCCTTGAGTGTTGATCCTTGTATGTTGATCCTTGTATGTTGATCCTTGTATGTTGATCCTTGAGTGTTGATCCTTGTATGTTGATCCTTGAATGTTGATCCTTGTATGTTGATCCTTGTATGTTGATCCTTGAATGTTGATCCTTGTATGTTGATCCTTGAATGTTGATCCTTGAATGTTGATCCTTGTATGTTGATCCTTGAATGTTGATCCTTGTATGTTGATCCTTGTATGTTGATCCTTGAATGTTGATCCTTGTATGTTGATCCTTGAATGTTGATCCTTGAATGTTGATCCTTGAATGTTGATCCTTGTATGTTGATCCTTGAATGTTGATCCTTGTATGTTGATCCTTGAATGTTGATCCTTGTATGTTGATCCTTGTATGTTGATCCTTGAATGTTGATCCTTGTATGTTGATCCTTGAATGTTGATCCTTGAATGTTGATCCTTGAATGTTGATCCTTGAATGTTGATCCTTGAATGTTGATCCTTGAATGTTGATCCTTGTATGTTGATCCTTGAATGTTGATCCTTGAATGTTGATCCTTGAATGTTGATCCTTGAATGTTGATGCTTGAATGTTGATCCTTGAATGTTGATCCTTGAATGTTGATCCTTGATTGTTGATCTTTGTATGTTGATCCTTGAATGTTGATCCTTGAATGTTGATCCTTGAATGTTGATCCCTGAATGTTGATCCTTGAATGTTGATCCTTGAATGTTGATCCTTGAATGTTGATCCTTGTATGTTGATCCTTGAATGTTGATCCTTGAATGTTGATCCTTGAGTGTTGATCCTTGTATGTTGATCCTTGAATGTTGATCCTTGTATGTTGATCCTTGAATGTTGATCCTTGAATGTTGATCCTTGTATGTTGATCCTTGTATGTTGATCCTTGAATTTTGATCCTTGTATGTTGATCCTTGAATGTTGATCCTTGAATGTTGATCCTTGAATGTTGATCTTGAATGTTGATCCTTGTATGTTGATCCTTGTATGTTGATTCTTGAGTGTTGATCCTTGTATGTTGATCCTTGAATGTTGATCCTTGTATGTTGATCCTTGAATGTTGATCCTTGTATGTTGATCCTTGAGTGTTGATCCTTGTATGTTGATCCTTGTATGTTGATCCTTGTATGTTGATCCTTGAGTGTTGATCCTTGTATGTTGATCCTTGAATGTTGATCCTTGAATGTTGATCCTTGAATGTTGATCCTTGTATGTTGATCCTTGTATGTTGATCCTTGAATGTTGATCCTTGTATGTTGATCCTTGTATGTTGATCCTTGAATGTTGATCCTTGTATGTTGATCCTTGAATTTGGTCCTTGAATGTTGATCCTTGAATGTTGATCCTTGTATGTTGATCCTTGTATGTTGATCCTTGAGTGTTGATCCTTGTATGTTGATCCTTGAATGTTGATCCTTGAATGTTGATCCTTGAATGTTGATCCTTGAATGTTGATCCTTGTATGTTGATCCTTGAATGTTGATCCTTGAATGTTGATCCTTGTATGTTGATCCTTGAATGTTGATCCTTGTTGATCCTTGAATGTTGATCCTTGAATGTTGATCCTTTAATGTTGATCCTTGAATGTTGATCCTTGTATGTTGATCCTTGAATGTTGATCCTTGAATGTTGATCCTTGTTGATCCTTGAATGTTGATCCTTGAATGTTGATCCTTGAATGTTGATCCTTGAATGTTGATCCTTGTATGTTGATCCTTGAATGTTGATCCTTGAATGTTGATCCTTGTTGATCCTTGAATGTTGATCCTTGAATGTTGATCCTTGAGTGTTGATCCTTGTATGTTGATCCTTGAGTGTTGATCCTTGTATGTTGATCCTTGAATGTTGATCCTTGAATGTTGATCCTTGAATGTTGATCCTTGAATGTTGATCCTTGAATGTTGATCCTTGAATGTTGATCCTTGTATGTTGATCCTTGAATTTTGATCCTTGTATGTTGATCCTTGAATGTTGATCCTTGTATGTTGATCCTTGTATGTTGATCCTTGAGTGTTGATCCTTGTGTGTTGATCCTTGAATGTTGATCCTTGTATGTTGATCCTTGAATGTTGATTCCTGAATGTTGATCCTTGTATGTTGATCCTTGTATGTTGATTCTTGAGTGTTGATCCTTGTATGTTGATCCTTGAATGTTGATCCTTGTATGTTGATCCTTGAATGTTGATCCTTGTATGTTGATCCTTGAGTGTTGATCCTTGTATGTTGATCCTTGTATGTTGATCCTTGTATGTTGATCCTTGTATGTTGATCCTTGAGTGTTGATCCTTGTATGTTGATCCTTGAATGTTGATCCTTGTATGTTGATCCTTGTATGTTGATCCTTGAATGTTGATCCTTGTATGTTGATCCTTGAATGTTGATCCTTGAATGTTGATCCTTGTATGTTGATCCTTGAATGTTGATCCTTGTATGTTGATCCTTGTATGTTGATCCTTGAATGTTGATCCTTGTATGTTGATCCTTGAATGTTGATCCTTGAATGTTGATCCTTGAATGTTGATCCTTGTATGTTGATCCTTGAATGTTGATCCTTGTATGTTGATCCTTGAATGTTGATCCTTGTATGTTGATCCTTGTATGTTGATCCTTGAATGTTGATCCTTGTATGTTGATCCTTGAATGTTGATCCTTGAATGTTGATCCTTGAATGTTGATCCTTGAATGTTGATCCTTGAATGTTGATCCTTGAATGTTGATCCTTGTATGTTGATCCTTGAATGTTGATCCTTGAATGTTGATCCTTGAATGTTGATCCTTGAATGTTGATGCTTGAATGTTGATCCTTGAATGTTGATCGTTGAATGTTGATCCTTGATTGTTGATCTTTGTATGTTGATCCTTGAATGTTGATCCTTGAATGTTGATCCTTGAATGTTGATCCCTGAATGTTGATCCTTGATTGTTGATCCTTGAATGTTGATCCTTGAATGTTGATCCTTGTATGTTGATCCTTGAATGTTGATCCTTGAATGTTGATCCTTGAGTGTTGATCCTTGTATGTTGATCCTTGAATGTTGATCCTTGTATGTTGATCCTTGAATGTTGATCCTTGAATGTTGATCCTTGTATGTTGATCCTTGAATGTTGATCCTTGTATGTTGATCCTTGAATTTGATCCTTGTATGTTGATCCTTGAATGTTGATCCTTGTATGTTGATCCTTGTATGTTGATCCTTGAATGTTGATCCTTGTATTTGATCCTTGAATGTTGATCCTTGTATGTTGATCCTTGTATGTTGATCCTTGAATGTTGATCCTTGTATGTTGATCCTTGAATGTTGATCCTTGTATGTTGATCCTTATATGTTGATCCTTGTATGTTGATCCTTGAATGTTGATCCTTGAATGTTGATCCTTGTATGTTGATCCTTGAATGTTGATCCTTGTATGTTGATCCTTGAGTGTTGATCCTTGTATGTTGATCCTTGAATGTTGATCCTTGTATGTTGATCCTTGTATGTTGATCCTTGAATGTTGATCCTTGTATGTTGATCCTTGAATGTTGATCCTTGTATGTTGATCCTTGAATGTTGACCCTTGTATGTTGACCCTTGTATGTTGATCCTTGTATGTTGATCCTCGTATGTTGATCCTTGAATGGTTTATATTTGAACTTTTAGAGAAGTGCTGGTCATTGCCTCGGTGAAGTGCTGACCACTTTCCCCTTCAGTGTCGAAGTGGCGGCCATTTTCTCTTCTTTTGGAAGTGCTGACAATTGCTTCCCTTCTCGAAGGTTCTCACCTCATCCTCAGTGAAGTGTTGACCTCATCCTCAGTGAAGTGTTGACCTCATCATCAGTGAAGTGTTGACCTCATCCTCAGTGAAGTGTTGACCTCATCATCAGTGAAGTGTTGACCTCATCATCAGTGAAGTGTTGACCTCATCCTCAGTGAAGTGTTGACCTCATCATCAGTGAAGTGTTGACCTCATCATCAGTGAAGTGTTGACCTCATCATGAGTGAAGTGTTGACCATCTCCTCCCTCACTGAAGTGCTGGCCACCTAACCACTCGGTGAAGTACCCACAGCCTCCCTTCATCACTCGGTAAAGTACC
>WNGS01162403.1:10412-22631 GCA_020271785.1 Procambarus virginalis | reverse complement strand
GATTGACAGTTGAGAGGCGGAACCAAAGAGCCAAAGCTCACCCCCCGAAAGCACAAATAGGTGAGTACAAATAACAAATAGGTGAGTACACACACACACACACACACACACACACACACACACACACACACACACACACACACACACACACACACACACACACACACACACACACACATACACACACACACACACACACACACACACACACACACACACACACACACATACACACACACACACAATACACACACACACAAACACACACAACACACACATACACACACACAGGGCTATTGAAATTCGTTTTAACAAAAGACCCGTACATACTCTCCTTCACAACACAACATGATACACCACCTTCCTACACCCACACTTCCCCACAGATGTGTCTCCATGTGTTGTGTGGGTTCATGTGTCACCATGTGTTGTGTTTGGTTCATGTGTCTCCATGTGTTGTGTTGGTTCATGTGTCTCCATGTGTTGTGTTGGTTCATGTGTCTCCATGTGTGTGTTTGGTTCATGTGTCTCCATGTGTTGTGTGTGGTTCAGTAGTGTCTCCGATGTGTGTGTGTGGTTCAGTAGTGTCTCCATTGGTGTTGTGTGTGATCATGTGTCACCATGTGTTTGTGTGTGGTTCATGTGTCACCATGTGTTGTGTGTGGTTCATGTGTCACCATGTGTTGTGTGTGGTTCATGTGTCACCATGTGTTGTGTGTGTTCATGTGTCACCATGTGTTGTGTGTGGTTCATGTGGCACCATGTGTTGTGTGTGGTTCATGTGTCTCCATGTGTTTGTGTGGTTCATGTGTCACCATGTGTTGTGTGTGGTTCATGTGTCACCATGTGTTGTGTGTGGTTCATGTGTCACCATGTGTTGTGTGTGGTTCATGTGTCACCATGTGTTGGGTGTGGTTCATGTGTCACCATGTGTTGTGTGTGGGTTCATGTGTCTCCATGTGTTGTGTTTGTTCATGTGTCTCCATGTGTGTTGTGTGTGGTTCAGTGTCTCCATGTGTTGTGTTGGTTCATGTGTCTCCATGTGTTGTGTTTGGTTCATGTGTCTCCATGTGTGTGTGTGAGCATGTGTCTCCATGTGTTGTGTTTGGTTCATGTGTCTCCATGTGTTGTGTGTGATCATGTGTCACTATGTGTGTGTGTGGTTCATGTGTCACCATTGTTGTGTGTGGTTCATGTGTCACCATGTGTTGTGTGGTTCATGTGTCACCATGTGTTGTGTGTGGTTCAGTAGTGGTTCATGTGTTGTGTGTGGTTCATGTGTCACCATGTTGTGTGTGGGTTAAGTAGGGTTTCTATGTGTGTGTGTGGTTCAGTAGTGTTTCTATGTGTTGTGTGTGGTTCAGTAGTGGTTCTATGTGTTGTGTGTGGTTCAGTAGTTGTCACCATGTGTTGTGTGTGGTTCAGTAGTGTTTCTATGGTTGTGTGTGGTTCAGTAGTGTCACCATGTGTTGTGTGTGGGTCAGTAGTGTTTCTAGTGTGTTGTGTGTGGTTCAGTAGTGTCACCATGTGTTGTGTGTGGTTCAGTAGTTCACCATGTGTTGTGTGTGGTTCATGTGTCACCATGTGTTGTGTGTGGTTCAGTAGTGTCACCATGTGTGTGTGTGGTTCATGTGTCACCATGTGTTGGGTGTGGTTCAGTAGTGTCACCATGTGTTGTGTGTGGTTCATGTGTCACCATGTGTTGTGTGTGGTTCATGTGTCACCATGTGTTGTGTGTGTTTCAGTAGTGTCACCATGTGTTGTGTGTGGTTCAGGTGTCACCATGTGTGTGTGTGTGTTTCAGTAGTGTCACCATGTGTTGTGTGTGGTTCATGTGTCACCATGTGTTGTGTGGTGTTTCAGTAGTGTCCACCATGTGTTGTGTGTGGTTCATGTGTCACCATGTGTTGTGTGTGGTTCAGTAGTGTCACCATGTGTTGTGTGTGGTTCATGTGTCACATGTGTTGTGTGTGGTTCATGTGTCACCATGTGTTGTGTGTGGTTCAGTAGTGTTTCTGTGTTGTGTGTGGTTCATGTGTCACCATGTGTTGGGTGTGTGTTCATGTGTCACCATGTGTTGGTGTGTTGTTCAGTAGTGTCACCATGTGTTGTGTGTGGTTCATGTGTCACTATGTGTTGGTGTGGTTCAGTAGTGTCCCATGTGTTGTGTGTGGTTCAGTAGTGTCACCATGTGTTGTGTGTGGTTCAGACAGAAGGTTACATGTAATTGAGACAGGGGTGTTGCATGCACCCACCACCTTCCGTCAATACAATACCTCACTACAGTAATACCGTCCCCGTCTATCACCTGTCCTGGAGACAAGCGCGACAGTAGGGTGGAGTTCTCCCCCACCCTCCTCACACCTGGGCGTCAATATATTACTTGAAGATACAATTCTCTCCAGATGTTTACGGCGCGTCTATGTGTCTGAAGACACATATTCCTGTGTGTTTGGGAGGCAATATATCCAGGGAGATGTGTTGCGCTTGGTGACTGTCAACTGTATTGTTACACTAGGAAGGAGACGGGATTGGTTAACGTGTACTCAGGTGAGAGAGAGAGACAGAGATATAGAGACGAGAGAGAGAGAGAGAGATATAGGAGAGAGATAGCATATAAGAGAGAGAGATAGGAGAGAGAGAGAGAGAGAGAGAGAGAAGAGAGAGAGAGAGAGAGCATTGACTTTGTGTACAGAGAGAGAGAGAGGAAATAGAGCAGAGAGAGAGAGATGAGAGAGCGCCGGAGGTGCCACACAGCCAGTTGTCTCCTAGCCTCCGAGCAGGACAGACGTCGCTGGTAGTGTCAATGCCACACACGTCGGCCTTTTTGCACCTGTCGTCGTGACACCTGCCATACACTTGACACACCTACAGAAGCCATGACCCCCCAAAGTGACACATCGACCCCAAAAGACTTGAAATTCAGAATAAATGATTTGATTTTGGCCTCACAACAGAGAAATTTTTTTCACAACCATCTCTGATTAATCACAACAGTTTGTTGTACAACATTCAGTGACACGGGAGGATATATACTGCTACAACTGTGTGTTACAACTGTGTGAAGCAGGATGGGGGATTCTTGGGACGCTTGTTCGAGGCTGTGACCAGGCGGAAGACAGTCGACGCTGCAGCTCCTGGACTCAACCAGGACCTCACTCTGGTCGACCTGGCAGCTCTTAGTAAGTCGACTTATCCTACTATCAAAATAATCCAGCCTATCCACCTGTCCTGGTAGTACTTATAGCAATGATGATGACCATAGTATATATATATATATATATATATATATATATATATATATATATATATATATATATATATATATATACATATATATACATATATATATATATATATATATATATATATATATATATACATACATACATATATATATATATATATATATATATATATATATATATATATATATATATATATATATATATATCACTAAGAACTCTTTGACCCGGCCAGGATTCGAATCCATGCCATCCAGGAACACCCTAAACGTACACAGTACCGTGACCACCGCAACAAGTGTTGGTCACGGTGGTCACGGTACTGAGTACGTTTAGGGGTGATCCTGGGCCGAAAAAAGTAAGATTAATAATTCTAACACGAATTTTCTCAACATTTCTTATGTTTCTTTTTACTATTGATAGTAAATGAAAAATCAATTCTCCAAAAATCATTTTAATTTCTAGTCTGACGCGACACTTGAACGCGTTTCGTAATAACTTATTACATTTTCAAAGACTTTAGTTTACACACGCAACTGTAACCTGCAAACACTAAACAGAGTTTTACTATGCTAAGATTTAAACAGCTTTTGTCTTATATATTCGCATTTGGGTGAGGTGATATGTTACAACAGTTTTGGATGAGGTGAACAAACTTTCAACACAAGACAGACACGGTTCAATGGGTATAGATGAAAGGGAAGAATGGAAGTAACTGCAAAGGGCCTATTGGCCCATATTTCCTCTTGATGCTTCTATATTGGTGCAGAGTCTTGAAGTGGGTAGAATATAGTTGTGCATTAATTGGCTGTTGATTGCTGGTGTTGACTTCTTGATGTGTAGTGCCTCGCAGATGTCAAGCCGCCTGCTATTGCTGTATCTATCGATGATTTCTGTGTTGTTTGTTAAGACTTCTCTGGTGATGGTCTGGTTGTGGGAAGAGATTATATGTTCCTTAATGAGGCCCTGTTGCTTATGCATTGTTAATCGCCTGGAAAGAGATGTTGTTGTCTTGCCTATATACTGAGTTCTTTGAGGCTTACAGTTCCCAAGTGGGCATTTAAAGGCATAGACGACATTGGTCTCTTTTAAAGCGTTCTGATTTGTGTCTGGAGAGTTTCTCATAAGTAGGATGGCCGTTTTTTGGGTTTTATAGTAAATCGTCAATTGTATCTTCTGATTTTTGTCTGTAGGGATAACGTTCCTATTAACAATATCTTTGAGGCCCCTTTCCTCCGTTTTATGAGCTGTAGAAAAGAAGTTCCTGTAAGATAGTCTAATAGGGGTCTAATAGCCGGGTCGGCCGAGCGGACAGCACACTAGACTTGTACTCACCTAGTTGTGCTTACCTAGTTGTGTTTGCGGGGGTTGAGCTCTGGCTCTTTGGTCCCGCCTCTCAACCGTCAATCAACAAGTGTACAGATTCCTGAGCCTGTTGGGCTCTATCATATCTACACTTGAAACTGTGTATGGAGTCAGCCTCCACCACATTACTTCCTAATGCATTCCATTTGTCAACCACTCTGACACTGAAAAAGTTCTTTCTAATATCTCTGTGGCTCATTTGGGCACTCAGTTTCCACCTGTGTCCCCTTGTGCGTGTGCCCCTTGTGTTAAATAGCCTGTCTTTATCTACCCTATCAATTCCCTTCAGAATCTTAAATGTGGTGATCATGTCCCCCCTAACTCTTCTGTCTTCCAGCGAAGTGAGGTTTAATTCCCGTAGTCTCTCCTCGTAACTCATACCTCTCAGCTCGGGTACTAGTCTGGTGGCAAACCTTTGAACCTTTTCCAGTTTAGTCTTATCCTTGACTAGATATGGACTCCATGCTGGGGCTGCATACTCCAGGATTGGCCTGACATATGTGGTATACAAAGTTCTGAATGATTCTTTACACAAGTTTCTGAATGCCGTTCGTATGTTGGCCAGCCTGGCATATGCCGCTGATGTTATCCTCTTGATATGTGCTGCAGGAGACAGGTCTGGCGTGATATCAACCCCCAAGTCTTTTTCTTTCTCTGACTCCTGAAGAATTTCCTCTCCCAGATGGTACCTTGTATCTGGCCTCCTGCTCCCTACACCTATCTTCATTACATTACATTTGGTTGGGTTAAACTCTAACAACCATTTGTTCGACCATTCCTTCAGCTTGTCTAGGTCTTCTTGAAGCCTCAAACAGTCCTCTTCTGTTTTAATCCTTCTCATAATTTTGGCATCGTCCGCAAACATTGAGAGAAATGAATCGATACCCTCCGGGAGATCATTTACATATATCAGAAACAAGATAGGACCGAGTACAGAGCCCTGTGGGACTCCACTGGTGACTTCACGCCAATCGGAGGTCTCACCCCTCACCGTAACTCTCTGCTTCCTATTGCTTAGGTACTCCCTTATCCACTGGAGCACCTTACCAGCTACACCTGCCTGTCTCTCCAGCTTATGTACCAGCCTCTTATGCGGTACTGTGTCAAAGGCTTTCCGACAATCCAAGAAAATGCAATCTGCCCAGCCCTCTCTTTCTTGCTTAATCTTTGTCACCTGATCGTAGAACTCTATCAAGCCTGTAAGGCAAGATTTACCCTCCCTGAACCCATGTTGGCGATTTGTCACGAAGTCCCTTCTCTCCAGATGTGTTACCAGGTTTTTTCTCACGATCTTCTCCATCACCTTGCATGGTATACAAGTCAAGGACACTGGCCTGTAGTTCAGTGTCTCTTGCCTGTCGCCCTTTTTGTATATTGGGACCACATTCGCCGTCTTCCATATTTCTGGTAGATCTCCCGTCTCCAGTGACTTACTATACACTATGGAGAGTGGCAAGCAAAGTGCCTCTGCACACTCTTTCAGTAACCAAGGTGAGATCCCGTCTGGCCCAACAGCCTTTCTAACATCCAGATCCAGCAGGTGTCTCTTGACCTCCTCTCTCGTAATTTCGAACTCTTCCAAGGCCGCCTGGTTTACCTCCCTTTCTCCTAGCACAGTGACCTCACCTTGTTCTATTGTGAAGACCTCCTGGAACCTCTTGTTGAGTTCTTCACACACCTCTTTGTCATTCTCTGTATACCTGTCCTCGCCTGTTCTAAGTTTCAATACCTGTTCTTTCACTGTTGTTTTCCCTTCTGATGTGACTGTGGAGCAGCTTTGGCTCGGTCTTGGCTTTGTTTGCTATATCATTTTCAAAACTTTTCTCTGCTTCTCTTCTCACCCTGACGTACTCATTCCTGGTTCTCTGGTATCTCTCTCTGCTTTCTGGTGTTCTGTTATTCCGGAAGTTCCTCCACGCCCTTTTGTTCAGTTTCTTCGCTTCCATACATGCCCTATTATACCATGGATTCTTCTGTTGCTTCTCGGATTTTTCCCTTTGGGCCGGGATGAACCTGTTTACTGCCTCCTGACACTTTTGGGTAACATAGTCCATCATACCCTGTACAGACTTATCTCTGAGGTCTGTGTCCCAAGGTATTTCACTTAGGAAACTCCTCATCTGTTCATAATTCCCCTTGCGGTATGCCAGTTTTTTGATTCCTAGTTCCTTTTTGGGGGAGATAATTCCTAGCTCTACCAGGTACTCAAAGTTCAATACACTGTGGTCACTCATTCCCAAGGGTGCTTCCATCTTAACTTCCTTTATATCCCACTCATTTAGGGTAAATATCAAATCAAGCATTGCTGGTTCATCTTCTCCTCTCATTCTTGTTGGATCCGTGGCGTGCTGGCTTAGAAAGTTTCTTGTTGCCACATCCAGCAGCTTAGTTCTCCATGTTTCTGGTCCTCCATGCGGGTCACTGTTCTTCCAATCTATCTTCCCATGGTTGAAGTCTCCCATGATTAGTAGTCCAGATCCATTCCTGCTAGCATCAGAAGCTGCTCTTTCTATTATGTTAATGGTGGCCATGTTGTTTCTATCATATTCCTGTCTAGGTCTTCTGTCATTTGGTGGTGGATCCTGTGGTCCCGGGTTCGATCCCGGGCGCCGGCGAGAAACAAAGGGCAGAGTTTCTTTCACCCTATGCCCCTGTTACCTAGCAGTAAAATAGGTACCTGGGTGTTAGTCAGCTGTCACGGGCTGCTTCCTGGGGGTGGAGGCCTGGTCGAGGACCGGGCCGCGGGGACACTAAAGCCCCGAAATCATCTCAAGATAACCTCAAGATAGGGGGTACAGGTGTTGTGTTAGTTGTCTCTTCAGATGTTGCATGGCGTTTCACCTTCCTTTTTATGATGTCTTCAACGAAACCATTGGAGAAGCTGTTGTTGACTAGGACCTGCCTTACCCTACAGAGTTCTTCATCGACTTGCTTCCATCCTGAGCTGTGGCTGAGAGCACGGTCGACATAAGCGTTAACAACACTCCTCTTGTACCTGTCTGGGCACTCACTGTTGGCATTGAGGCACAAGCCCATGTTTGTTTCCTTAGTGTAGACTGCAGTGTGGAAACCTCCGCTCCTTTCCATGACTGTTACATCTAGAAAGGGCAGCTTCCCATCCTTCTCCATCTCGTAAGTGAAACGCAACACAGAATTCCGCTCGAGTGCCTCATTCAGCTCCTGCAGACGTCTGACATCAGGTACCTGTGTAAAAATGTCATCAACATACCTGCAGTATATGGCAGGTTTCAAATTCATGTCAACTAAGACCTTCTGTTCGATGGTACCATGTAGAAGTTTGCAAACAGGACACCTAGGGGAGAATCCATGGCGACCCCATCTACTTGGTACGAAATGATCGAAACTGTGACCGCCAAGAAATCCGGACTCCACCTGCTAAAGATTATTGGGGAATACAAACCTGGGTATTCGTATGGAAATGTCAGACACACAAGCCTTATACATGTGCCATCTGGGCTCAAGAAGGGTGCCTCTTTAGTACAAGCTTGGAGTAGTTTCCTTAGAATGTTTTCTGGTATGTCAAGAGGAAATATGGGCCAATAGGCCCTTTGCAGTTACTTCCATTCTTCCCTTTCATCTATACCCATTGAACCGTGTTCTGTCTTGTGTTGAAAGTTTGTTCACCTCATCACAAAAGCAAAAACCACTGCCAGTATTGGACCTATTCGTACAAGTGAAGGTTCATACACGGAGGATGACAAAGAAATTAGTGAAATCCTAAAAAAGCAGTATGAGGACATGTTTAGCACTCCAATAAACAACATGAAAGTAGAAGATCCAGACAATTTCTTTATGCGGGATATCCAAACCCCTGTAAATATAACTGATATCAACACGAGCGCACTAAATTTTGAAAGAGAAATTGAAAACATGCCCATGCACTCGGCCCCAGGTCCAGACTCATGGAATTCAATATTTATAAAGAAATGCAAAGTGCCGGTAGCACAGGCACTCAGTATAGTGTGGAGGAAGAGCTTGGACACGGGGGAGATACCAGATGCACTTAAAGTAGCAGACATAGCCCCTCTACACAAGGGAGGGAGCAAAGCATTGGCAAAGAATTATAGACCAGTTGCACTAACATCGCACATAATAAAAGTATTTGAGAGAGTGATTAGGAGTCAGGTCACCAATTTCATGGAGACCAATGACCTTCACAACCCAGGCCAACATGGATTTCGAGCGGGAAGATCGTGCCTCTCACAGCTACTTGAGCACTACGATAAAGTCACTGAGGCATTAGAAGAAAAACAGAATGCTGATGTGATATACACGGACTTCGCAAAGGCTTTCGATAAATGTGACCATGGCGTGATAGCACACAAAATGAAGTCAATGGGAATAACCGGTAAAGTAGGACGCTGGATACTCAGTTTTCTGTCAAACAGGACTCAGCGAGTAACGGTCAACCATATAAAATCTAGTCCAAGTGCAGTTAAAAGCTCTGTACCTCAGGGTACAGTCCTTGCACCGCTGCTTTTCCTTATTCTCATATCAGATATAGACAAAAATACAAGTCACAGCTTCGTATCATCCTTTGCAGATGACACAAAAATCAGTATGAAAATTACCTCGGCTGAAGACATTGAAAAACTTCAAGCTGATATTAATAAAGTTTTCGACTGGGCATCAGAAAATAATATGATGTTTAACAGTGATAAATTCCAGGTACTCAGGTACGGTAAAAATGAGGACCTTAAACATAATACAGGGTACAAAACACAATCAAATGTGCCCATAGTAGGAAAACAGCATGTAAAGGATTTGGGAATAATGATGTCTGACGACCTAACGTTTAGGGAGCATAACCAAGCAAATATTGCGACAGCCAGAAAAATGATAGGATGGATTACGAGAACTTTCAAATCCAGGGATCCCATCACAATGCTTGTACTCTTCAAGTCACTTGTGCTGTCCCGTCTTGAGTACTGTTCAGTACTCACTTCCCCCTTCAGAGCAGGAGAGATTGCTGAAATAGAGGGAATACAGAGAACATATACGGCACGCATAGACGCGATAAAGCACCTAAATTATTGGGATCGTCTCAAAGCTCTCCAAATGTACTCACTAGAAAGAAGACGAGAGAGATATCAAATAATATACACCTGGAAGATACTGGAGGGCCAGGTCCCAAATCTACACAGTAAAATAACAACGTACTGGAGTGAACGATATGGAAGAAAATGCAGAATAGAACCAGTGAAGAGCAGGGGTGCCATAGGCACAATCAGAGAACACTGTATAAACATCAGAGGTCCGCGGTTGTTCAACGTCCTCCCAGCAAGCATAAGAAATATTGCCGGAACAACCGTGGACATCTTCAAGAGGAAACTAGATTTATTCCTCCAAGGAGTTCCGGACCAGCCGGGCTGTGGTGGGTATGTGGGCCTGCGGGCCGCTCCAAGCAACAGCCTAGTGGACCAAACTCTCACAAGTCAAGCCTGGCCTCGGGCCGGGCTTGGGGAGTAGAAGAACTCCCAGAACCCCATCAACCAGGTATCAACCAGGTATCCAAAACTGTTTGTAACATATCACCTCACCTAAATGCGATTATATGAGACAAAAGCTGTTTAAATATTAGCATAGTAAAACTCTGAAATGAACCTCATACTCTCTGACCACACTAAATTCCAAAGGGTAACGAAGGACACTACAGCCGAATTGAAAACAAAGGTTAACAGATTGATTGAAACTGAGAACGCCAACAAATCCGGACTCCACCTGCTAAAAATTATTGGGGAATACAAACCTGGGTATGCATATGGAAATGTCAAGACACACAAGCCTAGAAACCCACTTCGGCCAATCATCAGCCAGATACTCACACCCACGTACAGACTGGCGAAGCGACTCAATGGCTTGCTGACTCCTTATGAACCTTGTGCTTTCAGCATGAAGTCTCCAAAGGAATTTGTTGACTTACTGCGGGGAACACAGGCCACTGGGATAAGAGCCTCGTTGGACGTAGAATCACTGTTTACCAACGTACCTGTGGATGAAACAATCAGGATGATAGGGACAGAGTGTATCGTGATCCGCCCTGTACTCCTTTTGACATACTAGAAAATTTCTAAGGAAACTACTCCAAGCTTGTACTAAAGAGGCACCTTCTTGAGCCAGATGGGCACATGTATAAGCAAGTAGATGGGGTCGCCATGGGTTCTCCCCTAGGTGTCCTGTTTTGCAAACTTCTACATAGGTACCATCGAACAGAAGGTCTTAGTGACATGAATTTGAAACCTGCCATCTACTGCAGGTATTTGACGACATTTTTACACAGGTACCTGATGTCAGACGTCTGCAGGAGCTGAAGGAGGCATTCAGCGGAATTCTGTGTTGTGTTTCACTTACGAGATGGAGAAGGATGGGGAGCTACCCTTTCTAGATGTAACAGAATGGAAGGAAAGGAGCGGAGGTTTCCACACTGCAGTCTACACTAAGGAAACAACATAGGAATGTGCCTAATGCCAACAGTGACTGCCCAGACAGGTACAAGAGGAGTGTTGTTAAAGCTTATGTCGACCGTGCTCTCAGCCACAGCTCAGGATGGAAGCAATTCGATTAAAGAACTCTGTAGGGTAAGACAGGTCCTAGTCAACACGGCTTCTCGAATGGTTTCGTTGAAGACATCATAAAAGGAAGAGCATATCACCTCAATGCCATGCAACCTCTGAAGAGACCTAACACAACACCTGTACCCCCTATTAGCTATTTTACAGGAACGTCTTTCCACAGCTCATAAAAGGAAGAAAGGGTCCTGAAAGATATTGTTAATAGAACGTTATCCCTACAGACAAAATCAGAAGATACAACTGACGATTTACTATAAACCAAAAAACGGCCAACCTACTCATGAAAAACTCTCCAGACACAAAGCACGCTTTAAAAGAGACCAACGTCGTCTATGCCTTAAATGCACACTTGGGGACTGTAAGCCTCAAAGAACTCAGTATATAGGCAAGACAACACAGCTCTTTCCAGGCGATTAATAAGCAACAGGGCTCCATTAAGGAACATATAATCTCTTCCCACAACCAACCATCACCAGAGAAGTCTTAACAAACAACACAGAAATCTTCGATAGATACCGATAGCAGTCGGCTTGACATCTGCGAGGCACTACACATCAAGAAGTCAACACCAGCAATCAACAGCCAATTAATGCACAACTATATTCTACCCACTTCAAGACTCCGTACCAATATAGAAGCATCAAGAGGAATTATGGCCAATAGGCCCTTTGCAGTTACTTCCATTCTTCCCTTTCATCTATACCCATTGAACCGTGTCTGTCTTGTGTTGAAAGTTTTGTTCACCTCGTCCAAAACTGTTGTAACATAGACCTCACCCAAATGCGAGTATATAAGACAAAAGCAGTTTAAATATTAGCATAGTAAAACTCTGTTTAGTGTTTGCAGGTTATAGTTGTGTGTGTGTAAACTAAAGTCTTGAAAATGTAATAAGTTATTACGAAACACGTTCAAGTGTCGCATCAGACTAAAAATTAAAATGATTTTTGGAGAATTGATTTTTCAATTACCATCAACAGTAAAAGAAACATAAGAAATATTGAGAAAATTCGTGTTAG
>WNGS01162402.1:0-10018 GCA_020271785.1 Procambarus virginalis | reverse complement strand
AGTGGTTGAACATAACATTGAGAAGGTTTTCAGGTTAGGTTCATCTCTAGCCCCTTTAGTATTTCAATCACTGCCGCTCAGTCCATATCATTCCATTCTGTCCTATTGGAGCCTTCCTGCTCTTAAATACCCACAGCTACCACTGATCTTTTTCTTTCCAGCAGCTGACTAGTGGACTTTGCTGCTTCCTGTGAGGTGGCTGCTTTCATGGCTACCTCCCTCACTGTGGACAATACTTCCTTGTTCATTTTTAGCATTTCTGCAAATGTTGCTTGTACAATGGCATTCCCTTCCAAAGTACCACTTTCATTTCTCTTTGGATGATTATCTAAGTATTGTTCAACTTCAGTATTGTTCTCTTTGAGGGTTTTAATCTCCTCCTTTGCTGCTGTCAGCTCGCTTTGCAGGTTGCTTATTGTATTATTCATTTCCTACATCTCCCTCCTGATATCCTCCAAAACCTGGGCAAACACTTCCTTCATTTGGTCACATTGACTTTTCCCTGTTGACTTGGTACTCCTCGCTGCCATGTTTGTCCCTGTTCCTACTATGTCTTGATAGGATATGTCAGGAGAGAGGCAGAGAGAGAGAGAGGAGAGAGAGAGAGAGAGAGAGAGAGAGAGAGAGAGAGAGAGAGAGAGAGAGAGAGAGAGAGAGAGAGAGAGAGAGAGAGAGATTACAGTGTGAGAGAGAGGGAGGGAGAGAGGGGGAGAGAGAGGGAGAGAGGGAGAGGAGTGGGAGTGTATGAGAAGACGAGGGAGTCAGGGAGGCGAGTGTGTGGCTTAAATTTTGCCCCGAGGGACGAGTTTATTGGGCAGCGCCACTCATCTTGTGAGTGGACACACCGCCATAGCAACATGTACAACACTCCCCAAACGGAAGAAAACCCGCTGGGTTGTTCATCCTGTCACTTCTACCCACACACAGCTGGGACTTGCTTAACTGTCTCAAGTGAACAGCTCCTCAAACATGAAGATTAACATCTGTCAACCCTTAAAAGCTTACGTTACCTTGCGGGTGCAAAATGAGGAAATCTTTTAAGAACAGTATCAATATTTGACAAATAGTGTTTTTTAACTCAAACAATGTGGGGTTTATTATTCTACACATATTTCTAATGTCTCTCAGGTGTTCACATTCGCGTAGATAGTGGTCAAGGCGGTGTCCATCACTCTCATCACAGATTCTGCAACTTCGCTGATCAACCGTTTCCATTTTGTATCTCTTTGGATATTTGTATCCAAGAAGGATTCTCGCTATTACTGATTCCCTCCTGCGGCCACCTCCTCTTCGTCCATAATGATTGGGATTGCCAGCTGCAACCATGTTGTACCATCGTACAGATTCACTGGTTTGTGCTTCTATCCTCCTTTCCTCAGTTACCTTGTCATGGTGATGTTACCTGACAATACCTCTAATTTGTAGTAGAGTCTTGGGTATGAAGTATTCAATATGGTCTCTTCAGTGCCTTCAGCAGCCAGCACATCTGCTAGTTCATTCCCACATATTCCAACATGGGAGGGGATCCACAGAAACTTGATGACTCTTCCCTGATTGGTAAGTACTCTCACAGCTCTCTTAATTTCAGCAACTATTGCAAGATTTTCTGCCCAATTTTTACTTAGGCTTTGCAGTGCTGCTTTTGAATCAGTGCAAATCACTGCACCATTAGTGTTCCGTTCAAGAAACCTTAACGCCATAACAATGGCAGTTAGCTCTGCTTGCGTTGAAGAGGCATAGTTCTCAATACGCGCTTTTTCTTCATTTCTGCGTTGGAAAGTATTATCCTTGATTACCGTGTATGCTGCACCGATCGCCTGCCAATGACAGGATTAGATGACCCGTCAGTGTAGATTTGATCTAGTTCATCTCTGGCTTCTTTATAATTTTTCCCAGGATGCTTGTGCCTCATTTCTTGTGGTGTCATGTTGGATCTTTTCATTGCCATTTCATTGATGATAGTCCTGCAAGAGTCATCCTCCCAGGGAGGTAACCTCTCTACAGGCATGAGGTCACGGGCTTGCTCAAGCAGGTGAAGTTCTTCAAGGTAGCAGACTGATCTGTGATGCCATTTTTTGCTTCTCCTGTTTCCCCCTGAAAGCAGCACAGAACTCAGCTTTTTCTTAGCCATATAATTGTAATGGGGACCTCTGACTATCCTAATTGCAAGCTTAGCATTCAGCTCCTTAATTCTGCTTTGAACACTTAGGAGGGACAACTCCTCTCGTAGATTAGACGTTTTGGCAGTTACTGGAACTCCAAGAATGATTGTCATCGCTTTATTCTGAATGCTTTCAAGCTTTTTCATACCGCTTTGGGAGTAGGTGTATAAGACTGGTGCGGCATAGTCTATGACGGAGCGCACATAGGCTGTGCATATCATTTTAAGCACGGCAATAGAGGTCCCATGACCATTCCAGGTCATAGCTTTCAGTGCCCCGAGTCGACTTTTGCATGTTCCTATACGTTGGTTGAGCTCCTCTTTCTTCCCCTTGTTAGAGCCGACAGTGACGCCAAGGTACCGATAGTGGTCAACCCATTCAAGTGTTACATCATTAATTTGTAATTCTTCATTTTCTCCCTCTCTTGTGATGAGAGTATGCTTTTGTCTTGCTTGTGAAGAGAGTGAAACCGAGCTCAATGAATTTCCTTCCGAGGAGTTCAATGGACTGTTTAATTTTTCGCAAGGTGGGAGCTTGTATTAGAACATCATCTGCATATCCCACTTGTTGTGTTCCTTCCGGAAAATCAATATTTGCAATGGCATTCATAAGTATATTGAATTGTGGTGGGGCTTAAGACTCCTCCTTGGGGGGTACCGAGTTCCATATTCATTGTTCTTGAGACTGCTCCATTGAAACAGATCTTGGCCCCCTTGACACCCATGCATGTAAGCTCGTCCAGGATCGCAATCCCTTGTGCTTTATCGGAAGCTCCTTTGATGTCAACAAATACAGAGTACTTATCTGTGTCATTAGCCATGTAATTAACTATATAATTTGCTGTGCTCCGTCCTTTAACAAATCCATTGACCCCCTTCTCCAAACCTGCCTATTTTGTGCAACAGTCGGTTTAGGATGATCCTTTCAAGCATCTTGCAAGTGCATGAAATGAAACTAATAGGTCTGTAATTACCAGGGTCGTTGGGTTTCGGTATGGGGACAGTTATTGCACGTTTCCATTGTGTGGGTAACACTCCACTTAGGAATGATTTGTTAAACAGGTGGAGTAGTGGATTCCCAGACACTTACATTGAGTATGTCGTAGGTGACGCCATCTTCACCAGGTGCTGTACTTTTACCCTTTTTCATATCGCCCCTTACTTCCTGGGCTGTGATTGGTTCCCCATACTCGTCATCACTAGATTGTGCTCTTGTTATCCTAATCCTTCTGTCATTATGTCGGAGGAGTTAGTCCCTGCTTACTTCTGCAGGGAGGGAGAGGGAGGATGCTGCATCACTCCATGTTACGGCCCTAATGGGACGCAACAGAGTTCTTTTCTGGTGGTACGAAAGTTCTGGTATCCGGCCCCAAGTTAGTAGAGGCTTTCAAGGGATGAGCTCAGTAATGGAAGTAAAACAAAAGGGGGAGGTACATTAAATACACAAATTCATCACTATCCATATATAATTATTTGTCCCATCACCATATATATATATAAAACTCTTAAATGGAAATATTACTACACTATGTACAACATCGTCTCTCTCAGAAGACACTGAACACTCGGCGAAGCTCAATCCGTGCAGTCTTGTACTGTGTTTCCTCATCCGTGATACTACTTTCAGCAAGTACCAGGAAACAACGATGAGTCTACCCTGCCCACGGGCCAGCCAAACCACAATTCCGCTAAGTACCTCTTTGTGAAGGCCCACAACCACAGTCCAGCCTGGTGCTGGCAGGTACCAATCAGCCTCACGCTTTTAGGCCACTTCACGAGCGAATACTAGGGTTGCGAGCCCTAGGCAGGAGCTTCATGTAACTCGCTGGTTACTCTCCTCTTTCGGCACCACAGTCTGTTCTCTTCCACAAGCCAGCCCCGGGTACGGCGAATCCCATAACTGCCACTCCACAGGCAGACAGTTGAACACTCTACAGTTCTCGTCCGCTCACTGATTCTGTAAAGCAGACTGGTGTAGAGACCTTGGCTGCCTTGGGTAGACTGACTCTTCTTGCATCACAGCAGCCCTACGTTGACTCTGTGAATACAGACACGTCATCAGTACACTGGGACACTACATGGGACCACTTACTTACTTACTGGCTGACATAGACATACACCCTGTCGCTCAATAGATGGCGCTGCTTTTCTAAGCACCACCTCACTAGAGGTCAGCACCGGCTACCTCTCGAACCGACTAGGACAGGAATCTAGGGCCTCTTGCCGGTATATTCCCGTCATCACTAGATGGCGTTGCCCATGTTGTGGGGGGTTTCGGGAGCGGACTCACAGATGGCGTTGATGTCGCTGCTCCGTGCTCCGACGATGAACTTGGGTTCGTAACACTCCACTTGTGAATTAGTTCTTGAGCCTTACCCAGGGGGTCTTTGTGAGCCGCAGGCCGGGCTCTGTCCCCCTTAGCTGTCTGAATTTTTGCCCACACTGGCAAAAATACATACTTGTCTTGCAAATGTTTCTCTTTCGATGAAGCTAGTGAATTCAAGCATTTGTCTTTCCGCACTCTAATCTTCTCTTCTCTGGCTACTTGACACACAGTTTTAAACAGAGTGTGTGGGGAGTGGTGTTGGCAGGAGGGTACAGGGAGGGCTTAGGAGTGGAGGGTGGAAGGTGTGTGTGTGTGTGTGTGTGTGTGTGTGTGTGTGTGTGTGTGTGTGTGTGTGTGTGTGTGTGTGTGTGGTGTGTGTGTGTGTGTGTGTGTGTGTGTATGGTGAGACTGGGTGGAAGGGGGGGGGGGGGTTAGCCGGTGGCAGGAGGGAGGGAAGGATGAAGGTAGGGAGAGGGATGGAGTGAGGGAGATGGAGGGAGAGAAGGAGCGAGGGAGAGAGGGAGGAAATGGAATGAGTGTACTCACCTATTTGCACTTACCTATTTGTGCTTGCGGGGGTTGAGCTTTGGCTCTTTGGTCCCGCCTCTCAACTGTCAATCAACTGGTGTACAGGTTCCTCAGCCTATTGGGCTCTATCATATCTACACTTGAAACAGTGTATGGAGTCAGCCTCCACCACATCACTGCCTAATGCATTCCATCCGTTAACTACTCTGACACTGAAAAAGTTCTTCTAACGTCTCTGTGGCTCATGTGGGTACTCAGTTTCCACCTGTGTCCTCTTGTTCACGTCCCACCAGTGTTGAATAGTTTATCCTTGTTTACCCGGTCGATTCCTCTGAGGATTTTGTAGGTTGTGATCATGTCTCCCCTTAATCTTCTGTCTTCCAGTGTCGTAAGGTACATTTCCCGCAGCCTTTCCTCGTAACTCATGCCTCTTAGTTCTGGGACTAGTCTAGTGGCATACCTTTGGACTTTTTCCAGCTTCGTCTTGTGCTTGACAAGGTACGGGCTCCATGCTGGGGCCGCATACTCCAGGATTGGTCTTACATATGTGGTGTACAAGATGTGTGTGTGTGTGTGTGTGTGTGTGTGTGTGGCGGGTGGTGTATGGTGGGGGGGTTGGGGGGGGGTGGCGGTGTGGTCTTATGACACATGCGTGACACTAACTAGTACCCCACATGAGCTGTATATTTCACGTTTCTTTATGTTCTTTAGCTGATATCCCAGACTACTTGTTATACTAAAAACACTGTACACCGTTAATTGACACTAGAGGCTCTTACCGGCCAGCTCCACCACTAGAGTATACACTAGAGGCTCTTACCGGCCAGCTCTACCACCAGAGTATACACTAGAGGCTCTTACCGGCCAGCTCCACCACCAGAGTATACACTAGAGGCTCTTACCGGCCAGCTCCACCACCAGAGTATACACTAGAGGCTCTTACCGGCCAGCTCCACCACCAGAGTATACACTAGAGGCTCTTACCGGCCAGCTCCACCACCAGAGTATACACTAGAGGCTCTACCGGCCAGCTCCACCACCAGAGTATACACTAGAGGCTCTTACCGGCCAGCTCCACCACCAGAGTATACACTAGAGGCTCTTACCGGCCAGCTCCACGTCCAGAGTATACACTAGAGGCTCTTACCGGCCAGCTCCACGTCCAGAGTATACACTAGAGGCTCTTACCGGCCAGCTCCACCACTAGAGTATACACTAGAGGCTCTTACCGGCCAGCTCCACCACCAGAGTATACACTAGAGGCTCTTACCGGCCAGCTCCACCACCAGAGTATACACTAGAGGCTCTTACCGGCCAGCTCCACGTCCAGAGTATACACTAGAGGCTCTTACCGGCCAGCTCCACCACCAGAGTATACACTAGAGGCTCGTACCGGCCAGCTCCACCACCAGAGTATACACTAGAGGCTCTTACCGGCCAGCTCCACCACCAGAGTATACACTAGAGGCTCTTACCGGCCAGCTCCACCACCAGAGTATACACTAGGTGAGTATGAAGCATCTGTAGCGCTGAAGTTCTTGTTGTTGACCACTCTGCTGGCAGCTCCAAGTTTCCTCCCTCGTGGCACAGATGTCGTAATCCTATTGTAGTTGTCTACGTAGCACAATCCGACACTGTCACTAAATTGCTATTGCCTATGCGTTGTGTTATACTTCGTACGATCACTACACACTGACTTTTCTCCGTATCACTCTGATGTCCAGAGATATGACTACTTTTTCGAGAAGCGCAGTCCACATGTGTTCCCAGTCCCTATGTCCTGACTGTGTGTGTGTGTGTGTGTGTGTGTGTGTGTGTGTGTGTGTGTGTGTGTGTGTGTGTGTGTGTGTGTGTGTGTGTGTGTGTGTGTGTATTCACTTAGTTGTATTCACTTAGTTGTATTTTACGGTGGTTGAGCTTTGCTCTTTCGGCCCGCCTCTCAACTGTCAATCAACTGTTTACTAACTACACTAACTACTTTTTTTTTTCACACCACACACACACCCCAGGAAGCAGCCCGTGACAGCTGACTAACTCCCAGGTACCTATTTACTGCTAGGTAACAGGGGCATTCAGGGTGAAAGAAACTTTGCCCATTTGTTTCTGCCGGGTGCGGGAATCGAACCCGCGCCACAGAATTACTAATCCTGCGTGCTATCCACCAGGCTACCTGGCCCCTTGTGTGTGTGTGTGTGTGTGTGTGTGTGAGTACTTACCTAGTTGTGCTTGCGGGGGTTGAGCTCTGGCTCTTTGGTCCCGCCTCTCAACCGTCAATCAACTGGTGTACAGGTTCAAGAGCCTACTGGGCTCTATCATATCTACACTTGAAACTGTGTATGGAGTCAGCCTCCACCACATCACTTCCTAGTGCATTCCATTTGTCAACTACTCTGACACTATAAAAAATCTAATGTCTCTGTGGCTCATTTGGGCACTCAATTTCCACCTGTGTCCCCTAGTGCGTGTGTCTCTTGTGTTGAATAGTCTGTCTTTATCTACCCTATCAATTCCTTTGAGAATCATGTATGTGGTGATCATGTCCCCTCCAACTTCTGTCTTCCAGCGACGTGAAATTTAATTCCCGTAGTCTCTCCTCGTAGCTCATACCTCTCATATAGGGTACTCTCGGGTATATGTGTGTGTGTGTGTATCTACTACTTTATCTTTAAGGAGTGCCGGACCAACCGGGCTGTGGTGGCAACCCGTCCTCGCAAATTTAATAAGTCAATATTGACTTATTAGTTGCGTGCATAGGTGACATACTTAACTTAATAGTTTCCCTTGAAAATCTTCATAGAAAACACCGACCTTACCTAACCTTTGTTGGTATGTTAAAATAAGCATCTTATAGCTTCGTAATTACAATTGTTACTTAACCTATTATAGGTATAGGTTAGGTAAGAGTTGTAATTACGAAGCAATAAGATGCTTATCTTAACATACTAACAAGGTTAGGTAAGGTCGGTGTTTTCTATGAAGATTTTCAAGGGAAACTATTAAGTTAAGTATGTCACCTATGCACATATTTAATAAGTCAATACTGACTTATTAAATTTGCGAGGACGGGTTGGTGGTGGGTATGTGGACCTACGGGCCCCTCCAAGCAACAGCCTGGTGGACCAAGCTCTCACCAGTCAAGCCTGGCCTCGGGCCGGGCTTGGGGAGTAGAACTACTCCCAGAACCCCATCAAGCAGGTACTAGGCCAAATACTGACGATCCCCATAATATAGCCCCCTAGAAACTATAACACCTACTTATTGCTAGATGAACGGAGGCATGAGGTGAAAGGAAACACTGCCACTTTGTTTCCGCTAAGGCCAGGATTCGAACTAGAAGCAGTTCGAATCGTGGCCAAATGAGAATCATGAGAATTCTATTTCACTGAGAATCTGTATTTCACTCTCTTTTTCATTATATTCCTCTCTGTTCAGCTGTTTTTTTCTCATTTTTGTGTAATTCTCTCTTTTTTTTCTCTCACTGCTTGCCAAGAAAATGAATCGCGTGGAATCCAAGATGAATGTAGCCAGCAGAGTGGTGGTGGGAGGCGAGAGTATTTATATCCTTAATTGTGTTGCTGAGTAGCTCTCTCTCTCTCTCTCTCTCTCTCTCTCTCTCTCTCTCTCTCTCTCTCTCTCTCTCTCATCTCTCTCTCGCTCTCTCTCCTCTCTCTCTCCTCTCCTCCTCTCTCTCTCTCTCTGTGCAAGCTCTTGGGCTGGACGGTAGAACGACAGTCTCGCTTCATGCAGGTCGGCATTTAATCCTAGACCGTCTAAGTGGTTGGGCACCATTCTTCCCCCACTTCCCCCCTCCCACCCTTCCTCCGTCCCATCCCAAAAATCCTTACTATGATCCCTCCCAAGTGCTACATAGCCGTAATGGGTTGGCGCTTTCTTCTGATAGTTGCCCCCCTCAGTGCTTGGGTTCAATTGGGCTATCGAATAAAGTACCCATTGAAACTGCAAGCAAGAGACTGCAATCTCAGCTTAGTTGAAACCTACTCCTAGAGGCCCATTTATTTTATGCATCATTAGGAATAAACTTTATTCAGTAATTAACAATCATATAAAGAAGAGGATGAGCTCGTGGCCATGTGCCAGAGCCTTCGTGGGATCAGTTGACCTGATCTCTCGCATGTGTCAACCTGTTGAGTGAACAAGTTCCAAATGTCAGTTAACCTGGGAATGAATGATCGCTGATGGAGTGATGTTCTTGAAAAAGGCAGTTCCAGCATGAGACTGTTTAATTAAGGTTAAGAGCCTAGTGTTACGGGTGGCATCTGCTGGTTGTGTACGAAGTTGGGCCAGGTGCGGAACTTTGAGAATATTGGCTTTGTACAGTCGAGGAAGAGTATCCCTTTCCCCCACAGGACCTTGACACGTGCAAAATGGCAACGCCGCATTTGTTGTTATAGTTGTAAGTGCTTAGATGATGAGTAAATAGTTGCTTAGTAACGACGAGTCTCATTGGTCAAGACACATCTCACTGGTTTACATAGGTTACTCTGCCATCGAAAGGAAAACAGAATAGCGAAGTCAGTAAAAATGAATATATGTAGACTAGTGAACATGCGGGACGGCTCAACGTTTGTGCTTAAGACTTTATTGACATTTTATGTAAACTATATAACGTATGATAATATTGCGTTGTGGCATTTGGCTCTTAATACCTGGTTGATGGGGTTCTGGGAGTTCTTCTACTCCCCAAGCCCGGCCCGAGGCCAGGCTCGACTTGTGAGAGTTTGGTCCACCAGGCTGTTGCTTGGAGCGGCCCGCAGGCCCACATACCCACCACAGCCCGGTTGGTCCGGAACTTCTCTTAGAAAACAGTCCAGTTTTCTCTTGAAGATGTCCACCGTTGAGGCAGACAATATGGCGTCACACACAAACCTTTTATAAATTTTGAAATTGGTTTGCAACAAGTTACTTTTGCGAAAGTAGTTGACATTCTTTGTAAGACAAGATGTATCAAGACCTAATTACACTCCAATATTCATTACGTAATA
>WNGS01162401.1:15012-36469 GCA_020271785.1 Procambarus virginalis | reverse complement strand
GAAAGGGAGTCGGAAATAATTAAGCTGTCTATTTCATGTTGTCAATAATTCGAGTGCTACCAGTATTGCTAACAACTCAGATTGCATTGTGGATGGGCGTAGTTACTAATTCTTATATTTCTTTGAACGTGCTTCTATCGGGCTGATGAGCATAACAGCACTCCTGCCCTCCCTGTAGCTGTATTGAGTGATCCGTCAGTGTATATGGTCTGTGCAATGTTGTTTTCAGCTTGTATATTGTGAATGTGTTCTATGGTGCTTATTTAGCAGCAAGCTGAGCATGAGGGTTGTTTGTGATTAGTTTCTTGGTGGGGTATGCAGGGGTCAGGATGTCAAAAGGTACTATCTGCCAGGGTGGAAGGAAGTGCTGAACTTTCATCTGTATATACATCGTGCAGTCTCATCATTTTAATATGAGTGACTGTTCTTTGAATCCATTTAGACTCGCTAGTTCCATTTCGTATGTGTTTCTAACAGAGCAACTGACACAATGTTGTTTTTGTTATCACGCAGAAGCTTTAGTCCCATCATAAGATTAATTTCAAATATTCTATCTCGAATGCTGAGTATATTTAATTTCTTCCGCATGTTGAGAACTTCGGTAGTTATAGGACAGCCAAGAATAATTCTGAGTGCCCTAAATACGGTGTTAATATTAGAATAGAAAAAAGATGTACTTAGCATATATACGGTCTCTGATAGACTATCATGCACCAGCTTTAGTCCTGCAAAATAGCAAAAATATTGATAGACTGGAAAAAAAATGCAAAATGAAGCACTCAGCTCCTTGTCTATCATCTTATCCCAGCTCCTTGTCTATCTTCATACCTCAGCTCCTTGTCTATCTTCATAGCCCAGCGCCTCTCCTTTCTTGACATCCTAACACTTATTCTGTCTTTACATCCTAGCTCCAAGTCTGTCTTATGTGTCGTGTCTCGAGGTGTTGCAGACATGTTGAGAAAGTGGTTAAGAAGTGTTGAAGATCACAGTTGCTGTGTCGTATTACAGTAGAGATCATAGACGAGGCCTTGTGACAGTCATGGAGCCAACTTGTGTCACGATAATGAGAGTGTGTCGTGTAAGATAGACTCTGGCGCTCTTGGCAGATGTGGTATCCAGTATGTGTGAAATCTATGTACTCACGTCTGACCTCACGGAGTGTGTTTGGAATACATAAATGTAAGTATATGGACTGTTAGTGATGGGTCAGTGTGTACAGGCCTCCAGTGTAGGTACAACTGTCTCACAGTCTCCTTTATATTCTTAATATAATACAAATCAAACTGTATTTACTAATCTAAACGTTTTACAATTTGTTTACATTGTATGCATATTTAACTGAATCGTTGAACGACTAAAAGAACAATATCACAAACAAATAATTTGGAAATTATAATTATGTAAACCAGGTATACTCTGCAAGTGGTACTTAAACAACAAATTATATCCAGGGGAAACAAAAGTATATTCATTAGAGTATATATTATGACAATTTGTATTCTTTGCAAACATGATTTTTTTAGACGTTACAAAATTTTAAACATCAAACATTATTGAATATTAAATTGGCAGCATTGGGATCCCATTCCACCTTAAACTTGTGAGCATTAAAGACACTGAAACACTTTTCCACTTTTTAGTTAAAGAAATATGTTTGTGGTGAAATATTAATGTAATTTTTTATTAACTTTGTGTATTCAAATATATTAATGTTTCAGGCGGGGACGACCGCCTGGTGTTGTTGTCGAGGTGGCGGGGACGACCGCCTGGTGTTGTTGTCGAGGTGGCGGGGACGACCGCCTGGTGTTGTTGTCGTGGTGGCGGGGACGACCGCCTGGTGTTGTTGTCGTGGTGGCGGGGACGACCGCCTGGTGTTGTTGTCGAGGTGGCGGGGACGACCGCCTGGTGTTGTTGTCGAGGTGGCGGGGACGACCGCCTGGTGTTGTTGTCGTGGTGGCGGGGACGACCGCCTGGTGTTGTTGTCGTGGTGGCGGGGACGACCGCCTGGTGTTGTTGTCGAGGTGGCGGGGACGACCGCCTGGTGTTGTTGTCGTGGTGGCGGGGACGACCGCCTGGTGTTGTTGTCGTGGTGGCGGGGACGACCGCCTGGTGTTGTTGTCGAGGTGGCGGGGACGACCGCCTGGTGTTGTTGTCGTGGTGGCGGGGACGACCGCCTGGTGTTGTTGTCGTGGTGGCGGGGACGACCGCCTGGTGTTGTTGTCGTGGTGGCGGGGACGACCGCCTGGTGTTGTTGTCGTGGTGGCGGGGACGACCGCCTGGTGTGTTGTCGTGGTGGCGGGGACGACCGCCTGGTGTTGTTGTCGTGGTGGCGGGGACGACCGCCTGGTGTTGTTGTCGAGGTGGCGGGGACGACCGCCTGGTGTTGTTGTCGTGGTGGCGGGGACGACCGCCTGGTGTTGTTGTCGTGTGGCGGGGACGACCGCCTGGTGTTGTTGTCGTGGTGGCGGGGACGACCGCCTGGTGTTGTTGTCGTGGTGGCGGGGACGACCGCCTGGTGTTGTTGTCGAGGTGGCGGGGACGACCGCCTGTGTGTTGTCGAGGTGGCGGGGACGACCGCCTGGTGTTGTTGTCGTGGTGGCGGGGACGACCGCCTGGTGTTGTTGTCGTGGTGGCGGGGACGACCGCCTGGTGTTGTTGTCGAGGTGGCGGGGACGACCGCCTGGTGTTGTTGTCGTGGTGGCGGGGACGACCGCCTGGTGTTGTTGTCGAGGTGGCGGGGACGACCGCCTGGTGTTGTTGTCGTGGTGGCGGGGACGACCGCCTGGTGTTGTCGTGGTGGCGGGGACGACCGCCTGGTGCTGTTGTCGAGGTGGCGGGGACGACCGCCTGGTGTTGTTGTCGTGGTGGCGGGGACGACCGCCTGGTGTTGTTGTCGTGGTGGCGGGGACGACCGCCTGGTGTTGTTGTCGTGGTGGCGGGGACGACCGCCTGGTGTTGTTGTCGTGGTGTACTATAACTTGTGCGTCTTGAAGGCTGGCGAGTGGACCAATTACCATACTTTAGAATGGGAGTCTTCACGGTACTCACATAGTTGTGCTGGCAAGGGTTGAGCTTCGGTTCTTTGGTCCCGCCTCACAACTGTCAATCTGGTAAACAGGTTCCTAAGCCTACTGGGCTCTTATCATAAGAACATTTGACACTGTATGGAGTCAGCCTCCACCACACCACTGCCTAATGCATTCCATTTGTTAACTACTCTGACACTGGTCGATTACCCTGATGGTACTCGACCTCTGCTTGTTTACTGTTGTGATGTACTGGAGTATACCTGGGAGGAGCCGCTGAGGAGCTTCATGTAGCTCTCCATATATACTGTAGAGATGATGTGCACTGTGCATCGCTCTGTAGTGCCTCCATGCAGCTCTGCAGCCCTCCACTCTCCGCAGCTCCTTTAGCGGGAGTTATAATGCTTTACCTTTATCATGTCAATACCCAAGACAGTGGCTCCTTGTGAAACATCGACTCTGCAGCAGCTTTTAAACATTTCAGACTTAATTTTGTCTTGTTTTGGGGCATCCTACTTCAGCTGCAGACTGCAATTGAGGTCTAACGTATGTTGTGCGTAATTTTGCTTAGCATGTCTCCGTCCTCATACATAAGTTATGATAACTGCCCACACCAGTGTTGTCTGTCATCTCGTCAGGTCAACCCGTCCGCGGGCTAAAGTGACTCGAGTGAAAGAACTGCCGCCCTGGTTAGGCTCCGGGATATTTGGGATGTTATTTTTGATGCTCTGAAGGCTCTTTAAGGCTCCTCTAATACTATGTTGTAATATAAATATAAATGTTTGTAAACTGGCAACCGTTACGGACAACCTTTGTTCGTAACAAAGTTATTCTCAAGTTATTATAGTATATATTATATATATCGAGGCTTTAAAATAGCCAAAGTCCCTGGGATAACTCGTTTTCTTTGATAAGCTCTAAGCCAAGGTTTCCATTAATGTAAAATTCTGGGGAATACTGAAGCGCGCCAGAATTTCACATTTCACATGTTTTAGGAAGAAATAAGTTAGCCTAACCTTAACCTTACCCTAACTAAGGAGTGGACGCACATAATAACACTAAAAACACTAATTATGAAGTGCATTTTGAGGTGATTACAACGAGAGAACATTACCCCCTGAGGATACCTGGGTATTTGACCTGTATTATTTTATGGAGATTGTCATTTAGGAGCTTCTCTAGATCTATTTATTTGTCTGATTTTAAGAGTGAAAGAGAGCATATTGATTGTAAGATGGTTGGAGAGTCTTCGTGGCGCAATGTTAAGACGATCGCCTAGCGTTCTGTGAGCGCTTTGTCCTGAGTTCGAATCCTGGCCGGGGAGGATTTGCTGGGCTCAAATTCTTAACCGTAGCCTCTGTTTAACTCAACAGTAAAATGTGTACTTGGATATAAAAGCGATTCTTCGCGGGGGACGTATTCCAGGGAACATAGGATTAAGGACTTGCCCGAAACGCTACGCGTACTAGTGGCTGTACAAGAATGTAACAACTCTTGTATATATAAATAAAAAAAAAGAGTTATTTAAATACCAACAAAATTTCAAGTTCTCTCTGCTGCACATACAGAGAAAACTCACATCAAACGGATATCATCAGCGGCATATGCTAGATTGGCCAACATAAGAACTGCCTTCAGAAACTTGTGTAAGTAATCTTCAGAACCTTGTATACCCCTTATGTCAGACCAATCCTGGAATATGCGGCTCCAGCATGGAGTCCATACCTAGTTAAACACAAGACAGTGATGTGGTGAAGGCAGACCTCATACACAGTTTCAAATGTAGACATGATAGAGCCCAGAAGACTTAGGAATTTGTACACCAGTTGATTGACGGTTGAGAGGCGTGAGCAAAGGGCCGAAGCTCAAGCTAGCACAACTAGGTGCGTTCATCATTTAGTGAGAGGTTGGACAAGAGCGAGAGGAACCCATCGTCGTGGAGTAATATCCAGGAAGTGCCAATACCTCAAGTATTCGGGACGGCTATCTGGCTTGCAGAAGTCTTTGGTATGTGAAGGAGGTCTGTTGTATCCTGTGTTGAAGTTCTTCGCAGTCATGAGCACTAACAATGGTTACCAACGGGTGTTGTGCGCAGTAGACGTGATTACTTCTGCATGGATCCTAATAAACCCCAGCGGCGTCTGTCTTTGAAAAGACTCCTTGAGAGAGTTCGTGTAGAGGTTTCTGAACCAAGGTCCTTTAAATGTCCTACAGTGTGACCCTTTCGGAGGGGTGTGTGGGCGTGGTGTCTGGTGGCGCCGCTGTTGCTGGGACCTTATACAGGTGCTACATGCTATACCTGTCCAACTGCAGCAATGTTAATTGTCAAATGAGAAAAAAAGGTTGATGTGAAAGACGAGAAAACATTGTTTTGTGTTATGTCCTTCAGGATTTTGTAGACTTGGTGTATTAAAGACTGTCTTCTAGTGTATTAAATGATGAGTTCTAGCACAATGAGAAAATACTGAGGACGTTTGATTGGACTCAACCGGCGTACCTGGACTCCTCAAAGTTCAGGTTATACAACGTTTTCCCTGTCAAGGTACGAGAATATTAATTATATAACGGCATCCAACTGGAATGCGAATTTGAAGACTTATAACGCAGGGTTTATAAGGCAGAATTTAAGTCTTCGGGATTATGCTTGTGTGTGTCGTGTACCAACCGTGCGCCGGGAGGCTGGACGTGTGTGTGTCGTGTACCAACCGTGCGCCGGGAGGCTGGACGTGTGTGTGTCGTGTACCAACCGTGCGCCGGGAGGCTGGACGTGTGTGTGTCGTGTACCAACCGTGCGCCGGGAGGCTGGACGTGTGTGTGTCGTGTACCAACCGTGCGCCGGGAGGCTGGACGTGTGTGTGTCGTGTACCAACCGTGCGCCGGGAGGCTGGACGTGTGTGTGTCGTGTACCAACCGTGCGCCGGGAGGCTGGACGTGTGTGTGTCGTGTACCAACCGTGCGCCGGGAGGCTGGACGTGTGTGTGTCGTGTACCAACCGTGCGCCGGGAGGCTGGACGTGTGTGTGTCGTGTACCAACCGTGCGCCGGGAGGCTGGACGTGTGTGTGTCGTGTACCAACCGTGCGCCGGGAGGCTGGACGTGTGTGTGTCGTGTACCAACCGTGCGCCGGGAGGCTGGACGTGTGTGTGTCGTGTACCAACCGTGCGCCGGGAGGCTGGACGTGTGTGTGTCGTGTACCAACCGTGCGCCGGGAGGCTGGACGTGTGTGTGTCGTGTACCAACCGTGCGCTGGGAGGCTGGACGTGTGTGTGTCGTGTACCAACCATGCGCCGGGAGGCTGGACGTGTGTGTGTCGTGTACCAACCGTGCGCCGGGAGGCTGGACGTGTGTGTGTCGTGTACCAACCGTGCGCCGGGAGGCTGGACGTGTGTGTGTCGTGTACCAACCGTGCGCCGGGAGGCTGGACGTGTGTGTGTCGTGTACCAACCGTGCGCCGGGAGGCTGGACGTGTGTGTGTCGTGTACCAACCGTGCGCCGGGAGGCTGCACGTGTGTGTGTCGTGTACCAACCGTGCGCCGGGAGGCTGGACGTGTGTGTGTCGTGTACCAACCGTGCGCCGGGAGGCTGGACGTGTGTGTGTCGTGTACCAACCGTGCGCCGGGAGGCTGGACGTGTGTGTGTCGTGTACCAACCGTGCGCCGGGAGGCTGGACGTGTGTGTGTCGTGTACCAACCGTGCGCCGGGAGGCTGGACGTGTGTGTGTCGTGTACCAACCGTGCGCCGGGAGCTGGACGTGTGTGTGTCGTGTACCAACCGTGCGCCGGGAGGCTGGACGTGTGTGTGTCGTGTACCAACCGTGCGCCGGGAGGCTGGACGTGTGTGTGTCGTGTACCAACCGTGCGCCGGGAGGCTGGACGTGTGTGTGTCGTGTACCAACCGTGCGCCGGGAGGCTGGACGTGTGTGTGTCGTGTACCAACCGTGCGCCGGGAGGCTGGACGTGTGTGTGTCATGTACCAACCGTGCGCCGGGAGCTGGACGTGTGTGTGTCGTGTACCAACCGTGCGCCGGGAGGCTGGACGTGTGTGTGTCGTGTACCAACCGTGCGCCGGGAGGCTGGACGTGTGTGTGTCGTGTACCAACCGTGCGCCGGGAGGCTGGACGTGTGTGTGTCGTGTACCAACCGTGCGCCGGGAGGCTGGACGTGTGTGTCGTGTACCAACCTTGCGCCGGGAGGCTGGACGTGTGTGTGTCGTGTACCAACCGTGCGCCGGGAGGCTGGACGTGGGTCTTACACTTCCTTCATGTTGGTAGCAAATAATGACACTTGAGGGTAAACAACTTGACGATATTATGTTGTTGTGTCTCTTGTTGGTGTCCGTCCTAAGTCGATCACGTGACATAAGTGAACGTTAGGCTTTTATGATGATCAGTAAGTGTGCGTGCGTGCTTAACTGTGTGTGTGTGTGTGTGTGTGTGTGTGTGTGTGTGTGTGTGTGTGTGTGTGTGTGTGTGTGTGGTGTGTGTGTGTGTGTGTGTGTGTGTGTGTGTGTGTGTGTGTGTGTGTGTGTGTGTGTGTGGGCGTGTGTGATGTTCATGTATGCATGGGTGTGTGTGTGTTTATACTCACCTAGCTGTGCTTGCAGAGGTTGGGCTTCGACTCTTTGGTCCCGCCTCTCAACTGTCACTCAACTGGTGTACAGGTTCCTGAGCCTACTGGGCTCTATCATATCTACATTATAAACTGTGTATGAAGTCAGCCTCCACCACATCACTGCCTAATGCATTCCATCTGTTAACTACTCTGACACTGAAAAGTTCCTTTTAACGTCCCTGTGGCTCATTTGGGTACTAAGTTTCCAGCTGTGTCCCCTTGTTCGCGTCCCACCATGCCAGCGACGTGAGATATGGCAGACCTCTGAACTTTCTCCAACTTCGTCTTACGCTTGACAAGGTACGGGCTCCATGCTGGGGCCGCATACTCCAGGATTAGTCTTACATATGTGGTATACAGGTTCTGAATTATTCCTTACATAGGTTCCTGAAGGCTGTTCTGATGTTAGCCAGCCTCGCATATGCTGCAAATGTAATTATTTTTATGTGGGCTAGACGGCAGAGCGACGGTCTCGCTTCATGCAGGTCGGCGTTCAATTCCCGACCGTCCAAGTGATTGAGCACCATTCCTTTCCCCCCCGTCCCATCCTAAATCCTTATCCTGATTCCTTCCAAGTGCTTTATAGTCGGCATGGCTTGGCGCTTTCCCTGATAATTCCCTCCCTTCCCTCAGGAGACAGGTTTGGTGTGATATCAACTCCTAGATCTTTCTCTCTGTTCGTTTCATTAAGTACTTCACCTCCTATTCTGTATCCTGTGTCTGGCCTCCTATTTCCACTGCCTACTTTCATTACTTTGCATTTACTCGGGTTGAACTTCAACAGCCATTTGTTGGACCATTCACTCAGTCTGTCTAAGTCATCTTGTAGCCTCCTACTATCGTCCTCCGTTTCAATCCTCCTCATAATTTTTGCATCATCGGCAAACATTGAGAGAAACGATTCTATACCCTCTGGAAGATCATTTACATATATCAGAAACAGTATAGGTCCAAGGACTGACCCCTGCGGGACTCCACTCGTAACGTCTCGCCAATCTGAGACCTCACCCCTCACACTGACTCGTTGTCTCCTGTTGCTTAGGTACTCCTGTTTCCAACGGAGTACCTTCCCTTTCACTCCAGCCTGCATCTCCAGCTTTTTCACTAGCCTCTTGTGTGGCACTGTATCAAAGGCTTTCTGACAATCCAAAAATATGCAGTCTGCCCACCCTTCTCTTTCTTGCCTTATTTTTGTTGCCTGGTCGTAGAATTCAAGTAACCCTGTAGGCAGGACCTGCCATCCCTGAATCCATGTTGATGCTGTGTTACAAAGTTCTTTCGCTCCAGATGCTCCACTAGCTTTCTTCGCACAATCTTCTCCATCAGCTTGCATGGTATGCAGGTTAGGGACACTGGCCTGTAATTCAGTGCCTCCTGTCTATCCCCTTTCTTGTATATCGGGACTACGTTAGCTGCTTTCTAGCTGTGTGTGTGTGTGTGTGTGTGTGTGTGTGTGTGTGTGTGTGTGTGTGTGTGTGTGTGTGTGTGTGTGTGTGTGTGTGTGTACTCACCTATTTGTACTCACCTATTTGTGCTTGCAGGATCGAGCATTGACTCTTGGATCCCGCCTTTCAACTGTCAATCAACTGGTGTACAGGTTCCTGAGCCTACTGGGCTCTATCATATCTACACTTGAAACTGTGTATGGAGTCAGCCTCCACCACATTACTTCCTAATGCATTCCATTTATTAACTACTTTGACTCTGTGTGTGTGTGTGTGTGTGTGTGTGTGTGTGGTGTGTGTGTGTGTGTGTGTGTGTGTGTGTGTGTGTGTGTGTGTTTGTGTGTGTGTGTGTGTGTGTGTGTGTGGTGTGTGTGTGTGTGTGTGTGTGTGTGTGTGTGTGTGTGTGTGTGTGTGTGTGTGTTAGAGAGAAATGTATGTAGTAGATATAATGGAGGAAAAATAGATTGGTCAGAAAGGCGGGGTCCAAGAGCTAATAGCTCGATTCTGCAAATACAAATAGTAAATACACACACACACACAAGCTTTTCTACAGTTTATGCTTGGGGTGAGGACAGTATATGCTTGACCATATCTAGTCAAGGATAAGACTAAACTGGAAAAGGTTCAAAGGTTTGCCACCAGACTAGTACCCGAGCTGAGAGGTATGAGCTACGAGGAGAGACTACGGGAACTAAACTTCACGTCGCTGGAAGACAGAAGAGTTAGGGGGGACATGATCACCACACACAAGATTCTCAAAGGAATAGATAGAGTAGATAAAGACAGGCTATTTAACACAAGGGTACACGCACTAGGGGACACAGGTGGAAACTGTGTGCCCAAATGAGCCACAGAGATATTAGAAAGAACTTTTTTAGTGTCAGAGTGGTTGACAAATGGAATGCATTAGGCAGTGATGTGGTGGAGGCTGACTCCATACACAGTTTCAAGTGTAGATATGATAGAGCCCAATAGGCTCAGGAACCTGTACACCAGTTGATTGACAGTTGAGAGGCGGGACCAAAGGACCAGAGCTCAACCCCCGTAAGCACAACTAGGTGAGTACAAGACATGATGGTACCACGTAAGAGACTAGTACACAAGCAGGAGATGTTCTCAGGAGTGATAGGGGAAGTACTCCACTGGATAATGGAGTACCAGAGCAACAGAAGGCAGCTAGTTACTGTGAGGGGGGAGGGGGGGGGTCTGGGAGTGGCGAAAGAAAGGAGAACAGGAAGAGAAACATAACTACATTTCTGGTCTAGTGTGTCGACCAGAACACCTCACACAGACCTGGTCTAGTGTGTCGACCAGAACACCTCACACAGACCTGGTGTAGTGTGTCGACCAGAACACCTCACACAGACCTGGTCTAGTGTGTCGACCAGAACACCTCACACAGACCTGGTGTAGTGTGTCGACCAGAACACCTCACACAGACCTGGTCTAGTGTGTCGACCAGAACACCTCACACAGACCTGGTCTAGTGTGTCGACCAGAACACCTCACACAGACCTGGTCTAGTGTGTCGACCAGAACACCTCACACAGACCTGGTCTAGTGTGTCGACCAGAACACCTCACACAGACCTGGTCTAGTGTGTCGACCAGAACACCTCACACAGACCTGGTCTAGTGTGTCGACCAGAACACCTCACACAGACCTGGTCTAATGTGTCGACCAGAACACCTCGCACAGACCTGGTCTAGTGTGTCGACCAGAACACCTCACACAGACCTGGTCTAGTGTGTCGACCAGAACACCTCACACAGACCTGGTCTAATGTGTCGACCAGAACACCTCACACAGACCTGGTCTAATGTGTCGACCAGAACACCTCACACAGACCTGGTCTAGTGTGTCGACCAGAACACCTCACACAGACCTGGTCTAGTGTGTCGACCAGAACACCTCACACAGACCTGGTCTAGTGTGTCGACCAGTACACCTCACACAGACCTGGTCTAGTGTGTCGACCAGTACACCTCACACAGACCTGGTCTAGTGTGTCGACCAGTACACCTCACACAGACCTGGTCTAGTGTGTCGACCAGTACACCTCACACAGACCTGGTCTAGTGTGTCGACCAGTACACCTCACACAGACCTGGTCTAGTGTGTCGACCAGTACACCTCACACAGACCTGGTCTAGTGTGTCGACCAGTACACCTCACACAGACCTGGTCTAGTGTGTCGACCAGAACACCTCACACAGACCTGGTCTAGTGTGTCGACCAGAACACCTCACACAGACCTGGTCTAGTGTGTCGACCAGAACACCTCACACAGACCTGGTCTAGTGTGTCGACCAGAACACCTCACACAGACCTGGTCTAGTGTGTCGACCAGAACACCTCACACAGACCTGGTCTAGTGTGTCGACCAGAACACCTCACACAGACCTGGTCTAGTGTGTCGACCAGAACACCTCACACAGACCTGGTCTAGTGTGTCGACCAGAACACCTCACACAGACCTGGTCTAATGTGTCGACCAGAACACCTCACACAGACCTGGTCTAATGTGTCGACCAGAACACCTCACACAGACCTGGTCTAGTGTGTCGACCAGAACACCTCACACAGACCTGGTCTAGTGTGTCGACCAGAACACCTCACACAGACCTGGTCTAGTGCGTCGACCAGAACACCTCACACAGACCTGGTCTAGTGTGTCGACCAGTACACCTCACACAGACCTGGTCTAGTGTGTCGACCAGAACACCTCTCACAGACCTGGTCTAATGTGTCGACCAGTACACCTCACACAGACCTGGTCTAGTGTGTCGACCAGTACACCTCACACAGACCTGGTCTAGTGTGTCGACCAGTATACCTCACACAGACCTGGTCTAGTGTGTCGACCAGAACACCTCACACAGACCTGGTCTAGTGTGTCGACCAGTACACCTCACACAGACCTGGTCTAGTGTGTCGACCAGAACACCTCACACAGACCTGGTCTAGTGTGTTGACCAGAACACCTCGCACAGACCTGGTCTAGTGTGTTGACCAGAACACCTCACACAGAAGTAAACCAAGTTTTCGGTCTTCCTCACTCTGAACACAGTCAGTGATGTCAGTCACTCTGCCACCACCGTTTTTCAGACTGAACTTGTTGCAAGTCTTCAGTGAGCCCGACCAGCCCAAGGGTCACCAGCCCTCACGCCTGGCGTTGGTCTGAAGTCACCTTCAACTATCTGAAGGTTGAGGAAGGACTTTCCGCCCGCTTGCTTGCTGGTCTGCCGGCCAGTCAGTGCGTCGTAGAAGCCATTCTTCGGCCGGTCAATGGGTTATAGAAACCATTTTCCAGCCGGTCGATGGGTTGTAGGAGGGGACCTTCGGGGGGGATTACTTGAACAGAGATGACAAGAAAGTATATTTGTTACGGAGGTCAAGGATAGTGTGTATATATGTCTTATGGTGTAGGGATGCAGTCGGATGTGCTCAGGTGCCGTGGAACATAAATGTCCATAGTTCCAAATGATTGTAAAAGTTTTGTGCTTCTAGGAGGTCGAAGGGACGCCTAGGGCTAAATACTTGCTCTAGAATGTTATAGTATGTCTTGTCTAAATTTAAGGATACTCAGTACAGCTGACTGGAGGTGTGAGGTTGCGTGCCTATAGTAACAGTTGAGGGTTTCTAGTGTGATATTAAAGGGTTCGAGGGTTCCATGGAAAATNACACCTCCCACCCTGTACCGGGGCTCTATATGCCGGTACCTCCCACCCCTGTACCGGGGCTCTATATGCCTACACCTCCCACCCTGTACCGGGGCTCTATATGCCGACACCTCCCACCTGTACCGGGGCTCTATATGCCTACACCTCCCACCTGTACCGGGGCTCTATATGCCTACACCTCCCACCCTGTACCGGGGCTCTATATGCCTACACCTCCCACCCTGTACCGGGGCTCTATATGCCTACACCTCCCACCCTGTACCGGGGCTCTATATGCCTACACCTCCACCCTGTACCGGGGCTCTATATGCCTACACCTCCCCACCTGTACCGGGGCTCTATATGCCTACACCTCCCACCCTGTACCGGGGCTCTATATGCCTACACTCCCACCCTGTACCGGGGCTCTATATGCCTACACCTCCCACCCTGTACCGGGGCTCTATATGCCTACACCTCCCACCCTGTACCGGGGCTCTATATGCCTACACCTCCCACCCTGTACCGGGGCTCTATATGCCTACACCTCCCACCCTGTACCGGGGCTCTATATGCCTACACCTCCCACCCTGTACCGGGGGCTCTATATGCCTACACCTCCCACCCTGTACCGGGGCTCTATATGCCTACACCTCCCACCCTGTACGGGCTCTATATGCCTACACCTCCCACCCTGTACCGGGGCTCTATATGCCTACACCTCCCACCCTGTACCGGGGCTCTATATGCGGTACCTCCCACCCTGTACCGGGGCTCTATATGCCACACCTCCCACCCTGTACCGGGGCTCTATATGCCTACACCTCCCACCCCTGTACCGGGGCTCTATATGCCGACACCTCCCACCCTGTACCGGGGCTCTATATGCCGGTACCTCCCACCCTGTACCGGGGCTCTATATGCCTACACCTCCCACCCTGTACCGGGGCTCTATATGCCTACACCTCCCCCCTGTACCGGGGCTCTATATGCCTACACTCCCACCCTGTACCGGGGCTCTATATGCCTACACCTCCCACCCTGTACCGGGGCTCTATATGCCTACACCTCCCACACCCTGTACGGGGCTCTATATGCCTACACCTCCCACCCTGTACCGGGGCTCTATATGCCTACACCTCCCACCCTGTACCGGGGCTCTATATGCCGACACCTCCCACCCTGTACCGGGGCTCTATATGCCTACACCTCCCACCTGTACCGGGGCTCTATGCCGGTACACCTCCCACCCCTGTACCGGGGCTCTATATGCCTACACCTCCCACCCTGTACCGGGGCTCTATATGCCGGCACCTCCCACCCTGTACCGGGGCTCTATATGCCTACACCTCCCACCCTGTACCGGGGCTCTATATGCCTACACCTCCCACCCTGTACCGGGGCTCTATATGCCTACACCTCCACCCTGTACCGGGGCTCTATATGCCTACACCTCCCCCCTGTACCGGGGCTCTATATGCCTACACCTCCCACCCTGTACCGGGGCTCTATATGCCTACACCTCCCACCCTGTACCGGGGCTCTATATGCCTACACCTCCCACCTGTACCGGGGCTCTATATGCCTAACCTCCCACCCTGTACCGGGGCTCTATATGCCTACACCTCCCACCCTGTACCGGGGCTATATGCCTACACCTCCCACCCTGTACGGGGCTCTATATGCCGACACCTCCCACCCTGTACCGGGCTCTATATGCCTACACCTCCCACCCTGTACCGGGGCTCTATATGCCTACACCTCCCCCCTGTACCGGGGCTCTATATGCGACACCTCCCACCCTGTACCGGGGCTCTATATGCCGACACCTCCCACCCTGTACCGGGGCTCTATATGCCTACACCTCCCACCCTGTACCGGGGCTCTATATGCCTACACCTCCCCACCCTGTACCGGGGCTCTATAAGCCGACACCTCCCACCCTGTACCGGGGCTCTATATGCCTACACCTCCCACCTGTACCGGGGCTCTATATGCCTACACCTCCTACCCTGTACCGGGGCTCTATATGCCTAACCTCCACCCTGTACCGGGGCTCTATATGCCTACACCTCCCACCCTGTACCGGGGCTCTATATGCCTACACCTCCCACCCTGTACCGGGGCTCTATATGCCTACACCTCCCACCCTGTACCGGGGCTCTATATGCCTACCACCCCACCCTGTACCGGGGCTCTATATGCCTACACCTCCCACCCTGTACCGGGGCTCTATATGCCTGCACCTCCCACCCCGTACCGGGGCTCTATATGCCGACACCTTCCACCCCTGTACCGGGGCTCTATATGCCGACACCTTCCACCCTGTAGCGGGCTCTATATGCCTGCACCTCCACCCTGTACCGGGGCTCTATATGCTGCACCTCCCACCCTGTACCGGGGCTCTATATGCCGCACCTCCCACCCTGTACCGGGGCTCTATATGCCTACACCTCCCACCCTGTACCGGGGCTCTATATGCCGACACCTCCCACCCTGTACCGGGGCTCTATATGCCTACACCTCCCACCCTGTACCGGGGCTCTATATGCCGACACCTCCCACCCTGTACTGGGGCTCTATATGCCTACACCTCCCACCCTGTACCGGGGCTCTACAAGACAACACCTGCCGCTCTGTGTACCGGGGCTCTACAAGACAACACCTGCCGCTCTGTGTACCCGGGCTCTACAAGCCGACACCTGCCCCTCTGTGTACCGGGGCTCTACAAGCCGACACCTGCCGCTCTGTGTACCGGGCTCTTGGTCAGAAGGTAACTTGCAGTTTGTGGTGTCGTGACCGTAGAGAACTGGTCAACCTTGAAGACGGTAGTTGACTTTTGGGAAGGGGTTGGCGGCCTGGCAGGCCACCAGGGACAGGTGTGTTATGCTGTGACTCTCACCTCATCTTCCTCCCGTGTGGGCTTACCTCTTGGCACACCTGTCTCCACACCTGACTGTCTCCACCCCTGACTATAACCTGACTTTGTACAGCCTCAACCACACCCATCTACACCCAGCACTTCCTGCCTCAATCACCATCTAAGATAAACAAGGTTCACCACTCCTCTACTGCAGCACATAGCTTTCCATTTTTTGTGTTATTTGTATATCTCTTTTTTTTTCGTCTTTATCATCCCTATCTCACTTTCTCGTAATAGATCTCATGAGAAAAATCTCTAATAAGAAAATAGAATTATTTTCATAATCAACCCCAAAACTAAGCCAAAGAGTTAAGGCTCATATAACAAGCTGGAGAAGAAAGACATGGCCGCTACCAGGGACATCTCTGGAAAGTGTTCACGAGTGAGAATCGCTGAAAAACTCTTCGCTGAAAAAACTCGCTGAAGTGAACCCGGAGGGAGGTGACCGTAGAGTTGTAAACGAGAGAATTTACCTTACCACTAGACTGTTGGTTGCAAGGATCAGGTTGGGTCACCGTTACCTGTGGCAGGTGGCTACAGGTGACGGATCGCCCAATCCTGAGCACTCCAGGTGCAAACTCTGTGAGCAGGAGCTGGGGCATGATCTCCCACACTACATCACCGACTGCCAGTTACGAGACCGTTGGCATGAGGTACCTGGAGCTTTGCAATTACTTTATTCACTCGTGTTCTTGATGATATTCTCATAATGCAAGTGTGCCAGTGCAGACTGCTCATCACACGGGCCTGAATGGCTACGTCTCCCGCGAGGTGGGGCACTTTACTGTCACACAGCTTCCTCTTGACACACACACACTGTGTGTCAATCCCACTGCCCCACACTTGTATTGTACCCGTTTGCGCTACCTTTCAGACAATTATTTCTTGCGGATAGAAATACCTGCATCACAGATAGTTCCTTGCGATTGAGAAAATCTAATTTTCAAATATTTAAGAATTTTAGAATTTCTCTCCAGTCTCCATTTCATGTAAACAAATAATGGTCTGATGTTTTCTTCACAGGAGTTATTTCTGAGTGTTTGTATTAGTTTAGTCACCCGTGTCTTCTTCTCCCAGCATGTTGTCATTTATGTATTAATTAGGAAATCAAACTTGTAGAGCGTATTATAAATGAGGCCTTACCAAGGCGGCATACACAGCCACTGTGGGTACTTACACGGTGTGCTCCACACTTGGTCAAGTTATATTGTCTAGTCTTCAACGAATGTTAACACTTTTGATGATATTTTAAGTGACAAACTTACTAGTCACCACAGCATACTTCTGTCTGTCCTCATATACCATCTTTTTGTCCTCATACTTCAGTTCATGCTCTGTCATTTTATCCCAGCTCCTTGTCTATCTTCATATCCCAGCTCCTTGTCTATCTTCATATCCCAGCTCCTTGTCTATCATCATATCCCAGCTCCTTGTCTATCATCATATCCCAGCTCCTTGTCTATCTTCATATCCCAGCTCCTTGTCTATCATCATACCCCAGCTCCTTGTTTTTTATTGTTGCCGCCGGAGACGGCTAGTTTATTGTGCACCCCATACTCATCCTGTGAGCGGTAGCGCATAAAGCATTACAGAGGGCACAAAAGGTCTTTATCAGACCTCATCTTAGATTATTATATAAACAATTTCATCTATCCTTCACATCTATAGTTACAATGTCAGCTAGTTACAGAGAAAGTTCTATTTCAAGAGCTATATATTTACAGTAAGTCGTTACATTATACATTAATGCTAGGTCTTATCGCTAATACATAATTGTTTGACCAATGGAGATATTACAGAGTCAAAGGGGAGCTTCTGTTTATTATTAGTCTTCACAATAGACTACTTGTTTCTTAATCTCATATGTCGTTGATCTACTGGACGCGAAATATGGGTACAGTGCAAGGATTTCAGGTATTTTAACCATGGTAATAAGATAGGTTGCCATATCACACAGCGTGAGCTTAGATTTATCTCCAAATGGCTCAATTTTACTACAATCCAAGATATAGTGTTCGAATGTGTGTCCCTGTCTTTGTCCACACACTTTACACTTTACTTCATCTACATCCCTATACAAGCCGAACTGCCAGAGATACTTGTAGCCAAGTCTTATACGAGCTGTGACAACATCTGTTAGTCTACTGACTTTGTTACTTGCCCCATACACATGTTTTACTTCACACATTTCATTGTGATGAACAATGGACCTGCTAGTTCCAGTTTGCACTCTTCTACTTTCTTCAGATCCCTCCAGGAGTTCTTGTCTAATAACACTTTTAAGGGACGTATTTGATAACTCAAGATTCCGTTCAATACTGTCTTTATTTACTGCAGCCTTAGCAAGGGCGTCAACTTTGTCATGTTTCTGCATGCCAATGTGAGAAAGAATCCACAACATTTGTATATTTACCCTCTTGCTAAGTATGCTTATATATCTACGACTACCTTCCAAGACAAGCACGTTATTACTTGATTGTAAACTGTTTATTGCTCGTAGTGAGGAAAGGGAGTCGGAAATAATTAAGCTGTCTATTTCAGTGTTGTCAATAGTTTCGAGTGCTACCAGTATTGCTAACAACTCAGCTTGCATTGTGGATGGCCAGTTACTAATTCTTATATTCCTTTGAACTGTGCTTCTATCGGGCTGATGCATAACAGCACAGCACTTCCTGCCCTCCCTGTAGCTGTATTGAGTGATCCGTCAGTGTATATGGTCTGTGCAATGTTGTTTTCAGCTTGTATATTGTGAATGTGTTCTATGGTGCTTAATTTAGCAGCAAGCTGAGCATGAGGGTTGTTTGTGATTAGTTTCTTGGTGGGGTATGCAGGGGTCAGGATGTCAAAATGTACTATCTGCCAGGGTGGAAGGAAGTGCTGTACTCTTTCATCTGTATATACATCGTGCAGTCCCATCATTTTAATATGAGTGGCTGTTCTTTGAATCCATTTAGACTCGCTGGTTCCATTTCGTATGTGTTCTAACAGAGCAACTGACACAATGTTGCTTTTGTTATCACGCAGAAGCTTTAGTCCCATCATAAGATTAATCTCAAATATTCTGTCTCGAATGCTGAGTATATTTAATTCTTTCCGCATGTTGAGAACTTCGGTAGTCATAGGACAGCCAAGAATAATTCTGAGTGCCCTAAATACGGTGTTAATATTAGAATAGAAAAAATGATGTACTTAGCATATATACGGTCTCTGATAGACTATCATGCACCAGCTTTAGTCCTGCAAAATAGCAAAAATATTGATAGACTGGAAAAAATGCAAAATGAAGCACTCAGCTCCTTGTCTATCATCTTATCCCAGCTCCTTGTCTATCATCTTATCCCAGCTCCTTGTCTATCTTCATACCCCAGCTCCTTGTCTATCATCTTATCCCAGCTCCTTGTCTATCTTCATATCCCAGCTCCTTGTCTATCATCATATCCCAGCTCCTTGTCTATCTTCATAGTCCAGCTCCTTGTCTATCATCTTATCCCAGCTCCTTGTCTATCATCATATCCCAGCTCCTTGTCTATCTTCATATCCCAGCTCCTTGTCTATCTTCATATCCCAGCTCCTTGTCTATCTTCATAGTCCAGCTCCTTGTCTATCTTCATAGCCCAGCTCCTTGTCTATCTTCATAGCCCAGCTCCTTGTCTATCTTCATAGCCCAGCTCCTTGTCTATCATCATAGCCCAGCTCCTTGTCTATCTTCATAGTCCAGCTCCTTGTCTATCTTCATAGCCCAGCTCCTTGTCTATCATCATAGCCCAGCTCCTTGTCTATCTTCATAGTCCAGCTCCTTGTCTATCTTCATAGTCCAGCTCCTTGTCTATCATCATACCCCAGCTCCTTGTCTATCTTCATAGCCCAGCTCCTTGTCTATCTTCATACCTCAGCTCCTTGTCTTCATAGCCCAGCGCCTCTCCTTTCTTGACATCCTAACACTTATTCTGTCTTTACATCCTAGCTCCAAGTCTGTCCTTATGTGTCGTGTCTCGAGGTGTTGCAGACATGTTGAGAAAGTGGTTAAGAAGTGTTGAAGATCTCAGTTGTTGTGTCGTATTACAGTAGAGATCATAGACGAGGCCTTGCGACAGTCATGGAGCCAACTTGTGTCGGGATACTGAGAGTGTGTCGTCTAAGATAGACTCTGGCGCTCTCGGGCAGATGTGGTTATCCAGTGTGTGTGAAATCTATGTACTCACGTCTGACCTCACGGAGTGTGTTTGGAATACATAAATGTAAATATATGGACTGTGAAGTGATGGGTCAGTGTGTACAGGCCTTCAGTGTAGGTACAACTGTCTCACAGTCTCCTTTATATTTCTTAATATAATACAAATCAAACTGTATTTACTAATCTAAACGTTTTACAATTTGTTTACATTGTATGTATATTTAACTGAATCGTTGAACGACTAAAAGAACAATATCACAAACAAATAATTTGGAAAATATAATTATGTAAACCTGGTATACTCTGCAAGTGGTACTTAAACAACAAATTATATCCAGGGGAAAGAAAAGTATATTTCATTAGAGTATATATTATGACAATTTGTATTCTTTGCAAACATGATTTTTTTAGACGTTACAAAATTTTAAACATCAAACATTATTGAATATTAAATTGGCAGCATTGGGATCCCATTCCACCTTAAACTTGTGAGCATTAAAGACACTGAAACACTTTTCCACTTTTTAGTTAAAGAAATATGTTTGTGGTGAAATATTAATGTAATTTTTTATTAACTTTGTGTATTCAAATATATTAATGTTTCAGGCGGGACGACCGCCTGGTGTTGTTGTCGAGGTGGCGGGACGACGCCTGGTGTTGTTGTCGAGGTGGCGGGGACGACCGCCTGGTGTTGTTGTCGAGGTGGCGGGGACGACCGCCTGGTGTTGTTGTCGTGGTGGGACGGGGACGACCGCTGGTGTTGTTGTCGAGGTGGCGGGGACGACCGCCTGGTGTTGTTGTCGAGGTGGCGGGGACGACCGCCTGGTTTGTGTTGTCGTGGTGGCGGGGACGACCGCCTGGTGTTGTGTCGTGGTGGCGGGGACGACCGCCTGGTGTGTTGTCGAGGTGGCGGGGACGACCGCCTGGTGTTGTTGTCGTGGGGCGGGGACGACCGCTGGTGTTGTTGTCGTGGTGGGGGCGGGGACGACCGCCTGGTGTTGTTGTCGTGGTGGCGGGGACGACCGCCTGGTGTTGTTGTCGAGGTGGCGGGGACGACAGCCTGGTGTTGTGTCGTGGTGGCGGGGACGACCGCCTGGTGTTGTTGTCGTGGTGGCGGGGACGACCGCCTGGTGTTGTTGTCGTGGTGGCGGGGAGACCGCCTGGTGTTGTTGTCGTGGTGGCGGGGACGACCGCCTGGTGTTGTTGTCGAGGGTGGCGGGGACGACCGCCTGGTGTTGTTGTCGAGGTGGCGGGGACGACCGCCTGGTGTTGTTGTCGTGGTGGCGGGGACGACCGCCTGGTGTTGTTGTCGGTGGCGGGACGACGACCGCCTGTTTGCTGTTGTCGTGGTGGCGGGGACGACCGCCTGGTGTTGTTGTCGTGGTGGCGGGGACGACCGCCTGGTGTTGTTGGTCGAGGTGGCGGGGCGACCGCCTGGTGTTGTCGAGGTGGCGGGGACGACCGCCTGGTGTTGTTGTCGTGGTGGCGGGGACGACCGCCTGGTGTTGTTGTCGTGGTGGCGGGGACGACCGCCTGGTGTGTTGTCGAGGTGGCGGGGACGACCGCCTGGTGTTGTTGTGGTGGCGGGGACGACCGCCTGGTGTTGTTGTCGAGGTGG
>WNGS01162401.1:0-14012 GCA_020271785.1 Procambarus virginalis | reverse complement strand
CACACAACCACACACACACACACACACAACACACACACACACACACACACAGCTAGAAAGCAGCTAACGTAGTCCCGATATACAAGAAAGGGGATAGACAGGAGGCACTGAATTACAGGCCAGTGTCCCTAACCTGCATACCATGCAAGCTGATGGAGAAGATTGTGCGAAGAAAGCTAGTGGACCATCTGGAGCGAAAGAACTTTGTAACACAGCATCAACATGGATTCAGGGATGGCAGGTCCTGCCTACAGGGTTACTTGAATTCTACGACCAGGCAACAAAAATAAGGCAAGAAAGAGAAGGGTGGGCAGACTGCATATTTTTGGATTGTCAGAAAGCCTTTGATACAGTGCCACACAAGAGGCTAGTGAAAAAGCTGGAGATGCAGGCTGGAGTGAAAGGGAAGGTACTCCGTTGGAAACAGGAGTACCTAAGCAACAGGAGACAACGAGTCAGTGTGAGGGGTGAGGTCTCAGATTGGCGAGACGTTACGAGTGGAGTCCCGCAGGGGTCAGTCCTTGGACCTATACTGTTTCTGATATATGTAAATGATCTTCCAGAGGGTATAGAATCGTTTCTCTCAATGTTTGCCGATGATGCAAAAATTATGAGGAGGATTGAAACGGAGGACGATAGTAGGAGGCTACAAGATGACTTAGACAGACTGAGTGAATGGTCCAACAAATGGCTGTTGAAGTTCAACCCGAGTAAATGCAAAGTAATGAAACTAGGCAGTGGAAATAGGAGGCCAGACACAGGATACAGAATAGGAGGTGAAGTACTTAATGAAACGAACAGAGAGAAAGATCTAGGAGTTGATATCACACCAAACCTGTCTCCTGAGGGAAGGGAGGGAATTATCAGGGAAAGCGCCAAGCCATGCCGACTATAAAGCACTTGGAAGGAATCAGGATAAGGATTTAGGATGGGACGGGGGGGAAAGGAATGGTGCTCAATCACTTGGACGGTCGGGAATTGAACGCCGACCTGCATGAAGCGAGACCGTCGCTCTGCCGTCTAGCCCACAAAAAATAATTACATTTGGAGCATATGCGAGGCTGGCTAACATCAGAACAGCCTTCAGGAACCTATGTAAGGAATCGTTCAGAACCTTGTATACCACATATGTAAGACTAATCCTGGAGTATGCGGCCCCAGCATGGAGCCCGTACCTTGTCAAGCGTAAGACGAAGTTGGAGAAAGTTCAGAGGTCTGCCATATCTCACGTCGCTGGCATGGTGGGACGCGAACAAGGGGACACAGCTGGAAACTTAGTACCCAAATGAGCCACAGGGACGTTAAAAGGAACTTTTCAGTGTCAGAGTAGTTAACAGATGGAATGCATTAGGCAGTGATGTGGTGGAGGCTGACTCCATACACAGTTTATAATGTAGATATGATAGAGCCCAGTAGGCTCATGAACCTGTACACCAGTTGAGTGACAGTTGAGAGGCGGGACCAAAGAGTCGAAGCCCAACCTCTGCAAGCACAGCTAGGTGAGTATAAACACACACACACCCATGCATACATGAACATCACACACGCCCACACACACACACACACACACACACACACACACACACACACACACACACACACACACACACACACACACACACACACACACACACACACACCACAGTTAAGCACGCACGCACACTTACTGATCATAATAAAAGCCTAACGTTCACTTATGTCACGTGATCGACATAGGACGGACACCAACAAGAGACACAACAACATAATATCGTCAAGTTGTTTACCCTCAAGTGTCATTCTTTGCTACCAACATGAAGGAAGTGTAAGAGCCACGTCCAGCCTCCCGGCGCACGGTTGGTACACGACACACACACGTCCAGCCTCCCGGCGCACGGTTGGTACACGACACACACACGTCCAGCCTCCCGGCGCACGGTTGGTACACGACACACACACGTCCAGCCTCCCGGCGCACGGTTGGTACACGACACACACACGTCCAGCCTCCCGGCGCACGGTTGGTACACGACACACACACGTCCAGCCTCCCGGCGCACGGTTGGTACACGACACACACACGTCCAGCCTCCCGGCGCACGGTTGGTACACGACACACACACGTCCAGCCTCCCGGCGCACGGTTGGTACACGACACACACACGTCCAGCCTCCCGGCGCACGGTTGGTACACGACACACACAAGCATAATCCCGAAGACTTAAATTCTGCCTTATAAACCCTGCGTTATAAGTCTTCAAATTCGCATTCCAGTTGGATGTCGTTATATAATTAATATTCTCGTACCTTGACAGGGAAAACGTTGTATAACCTGAACTTTGAGGAGTCCAGGTACGCCGGTTGAGTCCAATCAAACGTCCTCAGTATTTTCTCATTGTGCTAGAACTCATCATTTAATACACTAGAAGACAGTCTTTAATACACCAAGTCTACAAAATCCTGAAGGACATAACACAAAACAATGTTTTCTCGTCTTTCACATCAACCTTTTTTTCTCATTTGACAATTAACATTGCTGCAGTTGGACAGGTATAGCATGTAGCACCTGTATAAGGTCCCAGCAACAGCGGCGCCACCAGACACCACGCCCACACACCCCTCCGAAAGGGTCACACTGTAGGACATTTAAAGGACCTTGGTTCAGAAACCTCTACACGAACTCTCTCAAGGAGTCTTTTCAAAGACAGACGCCGCTGGGGTTTATTAGGATCCATGCAGAAGTAATCACGTCTACTGCGCACAACACCCGTTGGTAACCATTGTTAGTGCTCATGACTGCGAAGAACTTCAACACAGGATACAACAGACCTCCTTCACATACCAAAGACTTCTGCAAGCCAGATAGCCGTCCCGAATACTTGAGGTATTGGCACTTCCTGGATATTACTCCACGACGATGGGTTCCTCTCGCTCTTGTCCAACCTCTCACTAAATGATGAACGCACCTAGTTGTGCTAGCTTGAGCTTCGGCCCTTTGCTCACGCCTCTCAACCGTCAATCAACTGGTGTACAAATTCCTAAGTCTTCTGGGCTCTATCATGTCTACATTTGAAACTGTGTATGAGGTCTGCCTTCACCACATCACTGTCTTGTGTTTAACTAGGTATGGACTCCATGCTGGAGCCGCATATTCCAGGATTGGTCTGACATAAGGGGTATACAAGGTTCTGAAGATTACTTACACAAGTTTCTGAAGGCAGTTCTTATGTTGGCCAATCTAGCATATGCCGCTGATGATATCCGTTTGATGTGAGTTTTCTCTGTATGTGCAGCAGAGAGAACTTGAAATTTTGTTGGTATTTAAATAACTCTTTTTTTTTATTTATATATACAAGAGTTGTTACATTCTTGTACAGCCACTAGTACGCGTAGCGTTTCGGGCAGGTCCTTAATCCTATGTTCTCTGGAATACGTCCCCCGCGAAGAATCGCTTTTATATCCAAGTACACATTTTACTGTTGAGTTAAACAGAGGCTACGGTTAAGAATTTGAGCCCAGCAAATCCTCCCCGGCCAGGATTCGAATCCAGGACAAAGCGCTCACAGAACGCTAGGCGATCGTCTTAACATTGCGCCACGAAGACTCTCCAACCATCTTACAATCAATATGCTCTCTTTCACTCTTAAAATCAGACAAATAAATAGATCTAGAGAAGCTCCTAAATGACAATCTCCATAAAATAATACAGGTCAAATACCCAGGTATCCTCAGGGGGTAATGTTCCCTCGTTGTAATCACCTCAAAATGCACTTCATAATTAGTGTTTTTAGTGTTATTATGTGCGTCCACTCCTTAGTTAGGGTAAGGTTAAGGTTAGGCTAACTTATTTCTTCCTAAAACATGTGAAATGTGAAATTCTGGCGCGCTTCAGTATTCCCCAGAATTTTACATTAATGGAAACCTTGGCTTAGAGCTTATCAAAGAAAACGAGTTATCCCAGGGACTTTGGCTATTTTAAAGCCTCGATATATAATAATATATACTATAATAACTTGAGAATAACTTTGTTACGAACAAAGGTTGTCCGTAACGGTTGCCAGTTTACAAACATTTATATTTATATTACAACATAGTATTAGAGGAGCCTTAAAGAGCCTTCAGAGCATCAAAAATAACATCCCAAATATCCCGGAGCCTAACCAGGGCGGCAGTTCTTTCACTCGAGTCACTTTAGCCCGCGGACGGGTTGACCTGACGAGATGACAGACAACACTGGTGTGGGCAGTTATCATAACTTATGTATGAGGACGGAGACATGCTAAGCAAAATTACGCACAACATACGTTAGACCTCAATTGCAGTCTGCAGCTGAAGTAGGATGCCCCAAAACAAGACAAAATTAAGTCTGAAATGTTTAAAAGCTGCTGCAGAGTCGATGTTTCACAAGGAGCCACTGTCTTGGGTATTGACATGATAAAGGTAAAGCATTATAACTCCCGCTAAAGGAGCTGCGGAGAGTGGAGGGCTGCAGAGCTGCATGGAGGCACTACAGAGCGATGCACAGTGCACATCATCTCTACAGTATATGTGGAGAGCTACATGAAGCTCCTCAGCGGCTCCTCCCAGGTATACTCCAGTACATCACAACAGTAAACAAGCAGAGGTCGAGTACCATCAGGGTAATCGACCAGTGTCAGAGTAGTTAACAAATGGAATGCATTAGGCAGTGGTGTGGTGGAGGCTGACTCCATACAGTGTCAAATGTTCTTATGATAAGAGCCCAGTAGGCTTAGGAACCTGTTTACCAGATTGACAGTTGTGAGGCGGGACCAAAGAACCGAAGCTCAACCCTTGCCAGCACAACTATGTGAGTACCGTGAAGACTCCCATTCTAAAGTATGGTAATTGGTCCACTCGCCAGCCTTCAAGACGCACAAGTTATAGTACACCACGACAACAACACCAGGCGGTCGTCCCCGCCACCACGACAACACCAGGCGGTCGTCCCCGCCACCACGACAACAGCACCAGGCGGTCGTCCCCGCCACCACGACAACAACACCAGGCGGTCGTCCCCGCCACCTCGACAACAACACCAGGCGGTCGTCCCCGCCACCACGACAACACCAGGCGGTCGTCCCCGCCACCACGACAACAACACCAGGCGGTCGTCCCCGCCACCTCGACAACAACACCAGGCGGTCGTCCCCGCCACCTCGACAACAACACCAGGCGGTCGTCCCCGCCACCTCGAGACAACCACCAGGCGGTCGTCCCCGCCACCTCGACAACAACACCAGGCGGTCGTCCCCGCCACCACGACAACAACACCAGGCGGTCGTCCCCGCCACCTCGACAACAACACCAGGCGGTCGTCCCCGCCACCTCGACAACAACACCAGGCGGTCGTCCCCGCCACCTCGACAACAACACCAGGCGGTCGTCCCCGCCACCTCGACAACAACACCAGGCGGTCGTCCCCGCCACCTCGACAACAACACCAGGCGGTCGTCCCCGCCACCACGACAACAACACCAGGCGGTCGTCCCCGCCACCTCGACAACAACACCAGGCGGTCGTCCCCGCCACCTCGACAACAACACCAGGCGGTCGTCCCCGCCACCACGACAACAACACCAGGCGGTCGTCCCCGCCACCTCGACAACAGCACCAGGCGGTCGTCCCCGCCACCACGACAACAACACCAGGCGGTCGTCCCCGCCACCACGACAACAACACCAGGCGGTCGTCCCCGCCACCACGACAACACCAGGCGGTCGTCCCCGCCACCACGACAACAACACCAGGCGGTCGTCCCCGCCACCACGACAACACCAGGCGGTCGTCCCCGCCACCACGACAACAACACCAGGCGGTCGTCCCGCCACCACGACAACAACACCAGGCGGTCGTCCCCGCCACCTCGACAACAACACCAGGCGGTCGTCCCCGCCACCACGACAACAACACCAGGCGGTCGTCCCCGCCACCTCGACAACAGCACCAGGCGGTCGTCCCCGCCACCTCGACAACAACACCAGGCGGTCGTCCCCGCCACCACGACAACAACACCAGGCGGTCGTCCCCGCATGAAACATTAATATATTTGAATACACAAAGTTAATAAAAAATTACATTAATATTTCACCACAAACATATTTCTTTAACTAAAAAGTGAACAAGTGTTTCAGTGTCTTTAATGCTCACAAGTTTAAGGTAGAATGGGATCCCAATGCTGCCAATTTAATATTCAATAATGTTTGATGTTTAAAATTTTGTAACGTCTAAAAAATCATGTTTGCAAAGAATACAAATTGTCATAATATATACTCTAATGAAATATACTTTTGTTTCCCCTGGATATAATTTGTTGTTTAAGTACCACTTGCAGAGTATACCAGGTTTACATAATTATAATTTCCAAATTATTTGTTTGTGATATTGTTCTTTTAGTCGTTCAACGATTCAGTTAAATATACATACAATGTAAACAAATTGTAAAACGTTTAGATTAGTAAATACAGTTTGATTTGTATTATATTAAGAAATATAAAGGAGACTGTGAGACAGTTGTACCTACACTGGAGGCCTGTACACACTGACCCATCACTTAACAGTCCATATACTTACATTTATGTATTCCAAACACACTCCGTGAGGTCAGACGTGAGTACATAGATTTCACACATACTGGATAACCACATCTGCCAGAGAGCGCCAGAGTCTATCTTACACGACACACTCTCATTATCGTGACACAAGTTGGCTCCATGACTGTCACAAGGCCTCGTCTATGATCTCTACTGTAATACGACACAGCAACTGTGATCTTCAACACTTCTTAACCACTTTCTCAACATGTCTGCAACACCTCGAGACACGACACATAAGGACAGACTTGGAGCTAGGATGTAAAGACAGAATAAGTGTTAGGATGTCAAGAAAGGAGAGGCGCTGGGCTATGAAGATAGACAAGGAGCTGAGGTATGAAGATAGACAAGGAGCTGGGATAAGATGATAGACAAGGAGCTGAGTGCTTCATTTTGCATTTTTCCAGTCTATCAATATTTTTGCTATTTTGCAGGACTAAAGCTGGTGCATGATAGTCTATCAGAGACCGTATATATGCTAAGTACATTATTTTTTCTATTCTAATATTAACACCGTATTTAGGGCACTCAGAATTATTCTTGGCTGTCCTATAACTACCGAAGTTCTCAACATGCGGAAAGAATTAAATATACTCAGCATTCGAGATAGAATATTTGAAATTAATCTTATGATGGGACTAAAGCTTCTGCGTGATAACAAAAACAACATTGTGTCAGTTGCTCTGTTAGAACACATACGAAATGGAACTAGCGAGTCTAAATGGATTCAAAGAACAGTCACTCATATTAAAATGATGAGACTGCACGATGTATATACAGATGAAAGAGTTCAGCACTTCCTTCCACCCTGGCAGATAGTACCTTTTGACATCCTGACGCCTGCATACCCCACCAAGAAACTAATCACAAACAACCCTCATGCTCAGCTTGCTGCTAAATTAGGCACCATAGAACACATTCACAATATACAAGCTGAAAACAACATTGCACAGACCATATACACTGACGGATCACTCAATACAGCTACAGGGAGGGCAGGAAGTGCTGTTATTGCTCATCAGCCCGATAGAAGCACAGTTCAAAGGAATATAAGAATAGTAACTGGCCATCCACAATGCAAGCTGAGTTGTTAGCAATACTGGTAGCACTCGAAATTATTGATAACACTGAAATAGACAGCTTAATTATTTCCAACTCCCTTTCCTCACTACCAACAATAAACAGTTTGCAATCAAGTAATAACGTGCTTGTCTTGGAAGGTAGTCGTAGATATATAACCATACTTAGCAAGAGGGTAAATATACAAATGTTGTGGATTCTTTCTCACATTGGCCTGCAGGAACATGACAAAGTTGACACCCTTGCTAAGGCTGCAGTAAATAAAGACAGTATTGAACGGAATCTTGAGTTATCAAATACGTCGCTTAAAAGTGTCATTAGACGAGGACTCTTGGATGGATTTGAAGAAAGTAGAACAGTGCAAACTGGAATTAGCAAGTCCATTGTTTATCACAATGAAATGTGTGAAGTAATTGAGCCATTTGGAGATAAATCTAAGCTCACTCTGTATGATATGGTAATCTTTCTTATTACCATGGATAAAATACCTGAAATCCTTGCACTGTATCCACATTTCGCTTCCAGTAGATCATCGACATATGAGATTAAGAAACAAGTAGTGTATTGTGAAGACTAATAATAAACAGAAGCTCCCCTATGGCTCTGTAATATCTCCATTGGTCAAACAATTATGTATTAGCGATAAGACCTACCATTAATGTATAATGTAATGACTTACTGTAAATATATAGCTCTTGAAATAGAACTTTCTCTGTAACTAGCTGACATGTAACTATAAGATGTGAAGGATAGATGAAATTGTTTATATAATAATCTAAGATGAGGTCTGATAAAGACCTTTTGTGCCCTCTGTAATGTTTTATGTGCTACCGCTCACAGGATGAGTATGGGGTGCACAATAAACTAGCCGTCTCAGGCGGCAACAATAAAAAAACAAGGAGCTGGGATATGATGATAGAGAAGGAGCTGGGATATGATGACAGAGCATGAACTGAAGTATGAGGACAAAAAGATGGTATATGAGGACAGACAGAAGTATGCTGTGGTGACTAGTAAGTTTGTCACTTAAAATATCCTCAAAAGTGTTAACATTCGTTGAAGACTAGACAGTATAACATGACCAAGTGTGGAGCACACCGTGTAAGTATCCACAGTGGCTGTGTAGGCCGCCTTGGTAAGGCCTCATTTATAATACGCTCTACAAGTTTGATTTCCTAATTAATACATAAATGACAACATGCTGGGAGAGGAAGACACGGGTGACTAAACTAATACAAACACTCAGAAATAACTCCTGTGAAGAAAACATCAGACCATTATTTGTTTACATGAAATGGAGACTGGAGAGAAATTCTAAAATTCTTAAATATTTGAAAATTAGATTTTCTAAATCGCAAGGAACTATCTGTGATGCAGGTATATCTATCCGCAAGAAATAATTGTCTGAAAGGTAGCGCAAGCGGGTACAATACAAGTGTGGGGCAGTGGGATTGACACACAGTGTGTGTGTGTCAAGAGGAAGCTGTGTGACAGTAAAGAGCCCCACCTCGCGGGAGAGGTAGCCATTCAGGCCCGTGTGATGAGCAGTTTGCACTGGCACACTTGCATTATGAGAATATCATCAAGAACACGAGTGAATAAAGTAATTGCAAAGCTCCAGGTACCTCATGCCAACGGGTCTCGTAACTGGGCAGTCGGTGATGTAGTGTGGGAGATCATGCCCCAGCTGCTGCTCACAGAGTTTGCACCTGGAGTGCTCAGGATTGGGCGATCCGTCACCTGTAGCCACCTGCCACAGGTAACGGTGACCCAACCTGATCCTTGCAACCACTGTGTCGCACAGTCTAGTGGTAAGGTAAATTCTCTAGTTTACAACTCTACGGTCACCTCCCTCCGGGGTTCACTTCAGCGAGTTTTTTCAGCGAAGAGTTTTTCAGCGATTCTCACTCGTGAACACTTTCCAGAGATGTCCCTGGGAGCGGCCATGTCTTTCTTCTCCAGCTTGTTATATGAGCCTTAACTCTTTGGCTTAGTTTTGGGGTTGATTATGAAAATAAATTCTATTTTCTTATTAGAGATTTTTCTCATGAGATTTATTACGAGAAAGTGAGATAGGGAGGGACAAAGACGAAAAAAAAAAAAGAGATATATACAAATAACACAAAAAATGGAAAGCTATGTGCTGCAGTAGAGAAGATGGTGAACCTTGTTTATCTTAGATGGTGATTGAGGCAGGAAGTGCTGGGTGTAGATGGGTGTGGTTGAGGCTGTACAAAGTCCAGGTTATAGTCAGGGGTGGAGACAGTCAGGTGTGGAGACAGGTGTGCCAAGAGGTAAGCCCACACGGGAGGAAGATGAGGTGAGAGTCACAGCATAACACACCTGTCCCTGGTGGCCTGCCAGGCCGCCAACCCCTTCCCAAAAGTCAACTACCGTCTTCAAGGTTGACCAGTTCTCTACGGTCACGACACCACAAACTGCAAGTTACCTTCTGACCAAGAGCCCCGGTACACAGAGCGGCAGGTGTCGGCTTGTAGAGCCCCGGTACACAGAGGGGCAGGTGTCGGCTTGTAGAGCCCCGGTACACAGAGCGGCAGGTGTCGGCTTGTAGAGCCCCGGTACACAGAGGGGCAGGTGTCGGCTTGTAGAGCCCCGGTACACAGAGCGGCAGGTGTCGGCTTGTAGAGCCCCGGTACACAGAGCGGCAGGTGTCGGCTTGTAGAGCCCCGGTACACAGAGCGGCAGGTGTCGGCTTGTAGAGCCCCGGTACACAGAGCGGCAGGTGTCGGCTTGTAGAGCTCCGGTACACAGAGCGGCAGGTGTCGGCTTGTAGAGCCCCGGTACACAGAGCGGCAGGTGTCGGCTTGTAGAGCCCCGGTACACAGAGCGGCGGGTGTTGTCTTGTAGAGCCCCGGTACACAGAGCGGCAGGTGTCGGCTTGTAGAGCCCCGGTACACAGAGCGGCAGGTGTCGGCTTGTAGAGCCCCGGTACACAGAGCGGCAGGTGTCGGCTTGTAGAGCCCCGGTACACAGAGCGGCAGGTGTCGGCTTGTAGAGCCCCGGTACACAGAGCGGCGGGTGTTGTCTTGTAGAGCCCCGGTACACAGAGCGGCGGGTGTTGTCTTGTAGAGCCCCGGTACACAGAGCGGCGGGTGTTGTCTTGTAGAGCCCCGGTACACAGAGCGGCAAGTGTCGGCTTGTAGAGCTCCGGTACACAGAGCGGCAGGTGTTGTCTTGTAGAGCCCCGGTACACAGAGCGGCGGGTGTTGTCTTGTAGAGCCCTGGTACAGGGGTGGGAGGTACCGGCATATAGAGCCCCGGTACAGGGTGGGAGGTACCGGCATATAGAGCCCCGGTACAGGGTGGGAGGTACCGGCATATAGAGCCCCGGTACAGGGGTGGGAGGTACCGGCATATAGAGCCCCGGTACAGGGTGGGAGGTGTTGGCATATAGAGCCCCGGTACAGGGTGGGAGGTGTAGGCATATAGAGCCCCGGTACAGGGTGGGAGGTACCGGCATATAGAGCCCCGGTACAGGGGTGGGAGGTACCGGCATATAGAGCCCCGGTACAGGGTGGGAGGTGTCGGCATATAGAGCCCCGGTACAGGGGTGGGAGGTACCGGCATATAGAGCCCCGGTACAGGGTGGGAGGTGTAGGCATATAGAGCCCCGGTACAGGGTGGGAGGTACCGGCATATAGAGCCCCGGTACAGGGTGGGAGGTACCGGCATATAGAGCCCCGGTACAGGGGTGGGAGGTGTCGGCATATAGAGCCCCGGTACAGGGTGGGAGGTACCGGCATATAGAGCCCGGTACAGGGTGGGAGGTACCGGCATATAGAGCCCCGGTACAGGGTGGGAGGTACCGGCATATAGAGCCCCGGTACAGGGTGGGAGGTGTCGGCATATAGAGCCCCGTACAGGGGTGGGAGGTACCGGCATATAGAGCCCCGGTACAGGGTGGGAGGTGTCGGCATATAGAGCCCCGGTACAGGGTGGGAGGTGTAGGCATATAGAGCCCCGGTACAGGGTGGGAGGTACCGGCATATAGAGCCCCGGTACAGGGTGGGAGGTACCGGCATATAGAGCCCCGTACAGGGTGGGAGGTACCGGCATATAGAGCCCCGGTACAGGGTGGGAGGTGTAGGCATATAGAGCCCCAGTACAGGGTGGGAGGTACCGGCATATAGAGCCCCGGTACAGGGGTGGGAGGTACCGGCATATAGAGCCCCAGTACAGAGTGTGAGTGCGCCTTAAGAAAGTCCCTCTCTCATTTCTCACTAACATCCGCCAAGTGACACCTCCAGTAGGTATCAATTTATTAAAATTTGCATTTCAAATTCTTATTTGTTTCTGCAATCTCTCAGCGCTTCTTATCTTTGTTAAAGTCTCTTGCTCCAAGTTCCTGCAATACCTCTCCCACTTTCTGCAATCCCCTCCCCCATTTTTCCTTTTTCTCAATGTGTTTCATACATTGTTTTGTCATATAAGAGAGAGATGCAAGTGTTACAAGCCTTGCCGTGCCTTTGTTAGTCCGGGAGGTTATACTGTCTACTAGGAGGCGGCAGGAGGTTATACTGTCTACTAGGAGGCGGCAGGTTAATCAAACTCAAAGAAAAATAGTGAGTGACGAGTCCCAGATTGTCCCTATGTGTTTACCTCGTCCCCCCCCCCCCTGACACAACCCAGGGAGTGTGTAGTACTAGTTACTTTGGTTGGCTGTCAACCCTATTTTGGACTCTGGGACCTTCCCGCCCACTATTTACAGTGGCCTTGCGGCGCTAGGTCCTGTGCCTTGCGGCATATTTCATGTGTCGCCTTGCGGCGGTTTTCCTCTTGCTGGGGCTTGCGGCGTTAGTGGGATATTCAAGTATACCTTGGATATATACACCATTTGACCCTTGACGAGGATGCCACCCACAACAGTCGACTAACACCCAGGTTCCTAATCACTGCTAGGGTGAACAGAGGCAGTGGGTGTAAGGATCCCTCGCCCGGGCCTGGTATACGAACATGGCACAGTTTGGTGTGAGCCGACTGAGCCAATTTACAGCACCACAGGTTACTGTGTGTGTGTGTATGTGTGTGTGTGTGTGTGTGTGTGTGTGTGTGTGTGTGTGTGTGTGTGTGTGTGTCTCACCTAATATACTTACGGGTTGAACTTTGGTTCTTTGGTCTCGCCTGTCACATATTAATCAACTGGTGTACAGTTTCTGAGCCTACTGGGCTCTATCATATCTACATTTGAAACTGTGTATGGAGTCACTACCTAATGAACTTTACCTACCACAACATCACTACCTAATGAATTCCATTTGTTAACTACTCTGGCACTGACAAATTCTTTCTAATGTCTGTGGTTCACTTGCGTACTCAGTTTCCACCTGTGTCGCCTTGTTCGTGTTCACCCATCCTAAATTGTTTGTCTTCGTCCACCCTGTTAATTCCTCTGAAAATTGTGTACGTAGTGATCATGTCTCCCCTAACTCCTCTGTCTTCCAGGGACGTGAGGTTTAGCTCCCGTAGCCTTTCCTCATAACTGATACCTCTCAGTTCTCGGTCTGGTGACACACCTCTGAATCTTCTCTAACTTTGTCTCGTGTTTACCTAGGAATGGACTCCAGGCTGGAGCAGCATACTCCAGGACTGGTCTGACATACGTGGTATACATGATTCTGAATGATTCCTTATTCAAGTTTCTAAGGGTCCTTATGTTGGCCAGTCTAGCATATGCCGCTGATGATATCCTTTTGTTGTGGGCCTCTGGGGACAGGTTCGGTGTGATATCAGCCCCCGATCTCTCTGTTTGACTCTGGCAGGTGTGTACCTCCCACCTGTGTGTGGTGCATGTGTGTGTTCGCGCGATAACATTATTGTGTGAATATACTTGTGAGTGTAATCGCTGAGAATGTAAATAATTGTAAACTATATTAATGTATATATTTGTACGTGCTGCTATACTAGAAAGGTTAAATATTTATTTTAAGTTAGAACTGACCAACGTTATGGAGCTCATGTGTAAGCTTATATTAATGTATGTGTGTGTAGGCTTATATAATGTGTGTGTGTGTAGGCTTATATTAATGTATGTGTGTGTAGGCTTATATTAATGTATGTGTGTGTAGGCTTATATTAATGTATGTGTGTGTAGGCTTATATTAATGTGTGTGTGTGTAGGCTTATATTAATGTGTGTGTGTAGGCTTATATTAATGCTGGTGCAGGTCTAATATTTAACAGTGTTTAGTATATATGTGAGAGGAGCTTAAGACTTGAGTATATTCGTGAGTATATTTGAAAAATATGATGTTAGAGTATTATTGAGAATATTAGTAATGGATATGAAAGACTGGGAATATTTAGTGTGATAAATTAGTGAAGT
>WNGS01162398.1:13644-30395 GCA_020271785.1 Procambarus virginalis | reverse complement strand
GTAGACTCCAGGTAGACTCCAGGTACTGGACTTACTGCCTTCTGTATGTGGGGGATCATTTTAATATTCTCACTCCGTTAAAAATACATCTGTTTTGGTCAAGCAAAAACGTACGAACCCAAACCTATTCAATTTAATGCATTGAAAACGTCAGTATTAAGTAGCTTTAAGTTTTACGCAAACGTCGTTTTTTTAAACGGATTGGTCAATTACGCCAAAATTGCGACGTCTAGAGAGAGGCCTAATGGTGGTGGTTTGGGGGGAGGGGAGGGCTATTACAAGCGCTCGTCTGACCCGGTCGGCCGAGCGGACAGCACGCTGGAACTTGTGATCCTGTGGTCCTGGGTTCGATCCCAGGCGCTGGCGAGAAACAATGGGCAGAGTTTCTTTCACCCTATGCCGCTGTTACCTAGCAGTAAAATAGGTACCTGGGTGTTAGTCAGCTGTCACGGGCTGCTTTTTGGGGTGGAGGCGGGGACACTAAAAAAAAATGCCCCGAAATCATCTTAAGATAACCTCAAGATAACCTCAGATAACCCCTCTCGTAGTTTCAGCCAATCGACAGACACGACTATTATATATAAGGTTGTCGTGGAGGAAGGTCGTAAGCTGTAGCAATGATCGCCTGTGATTGTTCTGGCAGCAGCCAGATGTGCCGTTGGGAAAGCGGTGCGGGTTGTTCACTTATGAAGCTGTTCTGTTTTTGTCCACCAGAAGCTACTTACTGTGTTCAGTGGGAGGACCAGTGTTTGTCTAGTGCAGGAACCCCTACATCTCTCTCTACTTCCCAGTGTGAAATGTTCTTTGTTTCCCATGTGTGAAACCTGTTCTTTGTTTCCCAGTGTGAAACTGTTCTGTCCCAGTGTGAAACTGTTCTTTGTTTCTCAGTGTGAAACTTGTTCTTTGTTTCCCCAGTGTGAAACTGTTCTTTGTTCCCCAGTGTGAAACTGTTCTTTGTTTCCCAGTGTGAACATGTTCTTTGTTTCCCCAGTGTGAAACTGTTCTTTGTTTACCAGTGTGAAACTGTTCTTTGTTCCCAGTGTGAAACTGTTCTTTGTTTCCCCAGTGTGAAACTGTTCTGTATTTCCCAGTGTGAAACTGTTCTGTGCCAGTGTGAAACTGTTCTGTCCTAGTGTGAAACTGTTCTTTGTTTACCAGTGTGAAACTGTTCTTTGTTTCCCAGTGTGAAACTTTTCTGTCCCAGTGTGAAACTGTTCTGTCCTAGTGTGAAAATGTTCTTTGTTTCCCAGTGTGAAACTGGTTCTGTGCCAGTGTGAAACTGTTCTGTCCTAGTGTGAAACTGTTCTTTGTTTCCCATTGTGAAACTGTTCTTTGTTTCCCAGTGTGAAACTGTTCTTTGTTCCCCAGTGTGAAGCTGTTCTGTCCCAGTGTGAAACTGTTCTTTGTTTACCAGTGTGAAACTGTTCTTTGTTTACCAGTGTGAAACTGTTCTTTGTTTACCAGTGTGAAACTGTTCTTTGTTTACCAGTGTGAAACTGTTCTGTCCTAGTGTGAAACTGTTCTTTGTTTACCAGTGTGAAACTGTTCTGTCCTAGTGTGAAACTGTTCTTTGTTCCCCAGTGTGAAGCTGTTCTGTCCCAGTGTGAAACTGTTCTGTATTTCCCAGTGTGAAACTGTTCTGTGCCAGTGTGAAACTGTTCTTTATTTCCCAGTGTGAAACTGTTCTTTGTTTCCCAGTGTGAAACACTGTTCTTTGTTTACCAGTGTGAAACTGTTCTTTGTTTTCCAGTGTGAAACTGTTCTTTGTTTACCAATGTGAAACTGTTCTTTGTTTACCAGTGTGAAACTGTTCTTTGTTTACCAGTGTGAAACTGTTCTTTGTTTACCAGTGTGAAACTGTTCTTTATTTCCCAGTGTGAAACTGTTCTTTGTTTACCAGTGTGAAACTGTTCTTTGTTTACCAGTGTGAAACTGTTCTTTGTTTACCAGTGTGAAACTGTTCTTTGTTTCCCAGTGTGAAACTGTTCTTTGTTTCCCAGTGTGAAACTTGTCTTTGTTTACCAATGTGAAACTGTTCTTTGTTTACCAATGTGAAACTGTTCTTTGTTTCCCAGTGTGAAACTTTTCTGTCCCAGTGTGAAACTGTTCTTTGTTTACCAGTGCTGGAGTAGGTTGCGAGAGTTCTGCCCCCCAAGCCTGGGCCAACCATAACTTGACCCCCAATCGATCTTACCACCACTAAACCAAACGACTTTACAGTATAGATGAATTTTAGACATTACGAGCGACTCCCGAATTGCAATACACGACAGGCTAGAAATCTTAATTGCTAACGAGGGAAAGTATCACTGGAATCCTTTTATCTTGAGTGGGAGCCGAGGACATGTAGTGCACCACCCGGAGGACAACATATCACACCACATAGCACTCGGGGGACAACATGTCACACCACATAGCACTCGGGGACAACATATCACACCACATATCACCCGGGGACAACATATCACACCACATATCACCCCGGGGCAACATATCACACCACATATCACCCGGGACAACATACCACACCACATATCACCCGGGGCAACATATCACACCACATATCACCCGGGGACAACATATCACACCACATATCACCCGGGGGACAACATACCACACCACATATCACCCGGGGGACAACATATCACACCACATATCACCCGGGGGACAACATATCACCCCACATATCACCCGGGGGCAACATATCACACCACATATCACCCGGGGGGCAACATACCACACCACATATCACCCGGGGGCAACATATCACACCACATATCACCCGGGGGGCAACATACCACACCACATATCACCCGGGGGACAACATATCACACCACATATCACCCGGGGGACAACATACCACACCACATATCACCCGGGGGGCAACATATCACACCACATATCACCCGGGGGACAACATATCACACCACATATCACCCAGGGGACAACATATCACAACACGTATCACCCCGGGGGACAACATATCACACCACATAACACCCCGGGGGCAACATACCACACCACATATCACCCGGGGGACAACATATCACACCACATATCACCCGGGGGGCAACATACCACACCACATCACAACACTCAAACGAACCAAATAACTAAAGAAGCGTGTGTGACACAGTTAACGTGGAGACAAGGGTGAAATGTGAACTGTGAGGGGATGTGTTGGGCAGCGTGGGTGGACAGTGAAGACTGGGTGACTGGACACCATTCCACCCAGCGCACCATCCCGGGGGCCAGATTCACGAAAGCACTTACGCAAACATTTACGCAAACACATCTGGCTGCTGATGTCAGTACTCCTGGATCATGTCTTACGAACCTGTACATCTTTTCTCAATCTTTGGGCGGCTTTGTTGACAATTTTTAAACAGTTAATGAGCTCCGAAGCACCAGGAGGCTGTTTATATCAATAACAACAGTTGATTGGGAAGTTTTCATGCTTGTAAACTGTTTGATAAATGTAACCAAAGCCGTCAAAGATTGAGGAAAGGTGTACACGTTCGTAAGTGCTTGCGTAAGTGCTTTCGTGAATCTGGTCCCAGATCCTTGTCCTGTGAGCCCTTACGTGCGCAACACAGTCCTTCTGGTATGGCACTTTCTCCTGGTAATTAACCTTACCTTGCAGAGGTATTGCCGCTGCCAGCTATTGCACAACTTGAGCTCCTACAACTGGCCTTGTGATCCAGCAAGCTGTTACTCTAGCCAACACAACCCCAGGGTAAAAACTGTCCACGTTCAGCCTCGAGATCCTCCACATACACAACTTCCGGTGTATACGACCTAGAAATCCAGCACCATACTTGTCCTCGTGATCTACCAGGCTGTGACTTCCCGCCATCTGCAGGACCTGTCCTCTCTTGATCCACCAGGCCATGACTCTCCGCCTGCCACACGGACACGCCACGGACAACCCAGCCAAAAACAGCAGACGCACACTGCATCACACTCTTCCCACGCAAGTAATGTAGCTACTATTTTGTCCTTGGGCACCTATGGAGTCTACACCTGCTTGATGGGGTTCTGGGAGTTCTTCTACTCCCCAAGCCCGGCCCGAGGCCAGGCTTGACTTGTGAGAGTTTGGTCCACCAGGCTGTTGCTTGGAGCGGCCCGCAGGCCCCCTTCTCTTCTACAAGTCAGTTGTTCCATCACTGTCTGCAGGCAGGTGTCTAATTACTCCTGGATCATGTCCACTTGTGTGCAGGCAACCTCTATTATGGTGCATGTGTTGGGATGATGTTGAAGAGCCCGGGGGGGGGGGGAGCTCTGGTGTTAACCGTACACTGCTCTCTTGGGTGCCTACAGCACCTCTACTCCTCACCTAGTAGAGGTGCTCTAGAGGCTCCTCACCTCTACTCCCCACTACCCCATTTGTGCATGTCCTACCATATCTTTCACTCATGTAAACTGCTATTTTGTTGTACAGGTTTGGGACCTGGCCTTCCACTACCTTCCATATTTTGGCCGCTCGCACCCCCCCCCCTCGTCTGCTTTCTAGACGGCTCATTTTTGTATGCTGTAGGCCTAGGCTCCTGGTCCAGGCAATGAAGCTTATATTTCAATCCGTCCTCTTACAAATTACGTCGCTTTTCGCCCGTATGCGCACTTAGGCTCAAAAAAGACATATAATTCAAAATGAAATCGGCTCACGAAAGTGACGTACTGTCCCGTTTTCTGTTTTGGTCCTCTGGCTTATTAGGCTGTTAGGTTAGGAGAGGAAACTCAATTAACGGTTTTCATGACGTTTTGAAACCTTAGGAGAACTTCCCGCCCTCCTGACCTGCCAGAGAATCACCAACTTACTGTTTTGGGAAACAAATTCAAAAATTTATTTTAAATTATTATCATTTTCAAATAACGGCTTTTTTGGGGGGGGGGGGTTGTGGCGCAAACGAGCGAAAAGCGACGTACTTTGTAGGAGGACGAGTTGCGTGTTTCCCGCCAAATGTTTGTCCTGGTGCATCTGTCTACCCAAGTTGTGCATCTGTCTACCCAAGTTGTGCACAACGTAAAATATTGGCTTCAGTGACGCAACTTTGTCTTTATCTCCGCGAAACAAACAAATACAACTTTTATTATAACAATTATAACTAAGAGAGCAATGCTCAATTATAATCATAATTACAACTACAATTGACTTGTAAATAGATAGTCATGGTCTGGCAGATCAATATTGGACTTGTAAATAGAGTCATGGTCTGGCAGATCAATATTGGACTTGTAAATAGTCATGGTCTGGCAGACCAATATTGGACTTGTAAATAGAGAGTCATGGTCTGGTAGATCAATATTGGACTTGTAAATGACTTCAAACCTAGCCTCGGGCCGGGCTTGTGGAGTAGAAGAACTCCCAGAACCCCATCAACCAGGTATTATAAGCAAGTTATCCTAAGGATTCAAAGTCAGGCAACAGAGCATTACAGCTGCACCAGGAGAGACTCGACCACCTCAACTGTCCATAACATTGTGTACTGTAATGGTCTCCTGGAGTACACTTCAGCTGATGTTTAGGCCTATGGTATCAGATATAAAGGCCTATCGAGGGTTACAGCGTTAATTACTACACCCACTACCCCCCACAACACCATCACTACACCCCCTATACACCCACAACACCATCACTACACCCCTACACACCCACAACACCATCACTACACCCCCTACACACCCACAACACCATCACTACACCCCCTACACACCCACAACACCATCACTACACCCCCTACACACCCACAACACCATCACTACACCCCCTACACACCCACAACACCATCACTACACCCCCTACACACCCACAACACCATCACTACACCCACTACCCCCCACAACACCATCACTACACCCCCTACACACCCACAACACCATCACTACACCCCCTACACACCCACAACACCATCACTACACCCCCCCCCCACCCATCAACATCAGTCCACCTTCAACTGGCGGCCGTGACGCGTCAGGAAGCAACAAGCCACAAGGACCATAATGGCGCCTCTGGCCACGGCGGGAGGAACCCACCAGGTGCTCGCGCCATTGTATTATCTTGCCCCGGCTGGAAATCATGGCTGCATGCAATCTGTGAATACACTGCGTGGAGTTGACTGTGTGTATGTGTGTGTGTGTGTGTGTGTGTGTGTGTGTAGCCGCGTGTAGCGCCACACACCTGTGTACACCCCTCCACTTCCCCTCTCCTGCTTGCTCTATGTAAACACGGAAGTAGCGTCCTGTGTGTAAAATCCATGTGCACCTACGTTTTATTTCTCGCATTTCTGCGTTGCGTTACCATACACGCAAGCTAGCAACAGGTGTAAATAAAGCCAAACTTATGTGCAAGAATATGTGTGCAGGTTACACAGGTGCCTAGCATTAGGCTACATTTTTTTTGGAACTATCAATGTTGGAAAAGTGTGTAGGAGGTGGCGTGCGGTGGCAGGCTACCATACGTCACGGTCAGCTGGTGAATATTGGCGGCCTGCACACTCCCACTGCTGCCTCCAGGGCTCTCTCTCTCACTCCGCCTCCTCCACAATTACCCACACCTGCTGGAACTGCACGGACCGCCACATGTGTAATACAAATCTCAACCCCCAGTAACGGTAAACATGTCTTGTTCCCTGTTGATTCATTCCTTCTCCATGACCCCTCCATCCCAGCCCCCACAAAGCTCTGCTCCCTCCCACAGACTACTCCAAACCACGTTTACGATTATATAATGAGTATTTGGCACTCGGTATATAACTCACTGTATATATATATTTATATATTTATATTCATAATGATGAGTAATGATAACTAAGGTTGTATGGCGCCTGCTCTCTCGGCTGGCCCTCCAGCGTGCTATAGTCATCTTGAGGTTATCTTGAGATGATTTCGGGGCTTTAGTGTCCCCGCGGCCCGGTCCTCGACCAGGCCTCCACCCCCAGGAAGCAGCCCGTGACAGCTGACTAACACCCAGGTACCTATTTACTGCTAGGTAACAGGGGCATTCAGGGTGAAGGAAACTTTGCCCATTTGTTTCTTCCTCGTGCGGGAATCGAACCCGAGCCACATAATTACGAGTCCTGCGCGCTATCCACCAGGCTACGAGGCCCCATATAGTCATGGACAAAGTCTCGATATATTTAGCCCGGCATGTATCTCTTGCCTTGAGACTGGCCACTGACGGTGATCAACATCTGAGCATTGCTGCAACGAGAAGCTTATTGCATATTTGGAATATCTTGAATATCATATCTCAGCGTCATCCACACAACTGCAATCTTAAAAAGACCCTTATATATATATATATATATATATATATATATATATATATATATATATATATATATATATTCTTCTAAGTACCGCACGATGTATTTCAAATAATTATGTAATTCCTGACAGTTTGCCGGCAGCTGTTAGCTTGGCAGACAGGGCTGACAAATCACCTTGTCTGGTCTGTGGTATAGTTTAGGCTAGCAGCATAAAAAGCCTATTGCACTTCTTAAAAAAATGGCCAAGTACCCCAACAATTAGTCTTCAAGCCGGATACATGTCAATATATACACTCGCGATATAAGCCTACAAAATTAACTATTTATACCGGAAATAATATAATTGAAATTGAAATAAGTTTATTGAGGTAAAATACACACAAAGGGATGAGGTTATCTTGAGATGATTTCGGGGCTTTTTAGTGTCCCCGCGGCCCGGTCCTCGACCAGGCCTCCACCCCCCAGGAAGCAGCCCGTGACAGCTGACTAACACCCAGGTACCTATTTTACTGCTAGGTAACAGGGGCATAGGGTGAAAGAAACTTTGCCCATTGTTTCTCGCCGGCGCCTGGGATCGAACCCAGGACCACAGGATCACAAGTCCAGCGTGCTGTCCGCTCGGCCGACCGGCTCCTGCTATTCAGGGTAGCTCAAACTATTCTCACCCCGTTCAGTACATCGTGGTAATACATACATAGACACACATCACAAACAATAAACGTATTACCCAACATTCTGAGAGATAAACATATACATTTCCTATAATATAATTGGTACTGTGGGCTGTGGAGGACTGAGTAACGGGCCTGGGTAGGCCAGGTGGCCTGGTGTAGCCTCGTGCCCCACCCCTCATGAACCACAACACGGTACACAGGACGCACGGTACACAGGACGCACGGTACACATGACGGACTGTACACAGGACACAATGTGCACAGGACACACGGTACACAGGACGCACGGTACCGGTACACAGGACACACTGTACACAGGACGCACGGTACACAGGACACACTGTGCACAAGGACGCACGGTACACAGGCCGCACGGTACACAGGACGCACGGTACACAGGACGCACGGTACACAGGACGCACGGTACACAAGACGCACGGTACACAGGACGCACGGTACACAGGACGCACGGTACACAGGCCGCACGGTACACAAGACGCACGGTACACAGGACGCACGGTACACAAGACGCACGGTACACAGGACGCACGGTACACAGGACGCACGGTACACAGGACGCACGGTACACAGGACGCACGGTACACAGGACGCACGGTACACAGGACGCACGGTACCCAAGACGCACGGTACACAGGCCGCACGGTACACAAGACGCACGGTACACAGGACGCCACTGTACACAAGACGCACAGTACACAGGACGCACGGTACACAGGACGCACGGTACACAGGACGCACGGTACACAGGACGCACGGTACACGGGACGCACGGTACACAGGACGCACGGTACACAGGACGCACGGTACACAAGACGCACGGTACACAGGACGCACGGTACACAAGACGCACGGTACACAGGACGCCACTGTACACAGGACGCCACTGTACACAGGACGCCACTGTACACAGGACGCCACTGTACACAGGACGCACGGTACACAGGACGCACGGTACCCGCCACAGCTACACAAAGTCCTGCCCATCCTCCTAAAATGGAAGTACTTATGGTAACTACTTGCTGTAAAGTACCAATATGTAGAGATGAACCACCAGAAAGTTGACCTTTGTATTACTGAATTTAGACAAACAGGAAACTTTATCTGTAACACAAACATAAGGCCTAACCTAACCTAACCTCTCCTAACAATCCTAAGAGAGTAATGTTTCTTAAGTATGAGAAACGTATAAGAAATAATAAAGTAGTAATCTTTCTTAGGTCCATGGGGCACATTTCGTACAGGTCTATGGGGCACATTTCGTACAGGTCCATGGGGGGGGGGTAACTACAGTGGGCACTGTAGTTATATTAGGCTGTTTAGGCCTATATAAGTTAATAAATCATTCTAATATATACACATCTTACTGGAGCCGGGGGAAGTGACCAACCAGGTGTCAGTATTCTGTGTAATAAGCCCAACGGTAATGATAAAGGGACTCAAACGCACTACAAGCCAATTATATCTATATATATACAACCCGTCCTCGCAAATTCGTATAGTCAATATTGTCTTATTAAATACGTGCATAGGTGACATACTAAAGATAATAGTTTACCTTGAAAAGCTTCATAGAAAACACCGACCTTACCTAACCTTGTTAGTATGTTAAGATAAGCATCTTATTGCTTCGTAATTATAATTGTTACTTAACCTATTATAGGTATAGGTTAAGTAATAATTGTAATTACGAAGCTATAAGGTGCTTATCTTAACATACTAACAAGGTTAGGTAAGGTCGGTGTTTTCTATGAAGCTTTTCAAGGTAAACTATTATCTTTGGTATGTCACCTATGCACGTATTTAATAAGACAATATTGACTATACGAATTTGCGAGGACGGGTTGATATTATTTATATATATATATATATATATATATATATATATATATATATATATATATATATATATATATATATATATATATAACTGAAAACTCACACCCCAGAAGTGACTCGAACCCATACTCCCAGGAGCAACGCAACTGGAGTATGGGTTCGAGTCACTTGTGGGGTGTGAGTTTTCAGTTGTATCTAGTCCTGGGGACCATTCAGGCTTGTTTGCATATATATATNGTGGTCGACGGTCCTCACAGTAACGGTGTGGTCGACGGTACAGACAGTAACGTGTGGTCGACGGTACAGACAGTAACGGTGTGGTCGACGGTACAGACAGTACGGTGTTGGTCGACGTACTCACAGTAACGGTGTGGTCGACGGTCCTCACAGTAACGGTGTGGTCGACGGTACGACAGTAACGGTGTGGTCGACGGTACACACAGTAACGGTGTGGTCGACGGTACAGACAGTAACGGTGTGGTCGACGGTACACACAGTAACGGTGTGGTCGACGGTACAGACAGTAACGGTGTGGTCGACGGTACACACAGTAACGGTGTGGTCGACGGTACACACACACACACACGCTCGTGGTGGGTCATGAGAAACTAGACTTTGGAATTATTGAATTTGGACAAGTCTGAAAAGTTGGTCTTTGTTGTTCAACCCTTCCGGGCCTGATACAGTCTATCTGAAGCCTAGTATAGCACATATGTGCTATACTAGGCCTAGGAATATTGAAGTTTTTAGCATTATTATTTCCGGACTGTATAAAATGAAGAATAATTCTATTTTCTGTCTCAACCATCACGTCCATATGTGAACAATTGTCCGCATAAATCCATAACCACTTATCAGGAGGATCAAGTTATCAGGAATTACTAAATCAACAAGAGGAACTTGACAGGTTCCTGCAATCACTGCAGAGCTGCAGAGGTATAATTAGCGTGTCGCATTCTGGCCAGCGTGTAGCAAGAGGCTGCCTGATCAAGCAGTCACCAGGAAAGTCTGGCCATATGTCCGGTAGAAGTAGGTATCTTCTTGAGGTTATCTTGAGATGATTTCGGGGACTTTTAGTGTCCCCGCGGCCCGGTCCTCGACCAGGCCTCCACCCCCAGGAAGCAGCCCGTGACAGCTGACTAACATCCAGATACCTATTTTACTGCTAGGTAATAGGGGCATAGGGTGAAAGAACTCTAACCATTGTTTCTCGCCGGCGCCTGGGATCGAACCCAGGACCACAGGATCACAAGTCCAGCGTGCTGTCCGCTCGGCCGACCGGCTCCAGGTAAGTCAGATAATGTAACCAAAGTCTAACCCGAAGCCTGGAAACTGACCTACGGTAATTAACAATATTGCCTAGCCATACATTAATGACCAAGCTATGACACTACTTTTCAATTGGCCTAGTTACATTGTTGTGCCCCAAGAGCCGTGGACAACCAGCAATATAGGAGCAACGAGCGTCCTGCTGGTGTGGGCGCTCCAGTCCGTGGTTCATAACCTTGCTGGGGTTCTGGGAGTTATTCTACTCCTAAAGCTCGCCCTGGGGCCAGGCTCGACTTGTGAGAGCTTGGTGCAACAGGCTCTTGCTTGGAGCGGCCCGCAGGCCTACATATCAACCACTACAGCCCAGTTGCACCGACAGTTTTCGAAGGAAACTATCCAATTTCCTCTTAAATACGTCGACGTTTGTTCCAACAATATTCTTCATGCTCGCAGGGACGATGTTGAACAACCGTGAACCATTGATGTTCATGCAGTGTTCTCTATGCTCATGCCACCTCTGTTCTTCACTGGGTTTATTGTGCATTGTCTTCCATATCCTTCACTCCAATATGTCCATGTAGACCAACTACCAAAATGAAAAACCTAGTGCTATATAATGGCTGCGGAAAGCAAACCTATATTTTCACCTCGCTAGGCTTTGTATAGAAGAATGATTCGTTTTTACCCACCCAGAAGCCTCCGCCCATCAAACCGTCTTCCCTTACTTGGAAACCTTACCCCTCCCCCATCCCAGTGTGACCAAACACACACACACACACACACACACACACACACACACACACACACACACACACACACACACACACACACACACACACACACTATTCTCTTCACCGTGTATAAATGAGAAGAGAGTGGGAGCCGAGCCACTTTGGAAAAACGTTTTCACAGAGCGTGAATTATTGAAGTGCGTGATGCTGGCGCTGCTGGCGGAGTGACGTGACACCACGGTGAAGAACGCGGTGCGTGTGAAAGTGGAAAAGTGAATGGAAATTGGGGTCTCACCGAGACTCAGTAATATCTAGAGTAGTAAATGAAAAAAAAAGAGTTAAGTATTGAAGCAGAGTGGTGACTGACTGTCTCAACATGGCCGCAGGTGATGTGTTAAGTATTGAAGCAGAGTGGTGACTGACTGTCTCAACATGGCCGCAGGTGATGTGTTAAGTATTGAAGCAGAGTGGTGACTGACTGTCTCAACATGGCCGCGGGTGATGTAGAACGCGTGTATTGTGCTCCTCGGTGAGATTTGTCCAACGACAGTGTCCTGTCCTCTCCAATACTACATTGTATTCTGACGTAGACATCCCCCAACGGCGAAAATATTACGTACTATAAATCATTGCTACTGGCAAAATTAACCGTTTTCTATTCGTGGATGTTCTGTTAGGCTTTTGTTCGGGAAACTTTGTGCAACATTTAATTTTTAATTTTGCTCCGAGGGGCGAATTTATTGGGCAGCGCCACTCATCTTGTGAGTGGACACACTGCCATAGTGACAGTATTGGGCAGCGCCACTCATCCTGTGAGTGGACACACCACCATAGTGACAGTATTGGGCAGCGCCACTCATCCTGTGAGTGGACACACCGCCATAGTGACAGTATTGGGCAGCGCCACTCATCCTGTGAGTGGACACACTGCCATAGTGACAGTATTGGGCAGCGCCACTCATCCTGTGAGTGGACACACCGCCATAGTGACAGTATTGGGCAGCGCCACTCATCCTGTGAGTGGACACACCGCCATAGTGACAGTATTGGGCAGCGCCACTCATCCTGTGAGTGGACACACCGCCAGTGACAGTATTGGGCAGTGCCACTCATCCTGTAAGTGAACACACCGCCATAGTGACAGTATTGGGCAGCGCCACTCATCCTGTGAGTGGACACACCGCCATAGTGACAGTATTGACCAGCGCCACTCACCCTGTGAGTGGACACACCGCCATAGTGACAGTATTGACCAGCGCCACTCATCCTGTGAGTGGACACACCGCCATAGTGACAGTATTGGGCAGCGCCACTCATCCTGTGAGTGGACACACCGCCATAGTGACAGTATTGGGCAGCGTCACTCATCCTGTGAGTGGACACACCGCCATAGTGACAGTATTGGGCAGCGTCACTCATCTTGTGAGTGGACACACCGCCATAGTGACAGTATTGGGCAGCGTCACTCATCTTGTGAGTGAACACACCGCCATAGTGACAGTATTGGGCAGCGCCACTCATCCTGTGAGTGGACACACCGCCATAGTGACAGTATTGGGCAGCGTCACTCATCCTGTGAGCGGACACACCGTCATAGTGACAGTATTGGGCAGCGCCACTCATCCTGTGAGTGGACACACCGCCATAGTGACAGTATTGGGCAGCGTCACTCATCCTGTGAGCGGACACACCGCCATAGTGACAGTATTGGGCAGCGTCACTCATCCTGTGAGTGGACACACCGTGGGAGTAGACGCGGTGGTGTAAAGGATGACAGAGAGAATTCGCCTCTGTCAATTCCATGAAAGAGACAGCATGAATTCTACGTTAACAATATATTATAGAATGTCCCATATAGAGATCTGCCGCAGACTGTAAGTATTATCTGACCACATAACCCCGTGATATGTGACCTCCAGCACAGACAAGTGTATCATAATGCCATAATTGTGAAATATGTGACCTATATATATCTTGAGCATGGTAACCTCAAGCGGGTTATTTGAAGTGCTGTGAGTGCCAGGCAATCCACAACAATCTCAGCCCTGTCAATGAAGGCCACAATAACACACATACTTGCTGCTACACGTGGCCACACCGGCCGCCCCCGGCCACCGCGGCGCCCTACTTCACCGGAATACAAAGTTCTTTGGACCTACACAATATTTATCAATAGGCTATTTCAGTACCATCTCATTTGTACCTGGTAGAGGGTTCTGGGAGTTCTGCTCCCCCAAGCCCGGCCTTAGGCCTGGCTCGACTGGGGAGAGAATACCTGGTTCATACCTGGTTGATGGGGTTCTGGGAATTCTTCTACTCCCCAAGCCCGGCCCGAGGCCAGGCTCGACTTGTGAGAGCCTGGTCCACCAGGCTGTTGCTTGGAGCGGCCCGCAGGCCCACATACCCACCACAGCCCGCTGGTCAGGAACTTCTCTTAGAAAACAGTCCAGTTTCCTCTTGAAGATGTCCACGGTTGTTCCGGCAATATTTCTTATAGTCGCTGGGAGGATGTTGAACAACCGCGGACCTCTGATGTTTATACATCAGAGGTCCTCTGTGATTGTGCCTATAGCACCTCTGCTCGTCACTGAATCAGAATGATAAGTACCTGCTAACAATTAACTCCGCTCGACCCCCAGACACAAACAAGCAACAAGCAAGCTGCTCCTAACAACTCACAACAAAATGCGTTGAGCTGATAACGGGACCAACAAACTTTACAATTATAAAATGAAATAATTACAAAATCAATTAACAAAAATAAATATACGCAACAAAGCTACTTGCTTAATAACAGCATTACAATCTGAGCAGCAGACCATTACAGTCATAGTTTCATTACAGGGAACATCAACTCAAGCACCGCAGGGGGAGATACGAACCCCCATGACCTCGGGAACACCCCGAGCCGCCAGCACAATTACCCGACAGCACGGAACAAGTGAAACGGAATCATTCCATTAGTGTCCATGAAACGTGATTAAGTAATTACGACCCAATTCAACACAGTCATACCTTCTAAGCTTGCCTGTAATTAACACAAGTCAACATTCAACTATACATGGCACATCCAGGTAACATAAATAGTACCAAATAACATGAACGTTGATGACAAGCCGCTGTAATCATCCGGCTGGTACAATCACCATTTAATGGTCCATTAATGGTACACCATTTAATTCACTGGACATGTGAATAGTTTTCCTGGTGGTACAACAATTGGTTTCACACTGGGGAATATAGAACAGTTTCACACTGGGGAATATAGAACAGTTTCACACTGGGGAATATAGAACAGTTTCACACTGGGGAATATAGAACAGTTTCACACTGGGGAATATAGAACAGTTTCACACTGGGGAATATAGAACAGTTTCACACTGGGGAATATAGAACAGTTTCACACTGGGGAATATAGAACAGTTTCACACTGGGAAATACAGAACAGTTTCACACTGGGAAATATAGAACAGTTTCACACTGGGGAATATAGAACAGTTTCACACTGGGGAATATACAACAGTTTCACACTGGGGAATATAGAACAGTTTCACACTGGGGAATATAGAACAGTTTCACACTGGGAAATATAGAACAGTTTCACACTGGGAAATATAGAACAGTTTCACACTGGGAAATATAGAACAGTTTCACACTGGGAAATATAGAACAGTTTCACACTGGGGAATATAGAACAGTTTCACACTGGGAAATACAGAACAGTTTCACACTGGGAAATATAGAACAGTTTCACACTGGGAAACAAAGAACAGTTTCACACTGGGAAACAAAGAACAGTTTCACACTGGGAAACAAAGAACAGTTTCACACTGGGACAGAACAGTTTCACACTGGGAATATAGAACAGTTTCACACTGGGAAACAAAGAACAGTTTCACACTGGGAAACAAAGAACAGTTTCACACTGGGACAGAACAGTTTCACACTGGGAAACAAAGAACAGTTTCACACTGGGAAACAAAGAACAGTTTCACACTGGGAAACAAAGAACAGTTTCACACTGGGAAATATAGAACAGTTTCACACTGGGGAACAAAGAACAGTTTCACACTGGAAACAAAGAACAGTTTCACACTGGGACAGAACAGTTTCACACTGGGAAACAAAGAACAGTTTCACACTGGGACAGAACAGTTTCACGGGAAACAAAGAACAGTTTCACACTGGGAAGTAGAGAGATGTAAGGGTTCTTGCACTAGACAAACACAGGTCTCCCACTGAACACATTAAGTAGTTTCTGGTGGACAAAAACAGAATAACTTCATAGTGAACAACCCGCACCGCTTTCCCAACGTCACATCTGGCTGCTGCCAGAACAATCACAGGCGATCATTGCTACAGCTTACGACCTTCCTCCACGACAACCTTATATAATAGTCGTGTCTGTCGATTGGCTGAAACTACGAGAGGGGTTATCTTGAGGTTATCTTGAGGTTATCTTGAGATGATTTCGGGGCATTTTTTTTAGTGTCCCCGCCTCCACCCCCAGGAAGCAGCCCGTGACAGCTGACTAACACCCAGGTACCTATTTTACTGCTAGGTAACAGGGGCATAGGGTGAAAGAAACTCTGCCCGTTGTTTCTCGCCAGCGCCTGGGATCGAACCCAGGACCACAGGATCACAAGTCCAGCGTGCTGTCCGCTCGGCGACCGGGTCAGACGAGCGCTTGTAATAGCCCTCCCCCCCCCCCCCAAACCACCACCATTAGGCCTCCTCTACACGTCGCAATTTTGGCGTAATTGACCAATCCGTTTAAAAAAACGACGTTGCGTAAACTTAAAGCTACTTAATACTGACGTTTTCAATGCATTAAATTGAATAGGTTGGGTTCGTACGTTTTTGCTTGACCAAAACAGATGTATTTTAACGGAGTGAGAATATTAAAATGATCCCCCACATACAGAAGGCAGTAAGTCCAGTACCTGGAGTCT
>WNGS01162397.1:9136-21081 GCA_020271785.1 Procambarus virginalis | reverse complement strand
TATTCAGGAAAACCTTTCCCCAAGCCAGGAATTGGACCAGAACTTCCACCAGTTCGAAGAAGAGGGAAGCCATGCTCGTCGAAGTACAGTACCTCCTAAGCAATGGACTAGCTACACCCTGTGAGTCTCCTTAGGCCTCACCCTGTATACTGGTGCCCAAACTACACGGCAAGGTATGACTGAGCACCGATTATCCTAAATTGAACTCGGTCACTGTGAACAATTCCTACCCCTTGTCTCGCATCGACGATATCCTTGATGCCATCGGTAACGCCAAATTCTTATCACAAATAGACCTCTTAAAAGGCTATTATCAGATTAGTCTTACTGAGCGTGCTAAGAACATCTCTGCTTTCACCACTCCTTTCGGCCTCTTTAGATATGAGCGACTGCCATTTGGACTCTGCAATGTCCCAGCTACTTTCCAGCGAGCTGTCAACATCGTCATCCAAGACCTTGACTATACCTATGCCTACCTGGATGACATTGTTGTAGCAATCAACACCTGGAACGACCACCTACAACTGCTATAATGTCTGTTCTGCAAGTTTCTCCAGGCCGGCCTCACCATTAATTTGGGCAAGTCCACGTTTGCCAAAGGTAAAGTATTGGAATTTCTTTTAACTTCTGACTCCCTCCCTAAATAAGAAACTAACTAGCCACTAGGAAACTGTTGTTTTCTTCTTGGGTAGTGGACTGTATATATTTTGTGTTCCCTAATTGACTCAGTTTTCAAATGATCCAACAGAAACGGAGTTACTTTCATTCATCCGTTGAAAATGGAAAAACCTACACTTACCACTTGGTAAGAGGTATTATGTATAATGCAGCTAGCACTGATACGATTAAAAATTATTTTAGCCTATCCTTTTAATCTGGCACCTTGCCACATATGAATTATTATAAACAATGACAAGATTATATAATTTTTTTAATTTATCTATTGCAAATGTATACTTTACTTTGGTTTTAAGCAATTACAATATATCAAATATTTGTCAAACACTGATTAATTTAGTTAATATCGTTTTGACTTATTGACAGGTATATTACTTACTGAGTTGTCCTCTGCAAGTCATCAAGCATTTATTTAATTCACAGATAATCCCTTTTCACTTTGATTAATTTCCACATTAACGTAAATCTTATCCCTCCTTCCCGAATAATTGGGGATACATTATCGTGGTTTATGTTTAATTGACGGTACCCTGCTTCACCGTCAATTGAGGGATTTACTCTCTGATAGCAGGTGGTGGCGTCGTTTCAGAGTTTCGCAGTATAATATAGAGCGTACAGTGTCCTTCAGTTCGTGAGATCTAAATGGTCAAACGTTTAGATCTCTACGAATTGTACTGAAGGTTACACAGCAGAACTGTGGTTTCTGTATATATTTGCTTAATAACGACCAGCATTTAACCAGTAAGTGAGGTTAAAGGCTGGCCCCCGTTACATGCCCATGGTATAACTGCACATTCAATAATGAGGTTAGTAGCACAAAAAGACATTGGATCAAATCTCTAAATTACTACACCATCAAACTTCCTTGTTTTATTTTGGTAAGATGCAGGCACAGAGCTCTGTCTTCTGTTACAAAGACTTTACCCTCTTGTAGAACCAGGGTTTGTAATATTCTTCACTACTGACGTTGGAATGGCAGTGTTGACTCCGTCGGCTACTGTTTTAAGGGTCAGATGTTAATCACAGTCCACTCAGCTTATGGTAAGACACACACTTGGTTCATTAAATTAGTGTCTTAATGTTGTAACAGAGTAGTGTTTACTCTGTGTGTGTATGAAGAGAGGAAGCGATACAGTTGTGGCGTCACTGTCCTGGGTCCTCACTGTGTGTGTGTCTGGGAGGGTGAGGCATCGCTTGCTGTGAGGACGATATCCTCAACTCCTCACTCACTGTTTCTTTCAAGACATCCACTCAAAACACTTTAAATAGAGTGTCTTGCTGGTTATGCACATTGCACGTGCGTTTTTGCCACCATTCAGGTTCACGGATGTTAAACGGCTGCTATAAACAGCTTGAAATTCCTGGAGTGTCCTAGCTTGCTGGCGGAGTGTTTACTTCTCTGTGTGAGAGGGAGTGAGACATCACAGCTGTGGTGATGTACTCATATACTCCTCTCACTGGTTTTATAGCAAGACACATAATCAAAACACTTTAAATAGTGTCTTGCTGTTGTGGCAGAGCATTGTTTACTCTGTGTGTGTGGGTGTGAGCGTCACAGCTGTGGTGACGTGTACACACTTGTCCTTGTGTAAGGAAGGGAAGACGCTGCAGCTGTGACAGAGCTGTCTTCACTGTGGCAAGACACACTTGTAACACTTTAAACAGAGTGTCTTGCTTATATATGCACATTGTACTTGCAATTTAAACCACCAATCAGCTCCACGGTGTTGAACGGCAGCAATAAGCAGCTTGAACCCTGTGGAGTCTTTTTCTTCTTCTTGATAGTAGGTGCAGTTTGCATGAAGGGTTTGTCCTCCCAATGACTGCACCAGTACAGATGTCGGGAGACGCGTTTATGTTGAGGATGATAAGTGAGGGTGGTGAGGATGATAAGTGGCTTAGGCATTGTATATACTAGCTCTATCTATAATTCGATCCATTAATGTAACATACCTTGTATGTATGTACCTTACCTGAATAAACATATTTATATTTATTTTTATAAGAGTTTCAAAAGTGCTTGTTGCGTTGTGCTGTAGATAGAGGAGCGGCGACTAAAACAGAGGTGGATGTTTAGAGGGAGACTTGCCGCACCGTAGGGCGGTATGTTGTGTTTATGGCATCAGCTGATCCTTGATGCTGCGACGAGGCATTTGTTTTCTGTTTTAACTGTTGGTGGCTCCAGGTATAAATGTGGGATGGGTCAGATGTGGTTCAATTTGTTGGTCGACTGGAGATATTTAGCCAGTACTTTGACTATTTGGTATTTTTCTTGTAACGCGTGGTCACCTCCACCTAATATATGCTCGATCGTAAAGGGTATTTTAAGAGCGATAAATACTTGTTTGAAATTTTCTCTGGTACTATGAGGTCGGAAGCAGTGAAGGAGATAGTGTTTGATTGTTTCCGGCACCTGACAGTGGATGCAGAGTTCGTTGATGTTCTGTTCGTAGAGCTGTTCTGTTCTGTAATTAGAGCTGTGTGCTGCCAGTTTGGTGTGTCCCAGCCTTAATCTGGTCATCGCTACATCAATTTCTCTGCTTTTATATATGATATGTTTCCAAGTTTCTCATTTCTTTTTAATGGACCCATAGTACAAAGGTGAGCATGATATTTTCCATTTCGTTGCAAAATCTTGGGTATGGTATTTTTGAAGGCTCCTTTATGCGTAACATGGGGAATTGGATGACGGGTAATGAGGCATGTTGTGCATCGCTTTGGCTAATTGATCTACAAGTTCATTATGGAGAATACCACAATGCGTTGGGACCCATTGGATAGAAGTGTCATAACCGTTCAATCGATGTTTATGAAGAAGTTGAAGGCATGGGTAAACAATTCCATGCACGTTGTTGAAGAGTATGTAATAGCTTGAATCGCACTCTTGGAGTAACTACAGATTGTATATATCCCAACTGGTAATGTTGCGATTATTTGGAGAGCTTGATATAAGGCTTATAATTCAGCTGTGAAAATAGATAGTTGCTTTGGTAACCGTTATCCCTGCTTGAGATGGTATTCCGGTATCCATGCAACGCTAGTGACCGAGGGCTCGTTATTCATGATGATGCGAGATCCATCTGTGTAATCTTCTTCTTCTTGAGAATAGGTGCAGTTTGCATGAAGGGTTAACCCTCCCGATGATTGCACCAGGACAGATGTAAGGAGACGCGTTGACGGTTAGGAGGAGAAGAAAGTCAAAAGCGGTAGATGTGATGGGCCGTAGAGAGAAGAGTGGCGACGAAAACAGAGGCAGACGTTAGAGGGAGACACATTGCACCGGGGGGCGGGGCGTCGTGGTCACGGCGGCAGCTGATCCACGCACGGCGTAGCAGTGTGCACAATATGGGGAACTAATACTTCTCCGGAATCTTGTGTATCGGAAGGCGCAAGCAGTACGCTTCCCAAATCACCCACAGGTCGGCGGGCAGCCGGCCACCAGGCGGCGCCCTCGGCTGAGACATCCTATCCAGCACCCTATAAACAAACTCCTTCTCCGACGATACCCAGATAGTGGACGAGCACCACGGGATCGGAAGCACCCGGGCATCCCGATAAGGGCCCAACTCCGGACCCACACAGGGCACGACCCCAGCAGACGGGACTAGGCAACCCCAGACCGGAGCAAGGAAGGAGGGGGAACAGCAGGGGATGCAGGCACGGCATCGACCACACCACTGAGCACAGGAGCCGAGGCCCTCCAGCGCACATCTTTCCGCAACATCACGACGAGGTCCCGATCATCAGGGACAACCCCCCACTGCGGAGATCCATCAGCAGGTGACGCAGGAGGGGGGCACAGGTAGCAACTTCGGAGCCCCCCACAGCACCATCATCCACGGCGGGGGACGCCAGAGCACCATACTCCCCTACCTCCTCCCAAGGCACACCACGAAGGGGAGACACACTCCGAGCCCACCGCAAACGCTTTGAAACAGGCCACACCACACCACGCCCAGCAGGCCCCTCCGCAGGCATGGCCACCATCTTCACATCCACACAGGCCACACCCACACCGTCCGAAGAGTCCACAGAGGCCACATCACCCACACTGCCTACATCATCCACGGAAACAGCCTCAGAACACCGACGCGCACGCTTCTGCAAAGGGATGGAAAGAGCAGAACTACAGTCGTCAACACACACAGACACGGCAGGCACCTCACCATGCCGAAGCACCCCTTCCAAAACAGCAGAACCCGTGTCCCCGGGAGCCGGTATCTCATCCACAGGCGGCGGCGGGACGTGGACCTCCACCAGGACACCCTTCACTACACGCAGCGCAGGCGACGGCCCGACACCCACACGCACCGGCTCAACAACCCCAGGGGCCACAGCAGTCACCTGATGTGTCGCACGGGCCGTAGAACTCGCCTCAACAGACGGAGCAGGAGACAGGCAATCAGGTGCCTCAGGCACAACACCCACACCGTCCTCAGAACCATCCGAACGCAACAGGGGCGGAAAATCCTCCGCATGAAGAACATGCACCCGACCAGTCGCTCCCACGTCGCACGCCGCAGCCAGATGACCCTCGTGACCACACCGATAACAGGTGCGCGATTGACCCCGGTACTGGCAGCGGAGCATGTAACCCAACACGGACATCGACGACGGGACACTACACCTCAGAGACATCGTCAGGGTGCGGGAGCCGTCAAGCATACCAACACAGTGCCCGGCAACGACCTTGTTTCAACGAATACTTAACACTGTCCCAAATCGTTTGAAACAGGAGGTTAAAAAGTCGTCCTGAAATTCGAAGGGGGCACCATGCACCGTCACAGACGTCAAGGCGACACTAAGATTCACCACCTTAACGGAGCCAATAGAATCAGGTAGAGGGTAAACACGCCCCTCACACTGCTCGAGAAACGCCTGAAAGGCAGCCTGGAGGCGGAACTTGAACACAGCACGGTGGCCCTGAAGCAGCTGGATGCCCACCAGGTCAGACAGCTGCACATGCAGCACGTCCACCAGGGCGACACCAACCAATGGATGGTCCACCGGCACCGAAAACACGAGACCAGCTGACAGCGTCCTCTTCACTGGAGGGCGAGACATCCCCATGGCTAAGCAAACGTCACCCTGTCAGTGGCAAACCACCACCAGCATGGCAAACAAGCAATCGCCCAACGGAAACACTAACCAGGAGCAGAGAGACCTCAGGAACGTCCGACCTGGCCGGCGGTCACCCTGTGTAAATCGGTGTATGGCGGAGGAGTTTGTTGTTGTTGTTGAGTTAGGGGCGACGGGAGGAGGAGTTTGTTGTTGTTGTTGTTGTTGAGTTAGGGGCGACGACGATCGTGGGATCGGATGCGCCCCGGCGTACCCGGTAAGGGTGAAACGCGAAGCCAGGAAAGGCGAAATGAGAGACGCCAAGCACTAGAAACTAAGATGCCACACGGCAAGGAAACATACAAAGGGAGAGGCACAAGCACAAAATAAAACAGGGAAAACAAGCAGCCAGAGAGGCACACAGCATTTCACAGAGCAAATACACAGTATATCAGGGTACATACTTGCCCGGGAACTGGGCCCGCGGGAACCGTACATTGAATGCTTCCCAGAACACCCACCGCCAAGGGTCCCGTCCACCCACTGGTGACTCCATAACATCCGGAACCGGGGCAACAAGCACCCGCAAGCAGGGGACCCAAATAGTAGTACCCACGAGGCGAGTAGTGCCACACGGCTCGACAGGAAGGGAACCTGCCCACCACGAAAGTTCTCTGGCCCATCAGACAGCTGTAACTCGGCAATCTCCGTCCAGTGACCCGGCGGCATCACAGACGCCGGCAACACGTCCTCCAGGACCCCAACTCGCATCCACACAGGAGCGAACGGGCTACAGGGCACCACCACAGGGGCACCCGTGGCCCCGGGCACACCACCCTTCTTCAGCACTAGCTTGATGCCTCGGCTCGCACCAGAATCCACACCACCCACGTCCGGAGGAGCGACCACCCCCCACTGCGGAGAACCTTCTGCAGGAGAAAGAACAGGAGGTAAATCAGACGCACAACCATCGTCAATAGCAGACACATGGACGTCAGCCACCACCATCGTCGTAGAGCGCGAGGCACCCGGAATCGCCACATCATCGCCCAAAGCTCCACCTGCGTCGGAGTCCACCACATCAGCCCAAGCAGTAGAAGAACGCCTGGAACGCTTTGGTACGGGCCGCACATCCTCACATCCGGAAGCGGACCCAGAACCACGGGCCTCACGAACCAGGGGAACCGACGCCCGACGCAGTACGGCAGCAGCCTCAACCACATGGGGAACCGGGCCGCACACAACAGGATGCTCCGCATCCCCCCCAACACCCAGCACAGCCGTAACACCAGGCGAGGGTGCAGATCCAGGCGCAGCAGCAGGAGACGAGGAAGACGACTCGCAGAGACCATCCGGGAGATCCTCGGGAGCAACTGGCACAGCAAAGGGACCAGCAACAGGAGCCACTGCAACACCCGGAGGAGGGACAGCAACCACCGGGGGCTGCATCAGCAGCGAACGGGACCTGCCCCTCCTCATCTCCGGAATCCACGCCCTGAGGGAGCGGCGGGAAATCCTCTTCCCGGAACAAGTTGACAGGTGCAGCAGGGGCCTCAGAGCACCCAGCAGCCTGATGCCTTAACTGGCCACATCGGAAACAGGTACGGGGCTGCCGGGCATAATACACCCGAACCTAGTAACCCAGCAGCTGGACAGAAGATGGGATATCCGACCGCAGGCGCATACCTAAGGTACGGATGTTCGTCCGCTTCCCAGCATACTTCCCCGAGGAAAGCGTGTTCACCCGCATACTGATGACAGTACCATACCTCCCAAAGAAGCGCCGGAGAAGGTCTTCAGGGAACTCCAGGGGCGCACCGTGCACACTGACATACGTCAGGGCACCACTGCGGTCCGAAACTGCAACAGAGCCGGCGCCATCCGGCATCGGCAACGAACGCCCTTCGTACCGACAGAGGAAGTCCCAATACTCCTCCTCTCTCACGAACTTGACAATCACTCGGTGGGCCGTAACAAGCTTAACTCCGTAGACAGCCTCCACGGGGACACAAAGCATGTCACACATCACTAACTCAACGGCTGGATAACCAGCCGTACCAGAGAACTCCAGACCCACGGAATTCTGACGCAGAACAGGAGGAAGTTGAAGGCCCCCCATGTCAGTACCGCCACGTCAGCACGCAGCCAGCCGGGCAACAACTCTGGGAGGGCAGCGACGCCTCACCACCTGGCGACCAAACAGCTAACAACCCCAGCAGTCACGGAGGGGTACGTCCGCACTCCACGGCTGCTTAGGGTCAACCCCGAGGAGTTTGTTTACAACTGTCGTTACGCCAGCGTCTAGACACGGATGCGATCCCACACAGAGGCGGGTATCGTTGCCCTGCCTCTTTTAAGAATCCATTTATACAAATGTTAACCAAATGTATTGGCTAAACAAGTATTTATTGAGTATCTGCATTATTTTGGCATATTACAATATGCTTATAGCTGTTAGATGTAATTACATATCTTGATATGGATTTTTTAGGGAGGCCTACTGAGATGTGTAGATCACAAAATGGTAGATTTTCGCTGAGTAGACATTCTCTCTGTCTCGAGAGAGCTTGGCTTGATCTAAAATAGCTATAACTGGCCCATGTGAGTTCATAGACCATTACTAAAACATGTTAAGCTATAATGGTGGAGAATATTTCCCACAAAGTACACTATCTTGGTCATATCATAAGCAAACACCTCCTGGTTTTCACTTACAAGCCATTCAACAATATCTTCAGCCTAGTTCACGTAAACAATCATGTGTTGGCCCAGCTCTTACTATTGTCGTTTTGCAGAAACTGCAGTTCCGTGCCACACCTCTCATCAACATTACCAGCCCTAAACAGAAGTTCATTTGGACCAACTCACAAACCATTGCTTTTGAACAACTGAAAACTTTACTCTGTACTAATCCCATTCTCTCCTCGTAAGATGGGAAGAGACTCTTCATCCTTAATGTCGATGCCAGCAGTACCGGCATTGGGGTGTGTCCTAATGCAACAGAAAGAGGGAGAAGTCTTGTCAGTTAGCTACGACAGCTACGAGTTGAAACATCACCAGCGTAATTACAGTACATTTGGAAAGGAACTATTTGCCATCATCCTGTGCTTACAGCATTATGAACTCTATCTTCAAGGACATCAACCCATCACCATCTACTCTGAGCATAATCCTCTTCGGTTTCTGCAGCAAGCCCTGTTCTCCAATCAACTCTTACTTCATTGGGCTTTGTATCTACAGAACTACAATCTCAAGATTGTAGTTCTGTAGATAGATTGATATATATATATATATATATATATATATATATATATATATAATATATATATGTCGTACCTAGTAGCCAGAACGCACTTCTCAGCCTACTATGCAAGGCCCGATTTGCCTAATAAGCCAGGTTTTCATGAATTAATATATTTTCTCTAATTTTTTCCTTATAAAATAATAAAGCTACCCATTTCATTATGTATGAGGTCAATTTTTATTTATTGGAGTTAAAATTAACGTAGTTATATGACTGAACCTAATCAACCCTACCTAACCTAATCTAACCTATCTTTATAGGTTAGGTATCCGAAAAAATTAGGTTAGGTTAGGTTAGGTAGGTTAGGTAGTCGAAAAACAATTAATTCATGAAAACTTGGCTTATTAGGCAAATCGGGCCTTGCATAGTAGGCTGAGAAGTGCGTTCTGGCTACTAGGTACGACATATATATATATAAAATATATATATATATTTATATATATATATATACATATATATATATATATATAAATATATATATATATATATATATATATATATATATATATATAAATATATATACATCTATATATATATATATATATATATATATATATATATATATATATATATATATATATATATATATATGCAAACAAGCCTGAATGGTCCCCAGGACTAGATACAACTGAAAACTCACACCCCAGAAGTGACTCGAACCATACTCCCAGGAGCAACGCAACTGGTATGTACAGGGATGCCTTAAACCACTTGACCATCACGACCGGACATAAGGAAGTGATAGCCTGAGCTATATGAACCACTTCCCCGCCGGCACCTGGATGGTTATCTTGGGCATAGCATTTTATCAAATCACCTCTTTTTTGGGGCAACACGTGAGGAACACAAATGCAAACAAGCCTGAATGGTCCCCAGGACTAGATACAACTGAAAACTCACACCCCAGAAGTGACTCGAACCCATACTCCCAGGAGCAACGCAACTGGTATGTACAGGGATGCCTTAAACCACTTGACCATCACGACCGGACATAAGGAAGTGATAGCCTGAGCTATATGAACCACTTCCCCGCCGGCACCTGGATGGTTATCTTGGGCATAGCATTTTATCAAATCACCTCTTTTTTTGGGGCAACACGTGAGGAACACAAATGCAAACAAGCCTGAATGGTCCCCAGGACTAGATACAACTGAAAACTCACACCCCAGAAGTGACTCGAACCCATACTCCCAGGAGCAACGCAACTGGTATGTACAGGGATGCCTTAAACCACTTGACCATCACGACCGGACATAAGGAAGTGATAGCCTGAGCTATATGAACCACTTCCCCGCCGGCACCTGGATGGTTATCTTGGGCATAGCATTTTATCAAATCACCTCTTTTTTGGGGCAACACGTGAGGAACACAAATGCAAACAAGCCTGAATGGTCCCCAGGACTAGATACAACTGAAAACTCACACCCCAGAAGTGACTCGAACCCATACTCCCAGGAGCAACGCAACTGGTATGTACAGGGATGCCTTAAACCACTTGACCATCACGACCGGACATAAGGAAGTGATAGCCTGAGCTATATGAACCACTTCCCCGCCGGCACCTGGATTTGATAAAATGCTATGCCCAAGATAACCATCCATGTGCCGGCGGGGAAGTGGTTCATATAGCTCAGGCTATCACTTCCTTATGTCCGGTCGTGTTGGTCAAGTGGTTTAAGGCATCCCTGTACATACCAGTTGCGTTGCTCCTGGGAGTATGGGTTCGAGTCACTTCTGGGGTGTGAGTTTTCAGTTGTATCTAGTCCTGGGGACCATTCAGGCTTGTTTGCATTTGTGTTCCTCACGTGTTGCCCCAAAAAAGAGGTGATTTGATAAAATGCTATGCCCAAGATAACCATCCAGGTGCCGGCGGGGAAGTGGTTCATATAGCTCAGGCTATCACTTCCTTATGTCCGGTCGTGATGGTCAAGTGGTTTAAGGCATCCCTGTACATACCAGTTGCGTTGCTCCTGGGAGTATGGGTTCGAGTCACTTCTGGGGTGTGAGTTTTCAGTTGTATCTAGTCCTGGGGACCATTCAGGCTTGTTTGCATTTGTGTTCCTCACGTGTTGCCCCAAAAAAAGAGGTGATTTGATAAAATGCTATGCCCAAGATAACCATCCAGGTGCCGGCGGGGAAGTGGTTCATATAGCTCAGGCTATCACTTCCTTATGTCCGGTCGTGATGGTCAAGTGGTTTAAGGCATCCCTGTACATACCAGTTGCGTTGCTCCTGGGAGTATGGGTTCGAGTCACTTCTGGGGTGTGAGTTTTCAGTTGTATCTAGTCCTGGGGACCATTCAGGCTTGTTTGCATTTGTGTTCCTCACGTGTTGCCCCAAAAAAGAGGTGATTTGATAAAATGCTATGCCCAAGATAACCATCCAGGTGCCGGCGGGGAAGTGGTTCATATAGCTCAGGCTATCACTTCCTTATGTCCGGTCGTGATGGTCAAGTGGTTTAAGGCATCCCTGTACATACCAGTTGCGTTGCTCCTGGGAGTATGGGTTCGAGTCACTTCTGGGGTGTGAGTTTCAGTTGTATCTAGTCCTGGGGACCATTCAGGCTTGTTTGCATTTGTGTTCCTCACGTGTTGCCCCAAAAAAAGAGGTGATTTGATAAAATGCTATGCCCAAGATAACCATCCAGGTGCCGGCGGGGAAGTGGTCATATAGCTCAGGCTATCACTTCCTTATGTCCGGTCGTGATGGTCAAGTGGTTTAAGGCATCCCTGTACATACCAGTTGCGTTGCTCCTGGGAGTATGGGTTCGAGTCACTTCTGGGGTGTGAGTTTTCAGTTATATATATATTATATATATATATATATATATATATATATATATATAATACTATAATATATATATATATATATAATATATATATATATATATATTTTATAATATATA
>WNGS01162396.1:67636-79502 GCA_020271785.1 Procambarus virginalis | reverse complement strand
AAGAGAATGGGGGAGATGTGGTGACTTTGGAAGGGGAGGAAGGAGAGAGGTGGAGAGGGGTGAAGGGAGGTGAGTGGGGGAGATTTTAAGGGAGAATGGGAGAAAGGTGGAGATTGAGGAGAATGGGAGTGGGGGACGATGTTGAGTGGAAGGGGGTAAAAGGTGGAGAGGGGAATAAAGGAAGAGAGAGGGATAGGAGATTGAGAGAGAGACATGAGAGAGGGAAGAGGGGAAGAGAGAGAGAATGGAGCAGAAGATGAGGTAAGGAGGGGAGACCCAGGCACCGCCGGGTGCCCCATCTAGTATTTATATCTATAAGAGAAAGTATCTTTGTGTCTAGCCAAGGCTGGAGACCTGACGCTTGTGGCTAATCTCACTCAACATTGCAGGGGAAATAGTCTGGGGTACGGGACAGCCATAGGCTGGTCGGAGTCGGTCCAATTAGTCTTATTGAGATCAGGGCCAACTTAACAGCATTATGGGCCCCTGAGACAACCAGGGTGCTGGGCCCCTGAGACAACCAGGGTGCTGGGGCCCTACGACAACCACACAACACACGAATATTAAGTAAATGGTCGATAATATTAAACATATATTTAGTGCATCAGAAGCAATGGGTTTCAATTCACTGAAGAAAGAAAACATATTTCCAATCTGTGAATAAGGTAGTTAGTTAGTTTAGTTCATTTATTATGCACCCCATACCCATCTTGTGGGCGGTACTGGAAAGGGTTACAGAGGCACATAATGGGCTCAGGGACTGAACCACACAATTCATTTAGCTAAGCAAGTTACAATCTTGATGAGCTAGTTACAAAATTCAATATAAGTCGTCACATCAACAATGGGTTCGAGATCGACCTCAAGTACAGGTTCTAAATTAAGCAACTGACATATGTGGAGAGCTAGTGTCAAAATTGATATGTTTGTCCTGCACACCGCCCCCCATCCAGTGGACAGCGGTGGATAGGTTACACCGCCCCCCATCCAGTGGGCAGCGGTGGATAGGTTACACCGCCCCCCATCCAGTGGGCAGCGGTGGATAGGTTACAATCACCCAGTTACTACCTACAGTTAGCAAACGGGATATTTGGCTAAAATTTCTGGAACTGCAGATGTGAATAAGCCTGTGCACGTTTTGTCAGTTCAAAGATTAGTGTCCAGAATAGGGAGGAAAGTTTCCACCTTGAATTTGTGGGTTTTCATTAGAAGTTCTTGTTGTGTTGATCCGTCATATCTACTAAGACGCGCACCTCGTTTCCTTCCCGTTTTTTCCCATCACTATAATCTGTATCTGGACACATACTCCTGACTTGAGTTTATATTCACTAAGTTGGTCTCTAGTTTCCTGAAGATAGATTTTATAGACTCAAGAAGATTCGTGGCAACAAGGATGTTCACATCCTTGTTCATGGGCCAGACGGCTGAGTGGACAGCGCTCGGGATTCGTAGTCCCAAGGTTACGGGTTCGAAACCCAGTGGAGGCGGAAACAAATGAGTTTCTTTCACCATGATGCTCCTGTTCACCAAGCAGTAAATAGGTACCTGGGAGTTAGCTCCTACGGGCTGCTTCCTGGGGATGTGTAACAAAAAGGAGGCCCAGTCGAGGACCGGGCCGCGGCGACGCTAACACCCGAAATCATAAAAGATAACCTCTTAAGGTAACATCCTTTGATTGTAGGACCTTGTTTGTTTAGTTCATTCTTTCTAGCATGTCATTCCAAAGAATTATTAGAAAGATTATTTCCAGGTTTTCCATTATTTTGCTCAATCCTTCTGCCTCTCGTCTTGTGTTCACTTGCTGTTCATTGTCAGCTGATAGAGAATCCTGTGAATGTTTTATATTCTCTAAACCCCCCATACAGAGCATGAACACCATCACTATGTGCTGACCATCGTGTGTCACACAGACGCTTCACCACAATATTCTCTAAACCCCCCATACAGAGCATGAACAGCATCACTATGTGCTGACCATCGTGTGTCACACAGACGCTTCACCACAATATTCTCTAAACCCCCCATACAGAGCATGAACACCATCACTATGTGCTGACCATCGTGTGTCACACAGACGCTTCACCACAATATTCTCTAAACCCCCATACAGAGCATGAACAGCATCACTATGTGCTGACCATCGTGTGTCACACAGACGCTTCACCACAATATTCTCTAAACCCCCCATACAGAGCATGAACACCATCACTATGTGCTGACCATCGTGTGTCGCACAGACGCTTCACCACAATATTCTCTAAACCCACCATACAGAGCATGAACACCATCACTATGTGCTGACCATCGTGTGTCACACAGACGCTTCACCACAATATTCTCTAAACCCCCCATACAGAGCATGAACAGCATCACTATGTGCTGACCATCGTGTGTCACACAGACGCTTCACCACAAAATACCTGTGGTTGAGATTTTTATTTTTAGATTTAGGCTTTAGATTTTGACATCATCTAAAGATGCATGACATCATCTAAAGATGATGTCAAAACATTCCAGGATGAGTAGAACCAGCAAACATTGAAAACAGATGCTGAACAAAGTCAAAGAATTTGACAGTCAGTAGACAACTGTGCTGCTTCTACTCCCACCAAGTTCGGGCTGTGTCCAACACAGGGGACATAGATGACAAACTCACTGAGTTGATGAATCTGTGCTTGTAATCCAATATATCGTCCAGACATATTTGAGACATTATCGTATGACTGACTACCGTAGTTTGATAATGGAATTTTGTTCTCGTTAAGAAAATCCACGACAGTGTCTGTTAGATCCTTTGCTCCGTGAGAAAAGATGGGGAGGAACATCAAGAAACGTTCCACAGACTCACAGCCTTTAATGTATCAGACAGTAAATGTCAGTTGATCTGTGTGTGAGATGTCTGGAGTGGAATGTTCACTTAACGAATAATACTTTGACTCATTTACTTATTCAAGAATAGTACAAAGAACCGGTTGTCCAATTAATTAAATAAATTCCTCACAACTATTTGCAGATAAATATGACGGATTTCCTTTTCAGGATTTCCATACATTTTGAGATGATCTTCCAGGAAAGGATCAAACTCACTCAGCAGCTCCAATATACCTAAATTGTTGCCATTTTTTGCTGACCCAATAATCTAATTTCTCCACAAAATGCCAAACCTCTTGAGGCAAGAAAGCGAATTACAGAAACCACGCGTGTCAACACTTTATGGCAATATTCATGCTCTGAGCCATGTTGCTCAAGCAATAAAGAATCTTCACTTCCAGTTTCTTTATGCCTTATCAAATATGTTGTCATGCACTTTCGATGTTCTTCTCCATTTTTATGTTCTACAATAACATTGCTGTGCTTCCAGTCACTAAACCCCATTGTAACAAAGGGAGATTCTTTCTTGGACAATAGGCGACATACAAAGGCGTACAAACGACCTTGGGATGGTGAATAGAGTAGCCATTCACGTTTTACATACTCGCTATTCCGCAGTTCACGTTTGAACACATTGTTTGATAAATACCTTTCCCTCATATTCTCTGCTCCAGCGGTTTTATACTTTCTGCTTGAGTTTGTAAGGTTGTTATTATGATTCTAACATGATGAGGGCCCACTACGAGTCCAGTAATCTATTGTGTTAGTATCATTAATGTTCCACAGTCCCGGATCTGTCTCTCGGATTACAAACTCCTTTAATGTTACATATTTGGGTATTTCCTCTTGTAAAATGTCACCAGCAGCACCAACAAGCAATGATGGTATGTCTGCTGAAACTGGATGATGGTTGCAGGAGTGGATGTAGATGTGGATGTTATATCTGAAGGAACAGTACAAGTGGCTGACACTGCAGGAGTGGATGTAGATGTGGATGCTATATCTGAAGGAACAGTACTAGTGGCTGACACTGCAGGTGTGGATGCTGATGTGGATGTTATATCTGAAGGAACAGTACAAGTGGCTGACATTGCAGGAGTGGATGTTGATGTGGATGTTATATCTGAAGGAACAGTACAAGTGGCTGACACTGCAGGAGTGGATGCTGATGTGGATGTTATATCTGAAGGAACAGTACAAGTGGCTGACACTGCAGGAGTGGATGCTGATGTGGATGTTATATCTGAAGGAACAGTACTAGTGGCTGACATTGCAGGAGTGGATGCTGATGTGGATGCTATATCTGAAGGAACAGTACTAGTGGCTGACATTGCAGGAGTGGATGCTGATGTGGATGTTATATCTGAAGGAACAGTACTAGTGGCTGACACTGCAGGAGTGGATGTTGATGTGGATGTTATATCTGAAGGAACAGTACAAGTGGCTGACATTGCAGGAGTGGATGTTGATGTGGATGTTATATCTGAAGGAACAGTACAAGTGGCTGACACTGCAGGAGTGGATGTTGATGTGGATGTTATATCTGAAGGAACAGTACTAGTGGCTGACACTGCAGGTGTGGATGCTGATGTGGATGCTATATCTGAAGGAATGGGTTGAGTGGCTGTCATTGCACCTGTGTTGAGCCACGATGACAGTTTTGGAAGTTTTCCAATGTTCTCCTTCTCCTCTGCAGCTCTCTTCCTCTTCCTCTTCTCTGCTCCACTCAAAACATTACGTTTCATTTCAGCTGAAAGTGTTCTTCACCTGGAAATATATCTTAAATATTTAATATTTAGTCCCACACCAGGATGTAGGGTTAACTTATATAAGTGTGCTTGTAACAAGACCTAAATATTTAAACTGTCTGCTTCCATAATGAGCATGTCCTATGCTCGTGGGGCCCCTATGCTCGTGGGGACCCTATGCTCGTGGGCCCCTATGCTCGTGGGGCCCTTATGCTCGTGGGCCCCTATGCTCGTGGGGACCCTATGCTCGTGGGGCCCCTATGCTCGTGGGGCCCTTATGCTCGTGGGGCCCCTATGCTCGTGGGGACCCTATGCTCGTGGGGCTCCAATGCTCGTGGGGCCCCTATGCTCGTGGGGCCCCTATTCTTGTAGGGCACTTATGCTCTTGGGGCCCTTATGCTCTTGGGGCCCCTATGCTCGTGGGGCCCCTATGCTCGTGGGGCCCCTATGCTCGTGGGGACCCTATGCTCGTGGGGCCTCTATGCTCGTGGGGCCCTTATGCTCGTGGGGCCCCTATTCTTGTAGGGCACTTATGCTCGTGGGGCCCTTATGCTCGTGGGGCCTCTATGCTCGTGGGGCCCCTATGCTCGTGGGGACCCTATGCTCTTGGGGCCCTTATGCTCGTTGGGCTCCTATGCTCGTGGGGCCCTATGCTCTTGGGGCCCTTATGCTCGTAGGGCACCTATGCTCGTGGGGCCCCTATGCTCGTTGGGCCCCTATGCTCGTGGGGCCCCTATGCTCGTGGGGCCCCTATGCTCGTGGGGCCCCAATGCTCGTAGGGCCCCTATGCTCGTAGGGCCCCTTTGCTCGTAGCGGCCCTTATGCTCGTGGGGCCCCAATGCTCATGGGGTCCTTATGATTGTGGAGCCCTTATGCTCGTGGGGCCCTTGCACGTAGGGTCCCTATGCTCGTGGGGCCCTATGCTCGAGGGGCCTTTATGCTCGTAGGGCCCTTATGCTCGTGGGGCCCCTATGCTCGAGGGGCTGTTATGTTCGAGGGCCCCATAAGCTCGTGGGGACCCTATGCTCGTGAGGCCCTTATGCTCGTGGGGCCCCAATGCTCGTGGGGCCCTTATGCTCGTGTGACAGTTATGCTCGTGGGTCCCTTGCTCGTGGGGTCCGTATGCTCGTGGGGCCCCTATGCTCGTGGGGCCCCTTTGCTCGTGGGGCCCTTTGCTCGTGGGGCCGCTATGCTCGTGGGGACCCTATGCTCGTGGGGCCCCCTATGCTCATGGGGCTCCAATGCTCGTAGGGCCCCTATGCTCGTGGAGCCCTTATGGTCGTGGGGCCCCTATGCTCGTAGGGCCCCTATGCTCGTAGGGCCCCTATGCTCGTGGAGCCCTTATGGTCGTGGGGCCCCTATGCTCGTGGGGCCCTATGCTCGTGGGGCCCCTATGCTCTTGGGGCCCCTATGCTCGTGGGGACCTTATGCTCGTGGGGCCCCTATGCTCGTGGGGCCCCAATGCTCTTGGGGCCCCTATGCTCGTGGTGCCCCTATGCTCGTGGGGCCCCTATGCTCGTGGGGCCCCTGTGCTCGTGGTGCCCCTGTGCTCGTGGTGCCCCTGTACTCGTGGGGCCCCTATGCTCGTGGGGCCCCTATGCTCGTGGGGTCCTATGCTCGTGGGGCCCCTATGCTCGTAGGGCCCCTATGCTCGTGGGGCCCCTATGCTCGTGGGGTCCTATGCTCGTGGGGCCCCTATGCTCGTTGGGGACCTATGCTCGTGGGGCCCCTATGCTCGTAAAACCCCTATGCTCATGGGGCCCCTATGCTCGTGGGGACCCTATGCTCGTGGGGACCCTATGCTCGTGGGGACCCTATGCTCGTGGGGACCCTATGCTCGTGGGCTCCCTATGCTCGTGGGGACCCTATGCTCGTGGGGCCCATATGCTCGTGGGGTTCCTATGCTCGTCGGGCCCCCATGCTCGTGGGGCCCCCTATGCTCGTGGGACCCCCTATGCTCGTGGGGCCCTATGTTCGTGGGGCCCGTATGCTCGTGGGGCACCAATGTTCGTGGGGCCCCTATGCTCGTGGGGCCCCTATGCTCGTTGGGTCCGTATGCTCGTGGAGGACCTATGCTCGTGGGGCCCATATGCTCCTGTGGACCCAATGCTCGTGGGGACCCTATGCTCGTGGGGGCTCTATGCTCGTGGGGCCCCTATGTTCGTGGGGCCCCTATGCTCGTGAGGCCCCTATGTTCGTGGGGCCCGTATGTTCGTGGGGCCCCTATGCTCGTCGGGCCCCTATGTTCGTCGGGCCCCTATGTTCGTAGGGCCCCTATGCTCGTCGAGCCCCTATGCTCGTGGGGCCCCTATGCTCGTGGGGCCCTTATGCCCGTGAGGCCCCCATGTTCGTGGGGACCCTATGCTCGTGGGGCCCCTATGCTCGTGGGGCCCTTATGCTCGTGGGGCCCCTATGCTCGTGGGGCGCCTATGCTCGTGGGGCCCCTATGTTCGTGGGGCCCCTATGCTCGAGGGGCCCTTATGGTCGTGGGGCCTCTATGCTCGTAGGGCACCTATGCTCGTGGGCCCCTATGCTCGTGGGGACCCTATGCTCGTGGGGCCCCTATGCTCGTGGGACCCTTATGCTCGTAGGGCCCCTATGCTCGTGGGGACCCTCTGCTCGTGGGGCCCCTATGCTCGTGGGACCCTTATGCTCGTAGGGCCCCTATGCTCGTAGGGCCCCTATGCTCGTGGAGACCCTATGCTCGTAGGGCACCTATGCTCGTGGGGACCCTATGCTCGTGGGGCCCTTATGCTCGTGGAGACCCTAAGCTCGTGGGCACCTATGCTCGTGGGGACCCTATGCTCGTGGGGCCTCTATGCTCGTGGGGCCCCAATGCTCTTGGGGCCCATATGCTCGTGGGACCCTTATGCTCGTAAGGCCCCTATGCTCGTGGGGTCCCTATGCTCGTGGGGACCCTATGCTCGTGGGGACCCTATGCTCGTAAGGCCCTTATGCTCGTGGAGACCCTATGCTCGTGGGCACCTATGCTCGTGGGGACCCTATGCTCGTAGGGCACCTATGCTCGTGGGGCCCCTATGCTCGTGGGGACCCTATGCTCGTGGGGACCTTATGCTCGTGGGGACCTTATGCTCGTGGGGCCCCTATGCTCGTGGGGACCCTATGCTCGTGGGGACCTTATGCTCGTGGGGCCCCTATGCTCGTGGGGCCCCTATGCTCGTGGGGCCCCTATGCTCGTGGGGACCTTATGGTCGTGGGGTCCCTATGCTCGTGGGGACCTTATGCTCGTGGGGACCTTATGCTCGTGGGGCCCCTATGCTCGTGGGGACCCTATGCTCGTGGGGACCCTATGCTCGTGGGGACCTTATGCTCGTGGGGGCGCCGACTAAGGCAACATAAAGGGCCGCCTAGATGTAGATAAAGGGCCGCCTAGAAGCATATAATGGGGCCGCCTAGAGGTACATAAAAAGCCGCCTAAAGGTACATAAAAGACCGCCTAGAGGAACAAAAAAGACCGCCTAGAGGAACAAAAAAGGCCGCCTAGAGGTACATAAAATGGGCCGCCTAGAGGCACATAATGAAAGGGCAGCCTAGTGGTACATAAATGGGCCGCCTAGAGGACATAAGGGGACCACATGAGGTACATAAAGGGGCGAATTAGAAGGCACAAAATGGGACACCTAGAGGTCCATAAAAGGGCCGCCTAGAGGCCACATTTAAGGGGCCGCCTAGAGGTAATTAAAGGGCCGCCTAGAGGTTACATAAAGGGCCGCCTAGAGGCACATAAAGGGGCCAGTAGTAGAGTACATGAGGGACCGCCTAGAAAGCACATAATGGGCCACCTAGAGGTACATAAAGGGAAGACTAGAGGCACATAAAGGGGCCGCCTAGAGGCACATAAAGGGTCCGCCTAGAGATACATAAAAGGGCCGCCTAGAGGCACATTTACTGGGCCACTCTCGAGGTACATAAAGGGCCCGCTAGCGGAACATAAAGGGGCCCCCTAGAGGAATTTGTGTAAGGGACGCCTCGAGGTACGTAAAGGGGCCGCCTAGAGGGCCATAAAAGGGCCGCCTAGAGGTACATAAAGGGGCGCGCTAGAGGTACATAAAGGGGCCGCCTAGAGGCACATAAAGGGGCGCCTAGGGGTACTAAAGGGCCGCCTAGAGGTAACATAAAGGGCCGCCTAGAGGTACATAAATGGCGCCTAGAGGTACATAAAGGGCCGCCTAGACGGACATAAAGGGCACCCGCCTAGAGGTAATAAAGACCACAGAGGCACATAAAGGGCGCCTAAAGGTACAATAAAGGGCCGCCTAGAGGTACATAAAGGGGCCGCGAAGAGGTAAATAAAGGGCCGCATAGAGGAACTTAAAGGGCCGCCTAAAGGTAAAAAAAAGGGCCGCCAAGAGAAACAAAAAGGGCCACCTAGAAGAAAATAAAGGACCACCTAAAGGTACATAAAGGGCCGCCTCGAGGTACATAAAGTGCCGCCTAGAGTCACATCAAGGGGACGAATAGAGGTACATAAAGGGCCGCCTAGAGGGTACATAAAGGGACGCCTAGAGTCACATAAAGGGGGCCGCCTAGAGTGATATAAAGAGGCCGCCTAGAAGGTACTATACAAGGCCCTTAGCGGCAACATAAAGGGGCCGCCTATTGGTACATAAAGGGCCGCCTTGCGGTACATAAAGGGCCGCCATGAGGCACATAAAGGGCCGCCTAGATGGACATAAAGGGGGCGCCAGAGGCACCATAAAGGACCGCCTAGAGGTACATAAGGGTGCCGCTTAGAGGTACATATAGGGGCTGCCTAGAGGACCATAAAGGACCACCTAGAGGGACATTCCCTCTCCCCACGAGCAAGGGTCCCACGAAGATATGAACATCAACGATAATGGTGGCCCACGAGCATAGGGTCCCCCGAGCATAGGGGCCCAAACGAGCATAGGGTCCCCCACGAGCATAGGGGCCCAACGAGCATAGGGTCGACCAGGAGCATAGGGCCCCACGAGCAAGGGGCCACGAGCATAGGAACATCACGAGCATAGGATCCCCACGAGCATAGGAGCCCAACGAGCATAGGGGCCCAACGAGCATAGGGTCCCCAAGAGCCATAAAGGGCCAATGAGCATTTGGGGCCACGAGTCAGGAGGGCCCAACGAGCTAAGGGGCCCCACGAGATAGGGTCCCCACGAGCAGTGGGGCCCCACGAGCATAGGAACACCACGAGCATAGGGGCCCCAACGAGCATAGGGACCCCACGAGCAAGAGGGGAGCCCAGAGGCAAGAGGCCCCACGAGCACACGGCCCCCACGAGCATAGGTGCCCCACGAGCATATTGGCCCTAAGAGCATAGGGGCCCTACGAGAATAAGCAGGGCCCCAACAAAAAGAATAGGGCCTACTAGATAGTGACGCCACAGAAGCATAGGGGCCCCACGCGCAAATGGAGCCAGAGCATAGGTCCCCACGAGCATATGAATAAATAAATAAGAAGGAGGCCCCACGAGCATGAGGGCCCAAACGAGCATTTGTGCCCCCGAGCAAGGGGCTAACGAGATAGGGGCCCCACGAGCACAGGGGCCCAACGAGCATAGGGGCCCACGAGCATAGGGGATCACCATGAACATAGGTCCCTCCACGAGCATATGGGCCCCAAGAGCATAGGGGTCCCCACGAGCATAGGGGCCCAAGAGCATAGGGGCCCCACGAGCACAGGGAGACCACGGCACAGGGGCCCCACGAGCATAAGGACACCATGAAGCATACGGTACCCACGAGCATAGGGGCCTCAAGAGCATAGGGCCCACACGAGCATAGGGCCCCCAGATCTTTGGGGTCCCACGAGCATTGGGTCCCCACGAGCATTGGGTCCCCACGAGCATTGGGTCCCCACGAGCATTGGGGCCCAACGAGCATAGGGAGGGCCCACGAGCATAGGGGCCCAAGAGAATAAGGGGCCCCACGAGCATAGGGCCCCACGAGCAGAGGGGTCAACGAGCATAGGGGCCCACACGAGCATAGCGGGCCCACGAGCATATGGGCCCCAAGAGCATAGGGGGCCCACGAACATAGGGGCACCACGAGCATAGGGATGCCCCAAAGAGCATAGGGGCCCACCGAGCATAGGGGCTCATGAGCATAAGGGCTCACGAGCATAGGGGCCCCACGAGCATATGGGCCCCCGAGCATAGGGGCCCCACGAGCAAGGGACCACGAAGCATAGGGGCCCCAATAGCATAGGGGCCCCACGAGCAAAGGGGGCCCATGAGCATAAGGGCTCACGAGCATAGGGGACACCACCGAGCATATGGGCCCCACCGAGCTAGGGCCCCACGGCATAGGGGCCCCAGGAGCATAGGTGCCCCACGAGCGTAGGGGCCCCACGAGCATAACGGCCCCACGAGCATAGGGACACCACGAGCATAGGGACCCCATGAGCATAGGGGCCCCACGAGTATAAGGGCCCCAAGAGCATATAGCCCCACGAGCATAGGGGACCCACGTGGCATTATTAGTGGCCCTACACGAGCATAGGCCTCAACAAGCATAGGGACCCTCACGAGGCATAGGGGCCCCACGAGATAGGGACACCACTACACGCATAGGGAAACCACTACACCCATAGGGACACCACGAGAAAAACGGTCCACACGGGCAATAGGGGCCCCACGAGCATAGAAGGCCACCGAGCATAAGCTGGGCCAAGAGAATTATGTGCCCCACGAGCTAGGGGGCCCCACGAGCTACTTGGTCACCGCGACGAGCCACAGTGGGCCACCACGAGCATACGACCCCGAAAGCAGCATACGATCCGTCCCAACGAGATAAGTATGGTCCCCTGAGCACGCGGGCCGACACGAGCATAGGGGCCCCACGAGATAGGGGACCCAGGCGAGCATAGGATCCCCAACGAGATAGGGCCCAACACGCATATGGGGACCCACGAGCATAAGCGTCCCACGCAGCAAGGGGCCCCAGAGCATAAGGGGCCGACCAAACGGAGCATAGGGACCCCACTGAGCATAGGTGCAGTTATATTGCAATATTGTTTTGTGCCACACGAGCATTAGGTTTTTTTGGTATTTATTCCTCCACGGCATAGGTTTGGGCCGAACTTGAGCATTAGGGGCTTTTTTTCACACGAAGCATAGTGGCCCCTTTTATTCGAGCATAACGGCCCCACGAGCATAGGGACACCACGAGCATAGGGACCCCATGAGCATAGGGGCCCTACAAGCATTGGGGTCCCCACGAGCATAGGTGCCCCATGAGCGTAGGTGC
>WNGS01162396.1:39376-66636 GCA_020271785.1 Procambarus virginalis | reverse complement strand
ATATATATATATATATATATAATATTATATATATATATAATATATATATTATATATATATTATATATATATATATATATATATATATATATATATATATATATATATATATATATATTATATATATATATTGTATATATATATATATATATATATATATATATGATATATAGTATATATATATATATATATATATATATATATCTATATATATATATATATAATATATATATTATATATATATATATATATATATATATGATATATATATATATATTATATATATATATATATATATATATATATATATATATATATATATATATATATATATATATATATATATATAAAGATCCCAGATATCTGGGATCTCCGGGTTAATCCCAGATACAATTAAACCCTTTCTCTTCGGAGCATCCCTTTGTGCCTCTTAAGAAGAAGGATGGTGGAGTCAGACCCATTGCCGTGGGCAACACACTTCGGCGCCTTGTTGCTGAGGGCAGCTGTCAGAAAAATCGAGCATAGACGCTGCAACGATGCTTCGACCCCATCAACTAGGATTTGGTGTCCCCCATGGCTGTGAAGCACCAGCTCATCAGCACAGCCTATATCAAGGACCTCCAGTAATAAGGCATTAATTAAATTAGACTTTAAAAATGCCTTCAACCAGGTAAAAAGGGATGTGGTACTGGAAGCAGTTCGAACCAGTTTCCTTGTCTCTTCTTTCGTTTCAGCAGGGTACAGTAGGGAATCGACACTGTTGTTTGGGGAACATGAAGTTGTTCCGCAGAAGGTGTCCAGCAGCAGGGAGACCCACTTGCCCCTTTTCTTTTCTGCATGGCAGCTAAGGAGGTCACAAGTAGGTTGTCCAGCGATTCAACATGTGGTTCCTGGACGATGGCACCCTGGCAGGGACACAGGAATCCCTGCTAGGAGATCTTCAGCTAGTGAAATCTAGGGGAGAGGAGTTAGGCCTTACACTAAACCATCAAAGTGTGAAATCATCTCGTCCTACCAACCAATCATAAATGCAGTACAAATCTTATTGCCAGGAGCCCAAGTGATTGCTCCCACAGACAGTGTGCTGCTAGGGGCACCTCTGGGCTCGAACGATAAGTCCTCGAAGAAAAGCTTAAAGACCTGGGGAGGGTGGAGGCGCGAATAGGGGCTTTGGATGCGTTGTACCTTCTTACAAGGTGCCCGCATCCAACCTCCGAGGAGCTGGACGAGGTCTTCGAACGCTGATTGTTTAATTGTTATATATTTGTGTGTGTGTGTGTGTTCTCTGTAAACTGTAGCATTGCAATAAAATAAGAAAAACAAAACATACAAAAAATAATAGGGTGGTAGGAGAAGAAAAGAATTAAGTATTCAGTGAGAATCCACAAGATCTTCTCTGAAAACTCTTTGTTTTCTTCTTCGAGGATGTGGGTCCCTGCAATTGCACCAGAGGTGGTAACCCTAATATATAGTATATATATATATATATATATATATATATATATATATATATATATATATATATAATATATATATATATATATATATATATATATATATATATATTTAATTGAAGAGTACCACTTCTGGCTGGAAGAAGGGGGACCCATATCCTCGGAGGAAATCACACATAAACGCATTGGAGGGAATGTAGGTCCCCTCCAATACAGTTTCTGTGTGCTTTTTGTGTGACGGTGTTCCCCCCCTTTCTAATTCCCCACGCCTGCTGTAAGAGTCATGTCCACTATTCCCGAGCGTTCTCTACATTGCAGGCATCAATTGAACATATGTGGAGAGAACAGTATTCTCGATGAGCCGAGAATTTGCGAAATATAGTATTTTGGCCTGTGGGATAGGCCCTTTAGGGAACCATATGGCGCTGACGAGTCTGTTCTCCCGCCAAAACTGTGTGACGTCAGTGTCGCCAGATTGGTCACCGTCAGCGACATGGCACTGGGAGCCAATGAAAACCGACTTTGGAAAAAGTGACGTCACATAGGCAGGGGGGGGTCCAGCCGTGGTGCGCCTTGGCGACATCAGTCTTTCAGACACGTCCGAGAGGTAGGACGCGCGATCGGTCGTCCTGTCAGAGTGACGGATTTACCGAACTCCGGTGGATGTAAGCGTCTCCAGTTGTTGGCGCGCACTCTGTGAGGTCTTCTGCAACCCAGATGTGGCTCAGATAGGAATTGACAGAATATTGAGCAACAAGTGCTCAGGGACAGGTGCGTTGCAAGAAGTGGCCGGGCATCGACGTGTGACGTCCTTGGCAGTTCACCAGTATAAGAGACAGCTTAGTGGCCGGGCCAATCCGCCGTGAGTGAACCGAGTTGACCGCCTTGTCAACCAGGTTGAACGTGTGATCGACGATCCTGTCAAGTTTGACAGTAACCCCACCTTCGTGGAACCCTACGAGTCAACAGTTGATGCAAGCACGTCGAGAAGTCTTCCCAAATACCTAGCGATATATCTAGACGACGAGGGAATTGACAGTGTTGTGAGCTTCAAGTGCTCTGAAGTCGGGTGCTGTGCGTGTGTAGCTTAAGCAGTATCGTCTGGGACGGCTGATAACTTCACAGTGACTTCGTAGTGGTGAGAGGCAGTTCTCTGGAGTACAGTGACAAGGACTAATCGGGAAACGTGCGACGACCGCCGAGACGTAGGCTGGCTGCCGTAGTTGGGAGGAAGTTGACGGCCAGGAGACCGACTTCAACCCTGCGACGTACTGTAGAGGAAGGAGCACGGACCGGCTGTGTACAGAAGCGGCGAGACGCGACATCCTAAGGCGTGGGCTTGTGTTTCTGGATGGTGAACGAGGCGAGAGCCTGGACCAGGAGCTACAACCCAACTGTCATGCTAGGATAGGTGAAGTAGGTTTTTACAGTTACCCTCCCATTTCCCCTTTAGTTAGCTATATATTTTCTTGTCAAGATATTTTATATGTCGTGAGCAAGTCTCACTTGAGTCTAAGTCACAGAGAGCACTGTGTGTGGTGAGGCTACCCAGAGCGCTCACAGTATCAGTTTACATATATATCTATGTGTGGGTGTGTGCATGCACCAGGATTCGTCAAGAATTTACTGTGACTATTATTAATCTCCTGTGATTATATTATTATATATATTGGTAGCATACCAATATTGGTGTTAGGCTATGAGCCTAGATTTTATTGATATAAATGCCTGGGTATTGATCTCCATGATTTATTGATATAAATGCCTGTGTATTGATCTCTATGATCTATTGATATAAATGCCTGTGTATTGATCTTCATGATTTATATAGATATATGCCTGTAATTTGATTACTGATTTATATATGATATGCTGTGTACTGAATAATATCATATACGTGAAGTGATTGCCAGTGATATCTCTTTGAGAGAAAGTATAGATATAAAGAAAAGTTCAGTGATCAAGCGAATGCATTCACAGTAAATATTATTAAGAATAGAGTAATCTTTTGGTACGGTGAAAAGTCACTGAGTGCAGTGTGGATAAGATATTGATCGTGAGGCCAGTGAAAATGTAAGTATGCCATGTGAATGTGAATACAGTGTTTGCGGAAAAGTTAATAAACGGGGATCGTGATAGAATTAGAAAACAAGTACTAATCTTTCCTCACGGTCGCGAGGGTCCCGGTCAGCTGACATCTGACAGGTGATGCGTGGCGCTGCCGGTGTTGCCATATTGGTGCGCTCCAGATATTCCACTATGAATGGAGCAGTGTCATATATTATTCCTAATACATTGATGCATATATATCTCCCATTGTCTTTTAAGTAAAATACCAAAACTCTTTGGTGTTTGATATCATCCCCTCCATTTATCTTGTGACCGTGTAATGATGTAAAGCAGAGTGACCTGCCTGATACCATATTACTGGAATTTGCTCTTACCACAATTACCACAATTACACCTCACCACTGCAGTGTTACTGGACACCTAAAAACACCAGTTGGCGACCTTAAAGGCTGTGTAAGAGTTCGGTGTCGGGGCGGGCCACAGATTGAGGGAACGGTCTGTGCCCCCACTCATCTTGCAATTTAAGGCCGGTTGTGAGATCGACTGGGGTACTCTCCGGGGCGAGCAGTGGAGCCTAGAGGATCGAGGGAAGACCCGCAGAATGACGGTGAGTAAGGGTTATTGTCAGAGCAACCACCTGGAAAGGAGATCCAGTCTACCTATGCTTTAACCCTTCACTAACGAGAACCGTGACACCCCGACATTGGCGACCTTGCCAGGATCACGAGCGAGATCAAGGTTGTAATTGTGGTATTAGATATCAGGCCTAAGTTGTCACTCATTGTCACAAGATGGAGGATGATAAAGTAGCCAGTTTTATCGACACGAGAGACGAGCAAGTACTGGAGGAGTGCACCAAGGCACAGCTGCAGACGATCGCCGACCACTTTGGGATCAAGTTGAGAGCTTCCAAAGTGGGAGAAAGAAGACTTGAGATCATGGCACAGCTCAAGGCACGTGATGAAGCCTTCGGAGAGGAGCGGCCACAGACACCTGCCAGTGGAGGAGAGAACCTGAGTACCGGTGGCAGCAGCCGGGGATCCAGTGGCAGCAGGCGCAGTGTCAAGCTGGAAATAATGAAGATGCAGATAGAAGCACAGCTGCGCAAGGAAGAGCGGGAACAAGAAGCACAGCTGCGCAGAGAGGAATGAGAAGCACAGCTGAGGCGTGAGGAAGCAGAGCGAGAAGCACAGCTGCGCAGAGAAGAAAGAGAAGCACAGCTGCAAAGAGAAGAAAGAGAAGCACAGCTGCGCAGAGAAGAAAGAGAAGCACAGCTGCAAAGAGAAGAAAGAGAAGCACAGCAGCGCAGAGAAGAACGAGAGGCACAGCAGCAACGAGAAGAAGCAGAAAGAGAGCTGAAGAGCTGAAGGAGCGCGAAATAGATGCTAGGACGAAGCTGCAGGAGGTTGAAGCGAACAAGGAGATTGAGCTGAAGCGAGCTGAGCTAGGACTAGTTCCAACTGCCCCACCACAACAGCAGGAAGACCGCCGAGTGAGAGAGAGGGATTTGCCCGTCTTTGTGCCTAATGAGTCTGAGGGCTTCTTCGAGCATTTCGAAAGGGTCGCTACGTTGAAGAAGTGGCCGAGGGCAGAGTGGGCGGATCTAGTTCAGGGAAGGCTCACTGGTGAAGCTCGTGAAGCTTACAATATGCTCGACCACCAGGAATGTACCAACTATGATGCAGTAAAACGGGCCGTGCTCCATTCGTTCAAGCTGACGCCGGAGTGCTATAGAAAGAGGTTTAGAGAATGTACCCGATCGCCAGGAAAATCGTATGCGGAGACGGCGAGGGACATGGAAAGGAAATTCTTGAAATGGCTGGAGTCGGAAGGAGCAAGATCGGCTGAAGACATCAAGGGGCTGATGGTCATGGAAAAGTTCATGTCCGTGCTCTCTCCCGAGATTAGGGTGAGAGTAAAGGAGGCGGACATCAAGGACCTGAGAGCCGCGGCCGATCGAGCAGACATGCTAGAAGAAGCGTTACGTCCACGTCGAGAGGGACAGCACCGACCGCCCGTATTCTCTAGCTATGGGAGAAGTAATAGAAGGTCGACGGAGTGGGACCGTTGCCAAGGACAAAGAGAGGGAATACCTACCTAATGACAATAATGTGTGCGTCAACCAGATTCCCGGAAGCTGTTCCGATGCGGCGGTTGACGTCAAAAGGAGTAGCCGGGCAGCTAATACGATTTTTCTCTTGGGTAGGAATGCCCAGAGAAATTCAAACGGACTGTGGAAGCATTTTCCAGTCCAAGTGGTTCAGGCAAACAGTGACAAGCTGGGGAGTGACACAGATTCGGTCGTCGCCCTACCGACCGCAGTCGCAGGGGGCGATCGAAAGGTTCCACTCCACTTTGAAGACGATCCTGAGAGTGTTCTGCGCTGAGCAGGGAGCTGAGTGGGACGAGGCAGTATACCCTGCGTTATTTGCCATCCGTAACGCAGTGGTGGAATCACTAGGTTTCTCACCTTTCCAGCTGATATATGGACACGAGGTGAGAAGTCCTCTGTCCATGCTGAAGGAACAGTGGACACCAGGGGTAACCGTGGGAGCGGTTAATGAGTACGTTCTAAAGTTTAAGGAGCGGCTCACCTTAGCAAAGGAACTGGCTGGAAAACATCTAAAAGAAGCGCAGCGCAAGATGTCGGAATGGTACGATAAGAGCGCTACGCCGAGGGAGTTCCAAACTGGGTCCCAGGTGATGATATTACTGCCGGGTAAGAGCAGAGTGAATGAGCCACGGTTCGAGGGACCGTACCATGTGCTACGGCGGTTGGGTCCTGTGACGTACGAGATTGGTAAGCCGGATAAACCCCGAAAGAAACAGGTGTGCCATGTCGACCGCCTAAAACCTTTCTTCCTTGAAGAAGGAGGAGCCGCCAATCTGGACCGGACGGCGACTCGAGAGCCCCAGGAAAAGGTGATCCTGTGTGTACAAGTGGACCAAGAGCTTCCAGAGGAGGAAGGGAAGTGGTCTAGGGCGGATGGTACCCGACTCACCAATTCAGAGAGTTTGTCTAAGATCAGGGACAAGCTACAACACCTGAAAGAACAACAGAGCGCGGAACTGACGAACCTGTTGATGGAGAACACCTCCCTCTTCACCGACGTACCCCGACGTCACCGTAGTGTAACGCACGAGGTGGAAGTGAGGGACGCCAGGCCCGTCAAGCAAAGCGCGTACAGGGTAAGCCCGGAGAAGCGAGAGCTAATGAGGAAGGAGGTGGAGTATCTCCTTGAGAACGACCTCGCGGAGCCCAGTAACAGTGAGTGGAGTTCTCCATGCCTGCTGGTAAAGAAAAGCGATGGAACATTCCGCTTTTGCACGGACTAAAGGAAGGTGAACTCCGTCACTGTGGCCGATTCCCGCCCCATGCCAAGGGTGAGTGATTGCATTGACCAGGTGGGCAGTGCGAGGTACGTACCCAAGGTCGACCTGCTCAAGGGATACTATCAAATCTCCTTGACTCCCACGGCCAGGAAAATATCGGCCTTTGTGACTCCGGATGGGCTGTACCAGTATAAGGTGTTACCCTTTGGAATGAAAAACAGCGGGAACTGTTTCCAAAGAATGATGAATGAGTTGCTCAGGGGCGCCGAGGGCTGCACAGTATATATAGACGACATCGTTGTGTACGCCGATGATTGGAAAACGCACTTAGAGAGGCTCGGAGAGTTGTTCAGAAGGCTCGAGGAGGCAAACTTGACTGTGAACTTAGCAAAAAGCGAGTTTGGGAAAGCTCGCCTTGAGTACCTTGGTTTCGTGATCGGCCAAGGGGAAGTAACCCCGGTAGATCATAAAGTGCTGGCCATTAAAGAATACCCCGTGCCCAAGACGCGCAAAGAATTGTTAAGGTACCTCGGGATGATAGGATACTATCGCGGGTTTTGCAGAAATTTTTCCACGGTAGCACATCCTTTGACGGAGCTCCTATCCAAGAATGTGCGATGGAGATGGGGAGAGGCTTGTCAGGAGTCTTTCGAGGAGACCAAGAGACTGTTGACAGAGGCCCCAGTGTTAATATCTCCAGACTTCTCCGCCAAGTTTATCCTGTACGTGGATGCCAGCGACGTCGGAATAGGAGCCATGTTGGCTCAAGAGAGGAGTAAGTGCATAGGCCGGTAGCATTCTACTCTAAGAAGTTTGTGAAATACCAGCGGGCCTATAGTACCGTTGAAAAAGAAGCGTTGGCACTAGTTATGGCCCTAAAGCATTTTGACGTGTACGTGGGAGGAGGGGCAAGACCTGTTCTTGTCTTCACAGATCATAACCCTCTAACCTTTTTGCACAAAATGAGGAACTCCAACCAACGACTAACGAGGTGGGCTCTACTGCTGCAGGAGTACTGGCTGGATATAAAACACATCAAAGGAAAGGACAACGTAGTCGCAGATGCGTTGTCCCGCATGCACTAACCAGACATGACTCTTATTTTAAGGGGAGGGGTATGTGACGGTGTTCCCCCCTTCTAATTCTCCCACGCCTGCTGTAAGAGTCATGTCCACTATTCCCGAGCGTTCTCTACATTGCAGGCATCAATTGAACATATGTGGGAGAGAACAGTATTCTCGATGAGCCGAGAAATTTGCGAAAATATAATATTTTGGCCTGTGGGATAGGCCCTTTAGGGAACCAATATGGCGCTGGCGAGTCTGTTCTCCCGCCAAAACTGTGTGACGTCAGTGTCGCCAGATTGGTCACCGTCAGCGACATGGCACTGGGAGCCAATGAAAACCGACTTTGGAAAAAGTGACGTCACATAGGCAGGGGGGGTCCAGCCGTGGTGGCGCCTTGGCGACATCAGTCTTTCAAGACACGTCCGAGAGGTAGGACGCGCGATCGGTCGTCCTGTCAGAGTGACGGATTTACCGAACTCCGGTGGATGTAAGCGTCTCCAGTTGTTGGCGCGCACTCTGTGAGGTCTTCCTGCAACCCAGATGGGGCTCAGATAAGGAATTGACAGAATATTGAGCAACAAGTGCTCAGGGACAGGTGCGTTGCAAGAAGTGGGCCGGGCATCGACGTGTGACGTCCTTGGCAGTTCACCAGTATAAGAGACAGCTTAGTGGCCGGGCCAATCCGCCGTGAGTGAACCGAGTTGACCGCCTTGTCAACCAGGTTGAACGTGTGATCGACGATCCTGTCAAGTTTGACAGTAACCCCACCTTCGTGGAACCCTACGAGTCAACAGTTGGATGCAAGCACGTCGAGAAGTCTTCCCAAATACCTAGCGATATATCTAGACGACGAGGGAATTGACAGTGTTGTGAGCTTCAAGTGCTCTGAAGTCGGGTGCTGTGCGTGTGGAGCTTAAGCAGTATCGTCTGGGACGGCTGATAACTTCACAGTGACTTCGTAGTGGTGAGAGGCAGTTCCTCTGGGAGTACAGTGACAAGGACTAATTGGGAAACGTGCGACGACCGCCGAGACGTAGGCTGGCTGCCGTAGTTGGGAGGAAAGTTGACGGCCAGGAGACCGACTTCAACCCTGCGACGTACTGTAGAGGAAGGAGCACGGACCTGCTGTGTACAGAAGCGGCGAGACGCGACATCCTAAGGCGTGGGCTTGTGTTTCTGGATGGTGAACGAGGCGAGAGCCTGGACCAGGAGCTACAACCCAACTGTCATCCTAGGATAGGTGAAGTAGGTGTTTACAGTTACCCTCCCATTTCCCTTTAGTTAGCTATATATTTCTTGTCAGATATTTTATATGTCGTGAGCAAGTCTCACTTGAGTCTAAGTCACAGAGAGCACAGTGTGTGGTGAGGCTACCCAGAGCGCTCACAGTATCAGTTTACATATATATCTATGTGTGGGTGTGTGCAAGCACCAGGATTCATCAAAGAATTTACTGTGACTATTATTAATCTCCTGTGATTATTATTATTATATATATTGGTAGTATACCAGATATTGGTGTTAGGCTATGAGCCTAGAATTTATTGATATAAATGCCTGTGTATTGATCTCCATGATTTATTGATATAAATGCCTGTGTATTGATCTCCAGATTTATTGATATACATGCCTGTGTGTTGATCTCTATGATCTATTGATATAAATGCCTGTGTATTGATCTTCATGATTTATATAGATATATGCCTGTAATTTGATTACTGATTTATATATGACATGCCTGTGTACTGAATAATATCATATACGTGAAGTGATTGCCAGTGATATCTCTTTGAGAGAAAGTATAGATATAAAGAAAAGTTCAGTGATCAAGCGAGTGCATTCACAGTAAATATTATTAAGAATAGAGTAATCTTTTGGTACGGTGAAAAGTCACTGTGAGTGCAGTGTGGATAAGATATTGATCGTGAGGCCAGTGAAAACATAAGTATGCCATGTGAATGTTGAATACAGTGTTTTGCGGAAAAGTTAAATAAACGGGGATCGTGATAGAATTAGAAAAAAAGTACTAATCTTTTCTCACGGTCGCGAGGGTCCCGGTCAGCTGACATCTGACAGGTGACGCGTGGCGCTGCCGGTGTTGCCATATTGGTGCGCTCCAGATTATTCCACTATGAATTGAGCAGTGGTCATATATTATTCCTAATACATTGATGCATATATATCTCCCATTGTCTTTTAAGTAAAATACCAAAACTCTTTGGTGTTTGATATCATCCCCTCCATTTATCTTGTGACCGTGTAATGATGTAAAGCAGAGTGACCTGCCTGATACCATATTACTGGAATTTGCTCTTACCACAATTACCACAATTACACCTCACCACTGCAGTGTTACTGGACACCTAAAAACACCAGTTGGCGACCTTAAAGGCTGTGTAAGAGTTCGGTGTCGGGGCGGGCCACAGATTGAGGGAACGGTCTGTGCCCCCACTCATCTTGCAATTTAAGGCCGGTTGTGAGATCGACTGGGGTACTCTCCGGGGCGAGCAGTGGAGCCTAGAGGATCGAGGGAAGACCCGCAGAACGACGGTGAGTAAGGGTTATTGTCGGAGCAACCACCTGGAAAGGAGATCCAGTCTACCTATGCTTTAACCCTTCACTAACGAGAACCGTGACACCCCGACAATATATATATATATATATATATATATATATATATATATATATATATATATATATATATATATATATATATATATATATATATATATAGATATATATATATTTATATATTATAAATAAATAAAAATTAAGTTCCTGACACAGACCACACAGGTGCTTACCTGTCTGTGTTTACCTGTCTGTATTTACCTGTCAGTGCTTACCTTTCTGTGCTTACCTGACAGTGCTTACCTGACAGTGCTTACCTGTCAGTGCTTACCTGACAGTGCTTACCTGACAGTGCTTACCTGACAATGCTTACCTTAATGTGTTTACCTGACAGTGCTTACCTGTCAGTATTTACCTGTCAGTGCTTACCTGCCATTGCTTACCTTAAACTGTTTACCTGACAGTGCTTTCCTGTCAGTACTTACCTGTCAGTGCTTACCTGTCAGTGTTTACCTGACAGTGCTTACCTGTCAATGCTTACCTTAATTTGTTTACCTGACAGTGATTACCTGTCATTGCTTACCTTAATGTGTTTTCCTGACAGTGCTTACCTGTCATTGCTTACCTATCAGTGATTACCTGACAGTGCTTACCTGACAATGCTTCCCTGTCAGTGCTTACCTGACAGTGCTTACCTGACAGTGCTTACCTGACAGTGCTTACCTGAGAGTACTTACCTGTCAGTACTTACCTGTCAGTGCTTACCTGACAGTGCTTACCTGACAGTACTTACCTGTCAGTACTTACCTGTCAGTACTTACCTGTCAGTACTTACCTGTCAGTGCTTACATGTCAGTGCTTACCAGTCAGTACTTACCTGTCAGTGCTTACATGTCAGGGCTTACCTGACAGTACTTACCTGACAGTATTTACCTGACAGTACTTACCTGAAGTGCTTACCTGACAACAATTACCTGTCAGTGCTTACCTATCAGTACTTACCTGTAAGTGCTTACCTGACAGTGCTTACTTGACAGTACGTACCTGACAGTACTTACCTGTCAGTTCTTACCTGTCAGTGCTTACCTGACAGTATTTACCTGACAGTACTTACCTGGCAGAGCTTACCTGTCTATGCTTGCCTGTCAAGGCTTACCTGACAGTGTTTACCTGACAGTGTTTACCTGTCAGTACTTACCTGTCAGTACTTACCTGACAGTGCTTACCTGGCAGTATTTACCTGACAGTACTTACCTGTCAGTGCTTACCTGAGAGTGCTTACCTGTCAGTACTTACCTGACAGTGCCTACCTGACAGTGCTTACCTGTCAGTTCTTACCTGACAGTACTTACCTGTCAGTGCTTACCTAACAGTGCTTACCTGACAGGACTTACCTGTCAGTGCTTGCCTGACAGTGCTTACCTGTCAGTGATTACCAGACAGTATTTACCTGACAGTGCTTACCTGACAGTGCTTACCTAACAGTGCTTACCTGACAGTACTTACCTGTCAGTGCTTACCTGACAGTGCTTACCTAACAGTGCTTACCTGACAGTATTTACCTGACAGTACTTACCTGACAGAACATACCTGACAGTGCTTACCTGACAACAATTACCTGTCAGTGCTTACCTGACAGTGCTTACCTGACAGTATTTACCTGACAGTACATACCTGACAGTACATACCTGATAGTGCTTACCTGACAACAATTACCTGTCAGTGCTTTCCTGTAAGTGCTTACCTGACGGTATTTACCTGACAGTACTTACCTGTCAAGGCTTACCTGTCTATGCTTACCTGTCAAGGCTTACCAGTCAATGCTTATCTGACAGTGCTTACCTGTCAGTTCTTACCTGATAGTACTTACCAGTCAGTGCTTACCTGTCAGTGCTTACCTGTCAGTGCTTACCTGACAGTGCTTGCCTGACAGTACTTACCTGTCAGTGCTTGCCTGTCAGTGCTTGCCTGACAGTGCTTACCTGTCAATGCTTACCTAATAGTACTTACCAGTCAGTGCTTACCTGTCAGTGCTTACCTGACAGTATTTACCTAACAGTACTTACCTGACAGTGCTTACCTGACAGTGCTTACCTGTCAGTGCTTACCTGACAGTGCTTACCTGTCAATGCTTACCTGACAGTGCTTACCTGTCAGTGCATACCTGTCAGTGCTTACCTGACAGTGCTTGCCTGACAGTGCTTACCTGTCAGTGCTTACCTGTCAGTGCTTACCTGACAGTGCTTGCCTGACAGTGCTTGCCTGAGAGTGCTTACCTGTCAGTGCTTACCTGTCAGTGCTTACCTGTCAGTGCTTTCCTGACAGTGCTTGCCTGATAGTGCTTACCTGTCAGTGCTTGCCTGTCAGTGCTTACCTGATAGTGCTTACCTGTCAATGCTTACCTGTCAGTGCTTGCCTGACAGTGCTTACCTGTCAATGCTTACCTGATAGTACTTACCAGTCAGTGCTTACCTGTCAGTGCTTACCTGACAGTATTTACCTGACAGTACTTACCTGCCAGAGCTTACCTGTCTATGCTTGCTTGTCAAGGCTTACCTGACAGTGCTTACCTGTCAGTGCTTACCTGTCAGTGCTTACCTGTCAGTGCTTACCTGTCAGTGCTTACCTGTCAGTACTTACCTGACAGTGCTTTCCTGTCAGTACTTACCTGACAGTGCTTAGCTGAGTAGTGCTTACCTGTCAGTGCTTACCTGACAGTGCTTACATATCAGTGCTTACCTGACAATGCTTCCCTGTCAGTGCATACCTGTCAGTGCTTACCTGTCAGTGCTTACCAGTCAGTGCTTACCTGTCAGTGCTTACCTGACAGTGCTTACCTGAGAGTGCTTACCTGACAGTGCTTACCTGAGAGTGCTTACCAGACAGTGCTTGCCTGAGAGTGCTTACCTGACAGTGCTTACCTGTCAGTACTTACCTGACAGTGCTTACCTGAGAGTACTTACCTGTCAGTACTTACCTGTCAGTGCTTACCTCACAGTACTTACCTCACAGTACTTACCTGACAGTACTTACCTGTCAGTACTTACCTGTCAGTACTTACCTGTCAGTGCTTACCTGTCAGTGCTTACCTGAAAGTACTTACCTGACATAGCTTACCTGTCTATGCTTACCTCTCAAGGCTTACCTGTCAGTGCTTACCTGACAGTGCTTACCTGACAGTACTTCCCTCACAGTACTTACCTGACAGTACTTACCTGACAGTGCATACATGACAGTGCTTACCACACAGTACTTACCTGACAGTACTTTCCTGAGAGTACTTACCTGTCAATGCTTACCTCAGAGTACTTACCTGACAGTGCTTACAAGCACAACAAGCTGACTAACTCCCGGTTACCAATTTAGTGCCAAATGGACAGGGGCATTTGGTGATAGGAAACGCGTCCAACCACTTCTGTCCCGCCCGGGAATCGAACCCGAATTCTCGATTGTTGGTCGAGAACGAACCCGACCGAACTACCGGAACCCTCTGGTAGTACGAAACCTGAAATATACCTAATCTTTCCTAATATAGAACATATGGGGCCGCCGCCTTGTTGAGATCCCTTAACGAATTGTGTATCAATATTAGAGCTCGAGCTGGAGAATATGTTTGCTCTAAGCGTAGCTGACATCCACCTCCATATATTGCTCTCAAAATCATACCGGTAAATCTGTCTGAAAGGACAGGGGAAAGGAAAAGGAGGGAAAGGAATTATCAGGGGAAGGCACCAAGCCATTACGACTATATAGCACTGAGAATGGGTCAGGATAAGGATTTGGGATGGGACGGGGGGTAGGAATGATGCCCAACCACTTGTGGATGGTCGGGGATTGAACGCCGACCTGCATGAAGCGAGATCATCGCTCTACCGTCCAGTCCAATCTGGCGAAACGCTACGCATGCATGACCAACCGATGAAAAGAAGCTATTAAATTCATTTGCCATTTCTAAATCAGTTGCTGGTGTATTAGAGATGGTATTCCATGTGCTTTTCATGCTGCCTTTTGCTTCTTTGAATCTAGTCTCATAATCTGAAAGTTTAGCTTTTCTTATGATACTGGTAAGCACTGATGAGTACCTCTTAACTACTTCCTTTGTAACTAGGCCAATCCTAAATTTCTTTTCATATTCATGTTTCTTGTTGATTGATTTGAGTATGCCACTTGTAGAGCCACAGATTGTTTTTTGTTTGTCAGTTACTTGTTTGGTAAGGAGGGGACAGTGAGTGTTGTAGAGGCTTAGAGTTTTGGAGAGAAAGAGGTTAGTTAATGAGTTTATATCCTGTGTATTATTGAATTCAGATTCCCAGTTAATATTGTGAAGTGCATTAGAGAGATTGCCTAAAGCTGATTCACTGTGTAGCCTGAATGAGAGTTTCTTGCTTTCTGGTGGTGTTGTGTCCATGTTTGCTGTGAGGAAGGTAGGATAGTGGTCAGTTGTTCTGTCATAAATTACCCCAGATGTAAGGGGAGCTGTTATATTAGTCCATAGGTGATCCAGGGTAGTGGCAGATGTTTGAGTGACTCGGGTGGGCTTGGTGATTGTGGGGATTAGCATACAGGAGTGCATGCTGTTACGGAATTAGTCAACTTGAGGGTTGTTTTGAAGACCCAGGTCAATATTGAAATCACCTCCTAGAATGATGTGAATTTTGTTGAGATTGTTATTTATGATAAGATTCCTTACGTTGTCCAAAAATGAAGCTATGTTGGTATTAGGAAATCTATAGATGGCACCGATAGTCAGGGAGGATTTAAGGGATTTACTGGAGAACTTGGCAAAGGTATATTCACATTAATCGTCTCTATCACTAAGTACACTATTGCAAATGAAGGTATCTTTGTAATATATTGTTGTGCCACCTCCTTTTTTGTTAGGCCTGCAGTTATGAATGGCTTTATAACCAGCTAAATTGTAGAGTTGGGTATAGTCATTACTTAGCCAAGTTTCTGTTAAAATGATGAATGATAATTTAGTACCTAGTGCTGTAAGTAGTGCATTTATATCATCAAAATGTTTACCAAGTGACCTGACATTTTGGTTGTAAACTGATAAGCAGGTGTTATTTAGGAGTTTGTTTTTTGCAAGATTTGCTGTGTAATACCTGCAATAATGATGATCAATGTGCTGATTTATGTGGATATGGGACAGAAGATTTCGATCAGGATCAATATCTGTAAGCATATAGATAAAATAATGTCACGATACAATAAGATAAGCAATTACTGGAACAGTTAAATACTAAATCTGCTGTAAATAGAAAGTAATTATAGCAAAACACAACAATACAATAATATAACAATACAATAAAAGCTTACAAAGTACTAAGTCTAACTAAAATTAGAGAATAATTATAGCAGAACACAACAATAAATGCAAGTAAACTGAAGAATTGAAACAATTAGAAGTAGAATAAAGGTCACTAGATAGCCATGGAGGAAACACAAGTTTGGTGGAGAGAACAAAAAATCAGTAGAGACTGTCAAGATGAATATATAAAAAATTTGACAAATGATAATTGTAAAGTAAAATAATCTTAAAGATAATAAATTTTATTTAGCTTAGTTTTTAACCTATAATTAGTATGAACTTAATTAAGAGAACAAAATGAGATTAATAATTAATTTCAATAGAAGACATAAATCAATACAATTAAATTTAAAATTTAAAAAGAATAGGGTAAGATCAGCTTTAAGAGTAAAATTTTACAATGATACTGAGGTAGATGCTTGCTTAAGTTTGCTTAAGTTAAGCTTAAGATGCTTACTTATTCTAACACTTAAACAGCTTATCCGTCTTACATATACTCGCACTTGGGTGAGGTGATATGGTGCAACAGTTTTGGGTGAGGTGAACAAATTTGTGACAAACGGAAGACAGAACATGAAACAATGGGTATTAATTGGATGGAAGCAAATGCAGAGGGCCTATTGGCCCATACTTCCTCTTGATGCTTCTATATTGGTTTGGAGTCTTGAAGTGGGTAGAATATAGTTGTGCATTAATTGGCTGTTAAATGCTGGCGTTGACTTTTTGATGTGTAGTGCCTCGCAGATGTCGAGCCGCCTGCTATCGCTGTACCTATCGATGATTTCTGTGTTGTCTGTTAAGACTTCTCTGGTGATGGTTTGGTTGTAAGAGGAGATTATGTGTTCCTTAATGGAGCCCTGTTGCTTATGCATTGTTAATCGCCTGGAAAGAGACGTTGTTGTCTTGCCTATATACTGAGTTCTATGGGGCTTACAGTCCGAAAGTGGGCATATGAAGTCACAGACGACGTTGGTCTCTTTCAAGGCATTCTGCTTTGTGTCTGGAGAGTTTCTCATGAGTAGGTTGGCCGTTTTTTTGGTTTTATAGTAAATCGTCAATTGTATTTTCTGTTTTTTGTCTGTAGGGATAACATTTCTATTAACAATATCTTTCAGGACCCTTTCCTCCGTTTTATGAGCTGTGGAGAAGAAGTTCCTGTAAAATAGTGTAATAGGGGGTACATGTATTGTGTTAGTTGACTCTTCAGAGGTTGCATGGCGTTTTACCTTTCTTCTTATGATGTCTTCAACAAAACCATTAGAGAAGCCGTTGTTGACTAGGACCTGCCTAACCTTACAGAGTTCCTCATCGACTTGCTTCCATTGTGGGGGAAACCTGACTCCAATAACTTGTAATTAAATAAATACTTCGATAGGACCGATAGTGATGAAGGACCACCACTTTTTGAGAAAAAGTGGAAAACAAAATGAGACAATGGATTAAACTGATACCAAGAACTAGTGTCCTATGGATCTTAGTGAAACTATTTCTTATATAAAGGGAGTCAAATTAACCTGCACATCATTGGGGGGTTACATGCTAAAAGATTAATACATCCCTAGCATTATTCTGGTGCTGGTTCTTCACCTGAGTAAATAAATTATGAAAGTAAATAAGGTTGATTATATAATATTAATTGGAGGTAAATACACCTCAACGTATAAGGAAGCTTATACGTAGGAACGTATAGGGTACTGACGTTCACTGATATCATTTAAAACTTTGTATATTTTTAACTTTAAATATTTCCCATATAATATAATACATAATAACGTCATAACTCCACAACACGTAATGTTGCACTTGTGGGTAATATGCAGCCAGCATTATCAGCCATTATCGCTATCACTGTTATCAGTCTCTGGCGAATGTGTTCATATCTGTGTGTGTGGTGAACTTCCACACTTCCCAGTTGTTATTGATGGTTCCTCAGTGTGTTGTGGAACCTGAAGCTGGCCACTGTGTAGTGAACTACCAGGTTGTTGTGTTGTGTTGTGGAACCTGAAGCTGGCCACTGTGTAGTGAACTACCAGGTTGTTGTGTTGTGTTGAGAAACCTGAAGCTGGCCACTGTGTAGTGAACTACCAGGTTGTTGTGTTGTGGAACCTGAAGCTGGCCACTGTGTAGTGAACTACCAGGTTGTTGTGTTGTGTTGAGGAACCTGAAGCTGGCCACTGTGTAGTGAACTACCAGGTTGTTGTGTTGTGTTGTGGAACCTGAAGCTGGCCACTGTGTAGTGAACTACCAGGTTGTTGTGTTGTGTTGTGGAACCTGAAGCTGGCCACTGTGTAGTGAACTACCAGGTTGTTGTGTTGTGTTGAGAAACCTGAAGCTGGCCACTGTGTAGTGAACTACCAGGTTGTTGTGTTGTGTTGAGGAACCTGAAGCTGGCCACTGTGTAGTGAACTACCAGGTTGTTGTGTTGTGTTGAGGAACCTGAAGCTGGCCACTGTGTAGTGAACTACCAGGTTGTTGTGTTGTGGAACCTGAAGCTGGCCACTGTGTAGTGAACTACCAGGTTGTTGTGTTGAGGAACCTGAAGCTGGCCACTGTGTAGTGAACTACCAGGTTGTTGTGTTGTGTTGAGGAACCTGAAGCTGGCCACTGTGTAGTGAACTACCAGGTTGTTGTGTTGTGGAACCTGAAGCTGGCCACTGTGTAGTGAACTACCAGGTTGTTGTGTTGAGGAACCTGAAGCTGGCCACTGTGTAGTGAACTACCAGGTTTTTGTGTTGTGGAACCTGAAGCTGGCCACTGTGTAGTGAACTACCAGGTTGTTGTGTTGTGGAACCTGAAGCTGGCCACTGTGTAGTGAACTACCAGGTTGTTGTGTTGCGTTAACCTTTCCCCGCTATATGGTGGACTGGCAGGTGTGTGGACAGTGTTGTAGTGAAGTTATCGGTGAAGATAGTGTTAAGTGTAACTTTCCTGCTATATGGTGGACTGGCAGGTGTGTGGACAGTGTTCCTGCTATATGGTAGACTGACAGGTGTGTGGACAGTGTTCCTGCTATATGGTGGACTGACAGGTGTGTGGACAGTGTTCCTGCTATATGGTGGACTGACAGGTGTGTGCAGTAGTGAAGTTGTGGGGGAAAATAGAATTGAGGTGTTAAGTGCCTCAAACAATTATATCTATCGTCATTGTGTAAGTTAATGGCAGTAATTAGGTCGTAATTTTTTGTAATATAATAGATGGGAAACCCGGCGGTGCCCGGGGCTGTCTTCCCCCCCCCCTTCTCTCTCTCTCTCTCTCTCTCTCTCTCTCTCTCGCTCTTTCTCTCTCTCTCTCGTTCTTTCTTTCCTTCTTTCTTTCGGATAGATAGATAGATAGATAGATAGATAGGGGCAGAAAGAGAATGGGGGAGATGTGGTGACTTTGGAAGGGGAGGAAGGAGAGAGGTGGAGAGGGGTGAAGGGAGTGGGGGAGATTTTAAGGGAGAATGGGAGAAAGGTGGAGATTGAGGAGAATGGGAGTGGGGACGATGTTGAGTGGAAGGGGGTAAAAGGTGGAGAGGGGAATAAAGGAAGAGAGAGGGATAGGAGATTGAGAGAGAGACATGAGAGAGGGAAGAGGGGAAGAGAGAGAATGGAGCAGAAGATGAGGTAAGGAGGGGAGACCCAGGCACCGCCGGGTGCCCCATCTAGTATTTATATCTATAAGAGAAAGTATCTTTGTGTCTAGCCAAGGCTGGAGACCTGACGCTTGTGGCTAATCTCACTCAACATTGCAGGGGAAATAGTCTGGGGTACGGGACAGCCATAGGCTGGTCGGAGTCGGTCCAATTAGTCTTATTGAGATCAGGGCCAACTTAACAGCATTATGGGCCCCTGAGACAACCAGGGTGCTGGGCCCTACGACAACCACACACACACACGAATATTAAGTAAATGGTCGATAATATTAAACATATATTTAGTGCATCAGAAGCAATGGGTTTCAATTCACTGAAGAAAGAAAACATATTTCCAATCTGTGAATAAGCTAGTTAGTTAGTTTAGTTCATTTATTATGCACCCCATACCCATCTTGTGGGCGGTAGTGGAAAGGGTTACAGAGGCACATAATGGGCTCAGGGACTGAACCCCACAATTCATTTAGCTAAGCAAGTTACAATCTTGATGAGCTAGTTACAAAATTCAATATAAGTCGTCACATCAACAATGGGTTCGAGATCGACCTCAAGTACAGGTTCTAAATTAAGCAACTGACATATGTGAAGAGCTTGTGTCAAAATGTATATGTTTGTCCTGCACACCGCCCCCCATCCAGTGGACAGCGGTGGATAGGGTACACCGCCCCCCATCCAGTGGGCAGCGGTGGATAGGTTACACCGCCCCCCATCCAGTGGGCAGCGGTGGATAGGTTACACCGCCCCCCATCCAGTGGGCAGCGGTGGATAGGTTACACCGCCCCCCATCCAGTGGGCAGCGGTGGATAGGTTACACCGCCCCCATCCAGTGGGCAGCGGTGGATAGGTTACACCGCCCCCCATCCAGTGGGCAGCGGTGGATAGGTTACACCGCCCCCCATCCAGTGGGCAGCGGTGGATAGGTTACACCGCCCCCCATCCAGTGGGCAGCGGTGGATAGGTTACAATCACCCAGTTACTACCTACAGTTAGCAAACTGGGGATATTTGGCTAACATTTCTGGAACTGCAGATGTGAATAAGCCTGTGCACGTTTTGTCAGTTCAAAGATTAGTGTCCAGAATAGGGAGAAAAGTTTCCACCTTGAATTTGTGGGTTTTCATTAGAAGTTCTTGTTGTGTTGATCCGTCATATCTACTAAGACGCGCACCTCGTTTTCCTTCCCGTTTTTTCCCATCACTATAATCTGTATCTGGACACATACTCCTGACTTGAGTTTATATTCACTAAGTTGGTCTCTAGTTTCCTGAAGATAGATTTTATAGACTCAAGAAGATTCGTGACAACAAGGCTGTTCACATCCTTGTTCATGGGCTGACGGCTGAGTGGACAGCGCTCGGGATTCGTAGTCCCAAGGTTACGGGTTCGCAACCCGGTGGAGGCGGAAACAAATGAGTTTCTTTCACCATGATGCACCTGTTCACCAAGCAGTAAATAGGTACCTGGGAGTTAGCTCCTACGGGCTGCTTCCTGGGGATGTGTAACAAAAAGGAGGCCCAGTCGAGGACCGGGCCGCGGCGACGCTAACACCCGAAATCATAAAAGATAACCTCTTAAGATAACATCCTTTGATTGTAGGACCTTGTTTGTTTAGTTCATTCTTTCTAGCATGTCATTCCAAAGAATTATTAGAAAGATTATTTCCAGGTTTTCCATTATTTTGCTCAAGCCTTCTGCCTCTCGTCTTGTGTTCACTTGCTGTTCATTGTCAGCTGATAGAGAATCCTGTGAATGTTTTATATTCTCTAAACCCCCCATACAGAGCATGAACACCATCACTATGTGCTGACCATCGTGTGTCACACAGACGCTTCACCACAATATTCTCTAAACCCCCCATACAGAGCATGAACAGCATCACTATGTGCTGACCATCGTGTGTCACACAGACGCTTCACCACAATATTCTCTAAACCCCCCATACAGAGCATGAACACCATCACTATGTGCTGACCATCGTGTGTCACACAGACGCTTCACCACAAAATACCTGTGGTTGAGATTTTTATTTTTAGATTTAGGCTTTAGATTTTGACATCATCTAGAGATTTTTACATCATCTAAAGATGATGTCAAAACATTCCAGGATGAGTAGAACCAGCAAACATTGAAAACAGATGCTGAACAAAGTCAAAGAATTTGACAGTCAGTAGACAACTGTGCTGCTTCTACTCCCACCAAGTTCGGGCTGTGTCCAACACAGGGGACATAGATGACAAACTCACTGAGTTGATGAATCCGCGCTTGTAATCCAATATATCGTCCAGACATATTTGAGACATTATCGTATGACTGACTACCGTAGTTTGATAATGGAATTTTGTTCTCGTTAAGAAAATCCACGACAGTGTCTGTTAGATCCTTTGCTCCGTGAGAAAAGATGGAGATGAACATCAAGAAACGTTCCACAGACTCACAGCCTTTAATGTATCAGACAGTAAATGTCAGTTGATCTGTGTGTGAGATGTCTGGAGTGGAATGTTCACTTAACGAATAATACTTTGACTCATTTACTTATTCAAGAATAGTACAAAGAACCGGTTGTCCAATTAATTAAATAAATTCCTCACAACTATTTGCAGATAAATATGACGGATTTCCTTTTCCAGGATTTCCATACATTTTGAGATGATCTTCCAGGAAAGGATCAAACTCACTCAGCAGCTCCAATATACCTAAATAGTTGCCATTTTTTGCTGACCCAATAATCTAATTTTCTCCACAAAATGCCAAACCTCTTGAGGCAAGAAAGCGAATTACAGAAACCACGCGTGTCAACACTTTATGGCAATATTCATGCTCTGAGCCATGTTGCTCAAGCAATAAAGAATCTTCACTTCCAGTTTCTTTATGCCTTATCAAATATGTTGTCATGCACTTTCGATGTTCTTCTCCATTTTTATGTTCTACAATAACATTGCTGTGCTTCCAGTCACTAAACCCCATTGTAACAAAGGGAGATTCTTTCTTGGACAATAGGCGACATACAAAGGCGTCCAAACGACCTTGGGATGGTGAATAGAGTAGCCATTCACGTTTTACATACTCGCTATTCCGCAGTTCACGTTTGAACACATTGTTTGATAAATACCTTTCCCTCATATTCTCTGCTCCAGCTGACTTATACATTCTGCTTGAGTTTGTAAGGTTGTTATTATGGTTCTAACATGATGAGGGCCCACTACGAGTCCAGTAATCTATTGTGTTAGTATCATTAATGTTCCACAGTCCCGGATCTGTCTCTTGGATTACAAACTCCTTTAATGTTACATATTTGGGTATTTCCTCTTGTAAAATGTCACCAGCAGCAGCAACAAGCAATGATGGTATGTCTGCTGAAACTGGATGATGGTTGCAGGAATGGATGTAGATGTGGATGTTATATCTGAAGGAACAGTACTAGTGGCTGACACTGCAGGAGTGGATGTAGATGTGGATGTTATATCTGAAGGAACAGTACAAGTGGCTGACACTGCAGGTGTGGATGTTGATGTGGATGTTATATCTGAAGGAACAGTACAAGTGGCTGACACTGCATGTGTGGATGTTGATGTGGATGTTATATCTGAAGGAACAGAACTAGTGGCTGACACTGCAGGTGTGGATGTTGATGTGGATGTTATATCTGAAGGAACAGTACTAGTGGCTGACACTGCAGGTGTGGATGTTGATGTGGATGTTATATCTGAAGGAACAGTACTAGTGGCTGACACTGCAGGTGTGGATGCTGATGTGGATGTTATATCTGAAGGAACAGTACTAGTGGCTGACACTGCAGGTGTGGATGCTGATGTGGATGTTATATCTGAAGGAACAGTACTAGTGGCTGACACTGCAGGTGTGGATGCTGATGTGGATGCTATATCTGAAAGAATGGGTTGAGTGGCTGTCATTGCACCTGTGTTGAGCAACGATGACAGTTTTGGAAGTTTTCCAATGTTCTCCTTCTCCTCTGCAGCTTCCTCTTCTGTGCTCCACTCAAAACATTACGTTTCATTTCAGCTGAAAGTGTTATTCACCTGGAAATATATCTTAAATATTTAATATTTAGTCCCACACCAGGATGTAGGGTTAACTTATATAAGTGTGCTTGTAACACGACCTAAATATTTAAACAGTCTGCTTCCATAATGAGCATGTCCTATGCTCGTGGGGCATCTATGCTCTTGGGGCCCCTATGCTCGTTGGGCCCTGTGCTCGTGGGGCCCCTATGCTCGTGGGGCCCCTATGCTCGTGGGGCCCCTATGCTCGTAGGGCCCCTATGCTCGTAGGGCCCCTTTGCTCGTGGGGCCCCTATGCTCGTGGGGGTCCTCATGCTCGTGGGGCCCTTATGCTCGTAGGGCCCTTATGCTCGTGGGGCCCTTATGCTCGTGGGGCCCCAATGCTCATGGGGTCCTTATGATTGTGGAGCCCTTATGCTCGTGGGGCCCTTGCACGTAGGGTCCCTATGCTCGTGGGGACCCCTATGCTCGTAGGGCCCCATTTGCTCGTGGGGCCCCTATGCTCGAGGGGCCTTTATGCTCGTAGGGCCCTTATGCTCGTGGGGCCACTATGCTCGTAGGGCCGTTATGCTCGTGGGGCCTTTATGCTCGAGGGGCTGTTATGTTCGAGGGCCCCATAAGCTCGTGGGGACCCTATGCTCGTGAGGCCATTACGCTCGTGGGGACCCTATGCTCGTGAGGCCATTACGCTCGTGGGGACCATATGCTCGTAGGCCCCAATGCTCGTGGGCCCTTATGCTCCTGGGGCCCTTATGCTCGTGTGACAGTTATGCTCGTGGGTCCCTTGCTCGTGGGGTCCGTATGCTCGTGGGGCCCCTATGCTCGTAGGGCCCCTATGCTCGTGGGGCCCTATGCTCGTGGGGCCCCTATGCTCGTGGGGCCCCTATGCTCGTGGGGACCTTATGCTCGTGGGGCCCCTATGCTCGTGGGGCCCCTATGCTCTGGGGGCCCCTATGCTCGTGGGGCCCCTATGCTCGTGGGGCCCCTATGCTCGTGGGGCCCCTATGCTCGTGGGGCCCCTATGCTCGTGGGCCCCTATGCTCGTGGGGCCCCTATGCTCGTGGGGCCCCTATGCTCGTGGGGCCTATGCTCGTGGGGCCCTATGCTCGTGGGGCCCCTATGCTCGTGGGGCCCCTATGCTCGTGGGGCCCTATGCTCGTGGGGCCCCTATGCTCGTGGGGACCTATGCTCGTGGGGCCCCTATGCTCGTGGGGCCCCTATGCTCGTGGGGCCCTATGCTCGTGGGGCCCCTATGCTCGTGGGCACCCTATGCTCGTGGGGCCCCTATGCTCGTGGGGCCCCTATGCTCGTGGGGCCCTATGCTCGTGGGGCCCCTATGCTCGTGGGGCCCCTATGCTCGTGGGGCCCCTATGCTCGTGGGGCCCCTATGCTCGTGGGGCCCCTATGCTCGTGGGGCCTATGCTCGTGGGGCCCCTATGCTCGTGGGGCCCTATGCTCGTGGGGCCCCTATGCTCGTGGGGACCCTATGCTCGTGGGGCCCCTATGCTCGTGGGGACCCTATGCTCGTGGGGCCCTATGCTCGTGGGGCCCCTATGCTCGTGGGGCCCCTATGCTCGTGGGGCCCATGCTCGTGGGCCCCTATGCTCGTGGGGCCCTATGCTCGTGGGGCCCCTATGCTCGTGGGGACCCTATGCTCGTGGGCCCTATGCTCGTGGGGACCCTATGCTCGTGGGGCCCCTATGCTCGTGGGGCCCTATGCTCGTGGGCCCCTATGCTCGTGGGGCCCTTATGCTCGTGGGGACCCTATGCTCGTGGGGCCCCTATGCTCGTGGGGACCCTATGCTCGTGGGGCCCCTATGCTCGTGGGGCCCCTATGCTCGTGGGGCCCCTATGCTCGTGGGGCCCTATGCTCGTGGGGCCCCTATGCTCGTGGGGCCCCTATGCTCGTGGGGCCCCTATGCTCGTGGGGCCCTATGCTCGTGGGGCCCCTATGCTCGTGGGGCCCCTATGCTCGTGGGGCCCCTATGCTCGTGGGGCCCCTATGCTCGTGGGGCCCCTATGCTCGTGGGGCCCCTATGCTCGTGGGGCCCCTATGCTCGTGGGGCCCTATGCTCGTGGGGCCCCTATGCTCGTGGGCCCTATGCTCGTGGGCCCCTATGCTCGTGGGGCCCCTATGCTCGTGGGGCCCTATGCTCGTGGTGTGCCTATGCTCGTGGGGCCCCTATGCTCGTGGGGCCCTATGCTCGTGGGGCCCCTATGCTCGTGGGGCCCCTATGCTCGTGGGGCCCCTATGCTCGTGGGGCCCCTATGCTCGTGGGGCCCCTATGCTCGTGGGGCCCTATGCTCGTGGGCCCCTATGCTCGTGGGGACCCTATGCTCGTGGGGCCCCTATGCTCGTGGGGCCCCTATGCTCGTGGGGCCCTATGCTCGTGGGGCCCTATGCTCGTGGGCCCCTATGCTCGTGGGGACCCTATGCTCGTGGGGCCCTATGCTCGTGGGCCCCTATGCTCGTGGGCCCCTATGCTCGTGGGCCCCTATGCTCGTGGGGCCCCTATGCTCGTGGGGCCCTATGCTCGTGGGGCCCCTATGCTCGTGGGGACCCTATGCTCGTGGGGCCCCTATGCTCGTGGGGCCCCTATGCTCGTGGGGCCCCTATGCTCGTGGGGCCCCTATGCTCGTGGGGCCCTATGCTCGTGGGGCCCTATGCTCGTGGGGCCCTATGCTCGTGGGGCCCCTATGCTCGTGGGGCCCCTATGCTCGTGGGGCCCCTATGCTCGTGGGGCCCCTATGCTCGTGGGGCCCTATGCTCGTGGGGACCCTATGCTCGTGGGGCCCCTATGCTCGTGGGGCCCCTATGCTCGTGGGGCCCTATGCTCGTGGGGCCCCTATGCTCGTGGGGCCCTATGCTCGTGGGGCCCCTATGCTCGTGGGGCCCCTATGCTCGTGGGGCCCCTATGCTCGTGGGGCCCTATGCTCGTGGGCCCCTATGCTCGTGGGGCCCTATGCTCGTGGGGCCCCTATGCTCGTGGGGCCCCTATGCTCGTGGGGCCCTATGCTCGTGGGCCCCTATGCTCGTGGGGCCCCTATGCTCGTGGGGCCCTATGCTCGTGGGGCCCCTATGCTCGTGGGGCCCCTATGCTCGTGGGGCCCCTATGCTCGTGGGGCCCTATGCTCGTGGGGCCCCTATGCTCGTGGGGCCCTATGCTCGTGGGGCCCCTATGCTCGTGGGGCCCCTATGCTCGTGGGGCCCCTATGCTCGTGGGGCCCCTATGCTCGTGGGGCCCCTATGCTCGTGGGGCCCCTATGCTCGTGGGGACCCTATGCTCGTGGGGCCCCTATGCTCGTGGGGACCCTATGCTCGTGGGGCCCCTATGCTCGTGGGGCCCCTATGCTCGTGGGGCCCCTATGCTCGTGGGGCCCCTATGCTCGTGGGGCCCCTATGCTCGTGGGGCCCCTATGCTCGTGGGGCCCCTATGCTCGTGGGGACCCTATGCTCGTGGGGACCCTATGCTCGTGGGGACCCTATGCTCGTGGGGACCCTATGCTCGTGGGGCCCCTATGCTCGTGGGGCCCCTATGCTCGTGGGGACCCTATGCTCGTGGGGCCCCTATGCTCGTGGGGCCCTATGCTCGTGGGGCCTATGCTCGTGGGGACCCTATGCTCGTGGGGCCCCTATGCTCGTGGGGCCCCTATGCTCGTGGGGCCCCTATGCTCGTGGGGCCCTATGCTCGTGGGGCCCCTATGCTCGTGGGCCCCTATGCTCGTGGGCCCCTATGCTCGTGGGGCCCCTATGCTCGTGGGGCCCCTATGCTCGTGGGGCCCCTATGCTCGTGGGGCCC
>WNGS01162394.1:76568-89877 GCA_020271785.1 Procambarus virginalis | reverse complement strand
CGCTTCCAGATCTGTGGCAGGGAAGTTTCGGACGTAATTGTGGAGACATAAGAAGCCCAACTTTCACGTTTAGCCGTACGGATGGCCCTACGGGCCACCGCACTCGCTTTCCGAAAGAAAAGAAAAGAATCGGTCGTCTGCCGACGGCGGTGCCTCTTCCAGGCTGCACGCTTACAGCGGACAGCCCGAGCACAGTCTGCATTCCACCAGGGAACGCACTTCCGTGGACCCCGAGAGGAAGAGCGAGGAATAGAGCGGAGGGCAGCATCGAAGACAGTGTCATGAAAAAGGAGGAGAGCGCAAGGGAGAGGCAGAAGGGAGAGGTCAGAGAGAGCAGCACTGAGGGTAAATAGGTTCCAGTCCGCTTTAGCAAACTGCCACCTAGGAAAGAGAGGGAAGGGCGAAAAGAGAAAAAGGAAACAAGGATAGGGAAATGATCACTGCCATGGAGGTCATCTAGAACCTGCCACGTGAAATCTAAGTAAAGAGAAGAAGAGCAGAGAGAAAGATCAAGACAGGAAAGGGTGCGAGTCCGAGCATCCAAATGAGTGGGCTCACCAGAATTCAGAAGAGACAGGGAAGAAGAGAGGAGAAACGGCTCAAGAAGGCGACCCGGGTATTCGTCAGAACGTCACCCCAAAAGGAATGACGACAATTGAAGTCACCCAGCAGGAGCACAGGCTCCGGCAAGGAGTCCAAGAGGTGTTTCAAATCAGGAAGAGAAAGCGGGACACTCGGGGGAGATAAATGGAACAAACTGTGTACCATTTCCCCACAAAGATACGAGCAGCAGAACAATGGAGGGACAAAGGAAAAAGTAAAGGAACAAAGGGAACATCAGCGCGAATCAAGAGAGCAGAAGAATTAGGAGCCCCAGCATCGGCTGGGGGGGGGGCAGAGAGAAAGGAATAGCCACAAAACGACCAGGACGAGCACCAAGCATTGGCTCCAAGAGACAGCCACAAAGGGGCGAAAACCGTGAAATTAGAAATTGGAGTTCGAGGAAATTGGCGTAATAACCTCGAACGTTCCATTGAAGAATAGACATCGACAAGAAGAGAAAGGACAATGTGACGGTAAAGTGTTGGAGTATGGTGTTCGGCAGTCTTCTAATGGCAGATGTCAATGCCTGGTCACATACACAGAAAAAAAAGAGACTGCTTGCCTGATAGACTGTGGTAAGGTAGGGGAAGACACACAAAACACAAAGTATAAACAATGAAATTTTAATACTCTAGAAAACAAATTTAAATAAAGACAATTCCTTGGCTTGTCAAAGTGCAAATATAACAAGTGAAAAAACTATAACATAAAAATGAATAAGAGACTGTTTACGTTAACAATAGTACAAAAATATAATACAAGTAATATAAATGGTGCTGGGAATATTAGCGCAAGCTAAGAACCGCTACTTGATACACGAGGTATATCAATTAGATGTTCACAGCCAAGAGCACAAGATATTCTGAGGAGGAGACTGCTGGCCGACCCCGACGTTGACTCGGCGAGGTGCGTGAGTGGTGCAGAGCTGGAGTGGTGTGGTCTCGACCAGCCAATCAGAATGCAGGCAGGCCAACACTGGTAGTTGGCTATTGAAGTACAGGCGACGAGCCAGCGGTGAGGAGTGTGGGGGGTGCAGGAGTGGGGGTATGCAGGTGTGTGTGCTGCCTTGACAAACGTTTTGCTACTGCTGAACGTATCTTGAATGTAGCATGAGATGTGACTACTGAAGGGAAGAGCAGGCTCAATCTCTCTTGAAAGAGATTGTCGTCACAACTTTCCCCCGAAGCCTGTGGTTCCGGAAGAAGTCACGTTTTCAGGAGGTAGAGTGGTAGGTGGACCAGTCTCTACCTCAGTGACGCTGGAGAGGGCGTCTGATATGATGTAGTCAGACTCCTGGGTGTAGCAATCTCCAGGCTGAAATGCTGCAGCTAGCAAGCCCATCGTAGAAGTAGTCGATGGTGGAGTTGGGCTGGCTGCAGGAAGTGAAGAGGGTTGTGGTCCGTGTAGATGGTGGTAGACCAAGTACTTTGCAGGTATGGTGCAAAGTGCTGCCTGTTCAGGACGATGAGTAACTCCTTTTTGATCATGCTGTAGTTCCTGGTAGTTAGTAGGTAGAATCTCTTCGCCTTGTTGTTGCATCAGGTCACCCCCGATGCCGGTACCACTGACGTCGACATGGAGGATGAAAGGCTTGGTGATATCTGGCGAGGCGAGAGTAGTATTAGAACAAGGTAAAGGAGCACTATTATTGTCCTGAAGGTGATTATGGATATCAGTTAGGATTTCCGAGTTGGAAAGCGCTGACTGAGTGTCAGTGCTTTCGGGAGGAGAAGCAGGGAAGGTCTCACTGTGGCTGTATGGACCTGTAAAGGTGGAGTAGTTAATTAGCACAGTGGGAGGAGTACCATGATAAAGCCTCAGTAGGTTGACGTGGCACAACTGGGTCTTCCGCCGCCTATCGGGAGTCTCGAGAACGTAGTTTTAGTTGTTTCTGCACTCCTTGACACGGTAGGGTCCTGAAAACCTGTTTTGCAAAGGAGAACCTGGGATAGGGAAATATGCAAGTACGAAGTCTCCCGGTTTAAATTTCCTTACTTGGCTGTGCTGGTCGTAATGAGTCTTCATCCTCTCTTGGGCTTTCAGTAGGTTGTTTCTGGCAAAGGAATGCACCCTCTCTAGAATGTGTTGGAGGTTTTGAAGAAACTGGGGCACATTCTGATGCTCACTGAAGGTGGCATCACGTAGAGAGTCCTTGAAAGCCTTGAGAGGAGTACGGCACTTACGTCCATAGAGCATCTCATAAGGAGATACTCATAGTGACTCATTGGGAAGATTTCTGAAAATACACATGATGAGATCAAGTTGTTTATCCCAATCCTTAGAGGTCTCATTGCAAAACTTTTTTAGGAGTGCTTTAATAGTCTGATGACTACGCTCAAGAGAACCCTGTGAAGCAGGATGATAGGGGCTGGACAGTACCTGTTTGATGTTGAACTCCTCCAGTGTCCGTTTGAAGAGATCACTGGTGAAGTTGGTGCCACAGTCACTCTGAATCTCCCTCGGAAATCCATACTGGGTGAAGATCTTCAGCAAATGTTTCACCACTGTAGCAGCCGTAATGTTCTTTACAGGAACTACTATGGGGAATCTGGTGGTAGGACACAGGATGGTTAAAATATAGGCGTTGCCGGAACTGGTCCGAGGTAAAAGACCAACACAGTCAATAATATGTCTGTGGAAAGGTTCTGCAGGCACCTGGATGGGTGTCAGTGGTGCTCTGGGGATAGAGACGTTCGGTTTACCTGCCATCTGACATACGTGACAGAGTTTGACATGTTGTTTGAAATCATTAACCATACCTGGCCTGTAGTAGTCTTGTCGAATCCCATGGTAAGTCTTGTTAAAACCATAGTGTGACAGAGCTCCGTGGGCCAGGTGTAGAATAGTGGGCCGCAGGCTGGTAGGAATCACTAGTTGTTCAATGTTGGCCCAATCGTCCTCCTCCTTCAGTTTACTGGGTCTGTATCTGCGGTAGAGCAACTCGTTCTCTAGGAAGAACCCAGGAATATTGTCAGATTGAGTCTCAGCCTGAAAGAATAATGGTGTCAAGGTAAGATCTTCCCTCTGTAACTTACGGAACTCCAAGGCGGTCAGATTTGGGGGTAGTTTCAGAGGGTATTGAGGGACAGCGGTAGCAGTAGAGTCAACTGGTTGCGGTCGAGCAGATTGAGCACGGGTGGTCACCAAAACCGGAGGAGAAACTTTATCACTCTCTTGAACCTTTGCTGGAACATGCTCAAAAATCGGATTATCCATTTCAGAGATACACACCTGGGGTTTGTCCTTGACGATCAGGTTGGTCAGTTGCAGGTCTTCTGCCAAGTCGTTGCCCAGAAGAAGTTGCACTCCAGGCATGGGAAAAGGTTTTTCCCTAACGGCGACTTGGACTTCACCGGTCACGAAGGGACAATCCAGGTGGACTCTGGCGAGAGGATAAGGAGTAGTAGCAGTGAGGTCAGTGATGAAGACTGTTTCTCCGGTGTAGGCGACGTTGGGCACAGCTGATTTCAAGACTATTGATTGAAGAGCCACTGTGTCCCTCAAGATCTTAAGTCCAAAACGTCCCTCAGAATCTGAACCGTTGGTAGTGATAGTTCCAGGATACAGATGTTTACTGAAGAGAGAAAGATCATTAACATGAACACCAACATTCATTACAGGCTTACCGGACTTATGAGGAGTTTGTTTGGGTTTCGTGGATTCAGTGTTACCTTTATATCGAGTGTGACGATAATCTCTTCCCAGAGATTGAGCCTGCTCTTTCTTATTATCATCACGTTCCCAGATACATTGAAGATACGTTTTACAGTGGCTTAAACGTATATATCAAGACAGCCACACGCACCTGCAACCCCCCTCCCCCCACTCCTGCACACCTGGTCACCGTGCCGACCCCTTCAACTGCTGCAGTCTCTAACGAGCGAGTTGTCGGCTTTTCTGCATTCTCATTGGCCGCTCGAGAACACGCCACTCCAGCCCTGCACCAACCACGTTCCACGCAAGGCAACGTCGGGGTCGACTGGCAGTACCATCATCAGAATATCTTGTGTTCTTAAGCTACGAACACCTAGTTGACTCACCTCGTGTGATCAAATAGTGGTTTATAGCTAGCGTATATATTCCCAGCACTATTTTTATATTGTATGTCATTTATCCTCCCGTTAACGTAATTCATTTTTATGTTCAGTTATTTTTTTCACTTGTTGTCTTGCACATTCCTCAGCCAAGGAATTGCCTTTATTTCAATTTGTTTTTTAGATTTATTAAATGTCATTGTTTATAATTGTGTTTTGTGTCTCTTCCCTTACCTTACCACAGATTATCAAACAAGCAGTCATTCTTTTTTTTTCCTTTTTTTTACTTTTTTTTCTTTATGTGTGGCAAAGCATTAACATCTGCCAGTGGAAGACTGCCGAACACCATACTCCACTACTTTACCGTCACATATAATTGGGGGCCTGTCCTAGGAGCTGCACTCAGGTATTGGTAATTGTGGTAAGCGTACTTGGCTTTCATTCCCTTGCTTTCAATATTTACATTAATCACTTTTATTATTCATATGGTGCTGTGTATATTGTGCATTACGGGAGTAGCATATGGTGAGTGTGAGACAACTTTGGATTACGTGGTGACTGTAGGCCGCAGTCATACTCTTAATTGGTCGTCTCCCCCTCCGTGTTATTACCCGTGTTTAACATCTTTTGTCCCTCAGATATTTCTCACATTTTCGACAGATTATCATATAGGTACCCTGGTACTGTGGTCTGTCTTCGGGTCAATAGCACCTAATTTCTGCAATCCGACTCTAGGAGGATATAGAGGGCCAAAGTTCCTCTCGCACGGACTTTTATTGGCGAGTTGGGACCTCGCCGATAGTTCTCGTCACCAGTTGACACTCGCACCCCTACTCGTCGGTCAGAATTGATGGTACTTACTCAAGGTAGGGAATTAGCTTTTTTTCTTTTGAGCACGAAGTTCGCTAATTCTGTAAGTACCATATTCAATTTCAGTGGGTACCTTGCTTATGTTCTATAGTGACTCTGCAAGGTATGACTACATTTTTGGACTACCTCATTTACTTTGGAACCATTTAGTGTTTCACTTGTCTTTCGAAACTCAGTTTCAACTAATTAGTAGGATTTTCTTGCCTTTATCCTCCCACAGTGAGTACCGGGTACAAGATTTCCTGCGACCTTAATCATTTACCATCTTGAATTAACTTTAATTATTAACAATTCCACAGGATAGGTATCAGTTGCCACGTTTCCTGTTTCTGACATTCACCATATCACCACAGTATATTCGTGTCTCATTTATTTGCTAATTTCACCATGTTTCGTATCCAAGCTTTCAAGACAGATCCAGAAGGTGAAATAGGGAACTTACGTCATGCTAAGAGGGTCGAATTGATAACTCTTGCACATGAGTATCACTTGGAAGTTCCCGATGGAGCCAACAAGTATGCCATACATAATATAATTTTGGATCACCTTGCGGAAGAAGGTATTATAGACTCTGATACTCATGAACAATACACTATTTCAGATAAGCATGATTTGACAGCAATGAAACTCAAAATCGAGCTCGCAAAGCTCGAGAAGGAGCAACAGCAAGCCGCCCTACGACAACAGCAAGCCGCCATACAGCAACAACAGGAAGCAGCTGCCATCTGAAAAGAAGAACAAGAATGAGAAATCCGCCTCAAAGAGCGAGAGGCCGCACTGAGGAAAGAAGAAAGTGAACGTGAGTTGGCCTTATACAAAGAGCGACTAGAGATACAACGTGAACACGACAAACGGCAGGCAGAAACAGCTCTAGACTGTCGTGGCCGAGAACTCACGATGGACGCTACACACCAAGCTCAACTCCAACAAGCTGCAGCTAGTCTTCCTCCAAGTTTCAATGTCTCACATGCAAGTAAGTTAATGCCCCCGTTCGTCGAAACGGAGGTTGATGTTTTTTTCACTACTTTTGAGACCCTTGCTAATCAACTTAGTTGGCCTGACGACCAATGGGCTACCCTTCTCCGAGTACATCTAACAGGTAGAGCAGCAGTCACACTCAGCACTTTGGCATCTGAAAACGACTACGCCAACCTGAAACAAGCTGTGTTGGACGCCTACCTTCTCTCCACCGAAAGCTACCGACGAAAGTTCCGTGACTACGTAAAGGCAAGTACCACCACCTTCTTAGAATTTGCTAACACCAAACGGAGATATTTCATGAAATGGCTGGAGGCAGCACATGTCTCTACTTTTCCAGAGCTTGTCAACCTCATGCTGGTTGAAGAATTCTTGAGGCGTGTACCTCCTCCTGTCCGCCTATACTTAGCAGACAAAGAAGAGACCGATTTGGTGAAATGCGCGAAGTCAGCTGACACTTACAGCCTCATCCACCGGCTGACACCAGAACAACCTACCAGTAAGAAGTCTTGGTACAGTTACGAGAAAGTGAGCCCAGATCAAGGTACCTCTCAACTGTACTGCAGGTATTGTCGAATATATGGACATACCATAGAAAAATGTGGTAAGTCCCAATCTAAAGGTAACACAGAACCTACTAAGCCCAAACCTACTCACCCTAAGTCCGGTAAGCCTGTAATGAATGTTGGTGTTCATGTTAATGATCTCTCTCTCTTTAGCAAACATCTGTATCCAGGAACTATCTCTACCCACGGTTCAGGTTCTGAGGGACGTTTTGGACTTAAGATCTTGAGGGACACAGCGGCTCTACAATCGATCGTCTTGAAATCAGCTGTGCCCAACGTCGCCTACACAGGAGAGACTATATTCATCACTGACCTTACTGCTACTACTCCTTATCCTCTGCCAGAGTCCACCTGGATTGTCCCTTCGTGACCGGTGAAGTCCAAGTCGCCGTCAGGGAAAAGCCTTTTCCCATGCCTGGAGTGCAACTTCTCCTAGGCAACGACTTGGCAGAAGACCAACAACCGACCAACTTGATCGTCAAGGACATATCCCAGGTGGGTAACTCTGTGTTGGATAATCCGATTTTTAAGCATGTTCCAGCAAAGGTTCAAGAGAGTGATGAAGTTTCTCCTCCTGTTATGGTGACCACCCGTGCTCAAGCTGCACGACCACAGCCAGCTGACTCTACTGCTACCGCTGTCCCTCAAGACCCTTCGAAACTACCCCCAAATCTGACCGCTTTGGAGTTCCGTAAGTTACAGAGAGAAGATCTTACCTTGACACCATTATTCTTTCAGGCTGAGACCCAATCCGACAGTGTTCCTGGGTTCTTATGGAGAACGAATTACTCTATCGCAGATATAGACCCAGTAAACTGAAGGAAGAGGACGATTGGGCAAACGTTGAACAGCTAGTGATTCCTACCAGCCTGCGGCCCACGATTCTACACCTGGCCCACGGAGCTCTATCACACTACGGGTTTAACAAGACATACCATGGGATTCGTCAAGACTACTACTGGCCAGGTATGGTTAATGAGGTAAAGAAGTATGTTCAACAATGCCACGTGTGTCAGAAAGCAGGTAAACCGAACGTTTCAATTCCCAGAGCACCACTGACACCCATCCAGGTGCCTGAGGAACCATTCCACAGACTTATTATTGACTGTGTTGGTCCTTTGCCTCGGACCAGTGCCGGCAACGCCTATATCTTAACCATCCTGTGTCCTACCACCAGATTCCCGATAGCAGTTCCAGTGAAAAATATTACGGCTGCTACAGTGGTGAAGAATTTACTGAAAATCTTCACCCAGTATGGATTTCCGAGGGAGATTCAGAGCGATTGTGGCACCAACTTCACCAGTGATCTCTTCAAACGGACTCTGGAGGAGTTCAACATCAAACAGGTACTGTCCAGCCCCTATCATCCTGCTTCACAGGGTTCTCTTGAACGTAGTCATCAGACTATCAAGGCACTCTTAAAAAAGTTTTGTAATGAGACCTCAAAGGATTGGGATAGGCAACTTGATCTCATCATGTGTATTTTCAGAAGTCTTCCCAACGAGTCACTAGGAGTATCTCCTTATGAGATGCTCTACGGACGTAAGTGCCGTACACCTCTCAAGGCTTTCAAGGATTCTCTACGTGATGCCACCTTCAGTGAGCATCAGAATGTGCCCCAGTATCTTCAAAACCTCCGACACATTCTAGAGAGGGTCCATTCCTTTGCCAGCAACAACCTACAGAAAGCCCAAGAGAGGATGAAGACTCGTTACGACCAGCACTGCCAAGTAAGGAAGTTTAAACCGGGAGACTTAGTTCTTGCCTATTTCCCTATCCCAGGTTCTCCTTTACAAAACAGGTTTTCAGGACCCTACTGTGTTAAGGAGTGCCGGAACAACTTCAACTACGTTCTCGAGACCCCCGATAGGCGGCGGAAGACCCAGCTGTGCCACATCAATCTGCTCAAACTTTACCATGGTGTTCCTCCCACTGTGCTAACCACCTATTCCACCTTTACAGGTCCATACAGCCACAGTGAGACCTTCCCTGCTTCTCCTTCCGAAAGCACTGACACTGAGACAGCGCTTTCTAATTCGGAAATCCTTGCTAACATCCATAATCACTTTCAGGACAGTAATTGTGCTCCTCTATCATTTTCTAATACATCTCTCGCCTCGCCAGATATCACCAAGTCTCCCATCCTCCATATCGACGCCAGTGGTACCGGCAACGTGGGTGACCTGGTACAACAAGGCGAAGAGACTCTACGTACCAACTACCATAAACGACACCACGAGCAACAAGGAGCTACTCATCGTCCTGAACAGGCAACACTTTGCTCCATACCTGCAAAGTACTCAGTCCACCACCATCTACATGGACCACAACCATCTTCACTTCCTACAGCCAGCCCAACTCAACCATCGACTACTTTTATAATGGGCTTGCCAGCTGCATCATTTCAGCCTGGAGATTGCTACACCCAGAAGTCTGACTACATCATATCAGACGCCCTCTCCAGCATCACTGAGGTAGAGCCTGCTCCACCTCCACTCTACCTCCCGAGAACGTGACTTCACCAGAACCGCAGGCTTCAGGGGAGAGTTGTGACGATAATCTCTTCCCAGAGATTGAGCCTGCTCTTTCTTATTATCATCACGTTCCCAAGTACATTGAAGATACGTTTTACAGTGGCTTAAACGTATATATCAAGACAGCCACACGCACCTGCAACCCCCCTCCCCCCACTCCTGCACACCTGGTCACCGCGCCGACCCTTCCAACTGCTGCAGTCTCTAACGAGCGAGTTGTCGGCCTTTCTGCATTCTCATTGGCCGCTCGAGAACACGCCACTCCAGCCCTGCACCAACCACGTTCCACGCAAGGCAACGTCGGGGTCGACTGGCAGCACCATCATCAGAATATCTTGTGCTCTTAAGCTACGAACACCTAGTTGACTCACCTCGTGTGATCAAATAGGTTTATAGCTAGCGCATATATTCCCAGCACTATTTTTATATTGTATGTCATTTATCCTCCGTTAACGTAATTCATTTTTATGTTCAGTAATTTTTCAATTGTTGTCTTGCACATTACTCAGCCAAGGAATTGCCTTTATTTCAATTTGTTTTTTAGATTTATTAAATGTCATTGTTTATTATTGTGTTGTGTTGTTCTTTCCCTTACCTTACCACAGATTATCAAACAAGCAGTCATTCTTTTTTTTTCCTTTTTTACTTTTTTTTCTTTATGTGTGGCAAAGCATTAACATCTGCCAGTGGGAAGACTGCCGAACACCATACTCCACTACTTTACCGTCACAGNATTAAATAAGTAAGTAAGTAATTATCAAAAGAAGGCACCAAACCGGGAAGGCTATGTAGCACCATCAAATGTGCGGAATAATCAGAGGGCGCTAAATATCACCAAGGATGCCAATACGAGAACAAAAAGCATAAGGCGAACGATATCAAAAGTATCCGAGTCACCAAGAATTCTATGAGGGACAAGTGACCGCGAGGGGCGGTCGGAAAGCAAGACACACGCTCGTCCCGGAAGTCAGGACATTCAAGAAGGACATGCACGACCGTAAGAGGGACAATGCAATTAGGACAATAAGGAGCAGGGCGGCGCTCCATCAAGTGACCATGGGTTAAGCGAGTATGGCCAATACGCAACCTCGCCAGAGCAGTTTCCCATCGCCGGTTACGGTGTAGGAGGACGGCCACGAGGAAACACAACATTTAAGAGTACGGAGTTTGTTACCAGTAACAGACGACCAAGAAGCCTGCCAACGGGTAAGGATGGAGGAATGGATACCGGGTAAAAGTCGGAATATGGAATACCTTTACGAGAGATGGGACAAGAGCGGACAGCTTCCTTGGCGGCAGCATCCGCACGCTCATTTAAAGACACACCAATATGGCTGGGAACCCAACAAAACTCAACCGACTTAAACTTACTGTGAACAAGAAACAGCCAATGCTGGATCTCGACAACTACTGGATGAACCGGATTAAAGGACCGAGAGCCATGAGGGCACTACGAGAGTCAACAACAACCACAAAGGAAGACTGACAACGAGAAAGCAGGAGACGAAGAGCATAGAGAATAGCATAAAGCTCCGCTGTAAGATGCTAGTCTCTCGGAGGTAAGCGACACATATAAGTGCGATCAGGAAAAACAACAGAGTAGCCAACACCGTCCGCAGACTTAGACCCATCGGTGAAGACAGAAACGGAGCGGGAGTGAGAAGAAAAGTGCTCAAGGAAAAGGCGTTTTAGAACCGTAGGAGGGGTAAAAGCTTTAGTGACGCGGGTCAAGGATGTACAAAACTGCGGAAGGGGGACTCTCCACGGGGCAAAGAAGGAACAACACGAGGAGAAACATTAGAAACACGAACGGAAAGAGAATCCTGTAAGCGAGATAACCGGACAGAAAGAGGGAGGTGGTGAAGAGGAACAGGAACCGCAGGAGGGGTAAAAGTTAAAGCACGACAGAGGCGAGAGGAAGGATGTTGCAAGGACCGCGCAAGATAGCGAAGACAGTAGCGATCACGGCGGTCCTGGAGAGACAGGAAGCCAGTGTCAACATACAAGCTAAGGACGGGAGTCGAACGAAAGGCACCAGAACTGAGGCGCAGCCCAGTATGGTGCAAAGCATCAAGACGGCGAAGAGCAGAAGGAGAAGCAGAAGAGTAAGCAGGGCAACCATAATCGAGCTTAGACAGGACGAGAGAGGAATGCAAAGCAAGGAGAGTGCGCCTATCCGCTCCCCAAGAAGTATGGGACAATACTCGAAGGAGGGTAAGGGCCTTAGAGCACTCAACACGGAGGTAAGAGATATGGGGAGACCAAGACAAACGAGTGTCAAGGAATAACCCAAAAGCTTCGCGGAATCTTTGTACTCAGGGGATGACCATAAAGTGACAAAGAGGGACGAAGAACGACCCGTTTCCGAGTAAAAGACATGGCACAAGTCTTAGAAGTAGAGAACTTGAAGCCATGATCGGTGGCCCAAGACGACACGGCATCAATCGCAAGTTGAAGCCGGCGCTGAAGGAGAGGCGAATCATCACCCTGACAGCAAAGGGTAAGATCATCGACATAGAGAGCGGAGAAGACACCTGAAGGAAGAGAGGAAAGAAGACCATTGAGGGCAACCAGAAAGAGAGTAGTGCTCAGAACACTACCCTGGGGCACACCTTCGTATTGCTGAAAAGAGGCAGAGAGAGCGGTACCAAGGCACACCCGAAAGGAACGACGAGAGAGGAAGCTGCGGAGAAAGAGAGGGAGATGACCACGAAGGCCAAAAGAATGAAGCTGGTATAGAATATGATATTGCCAAGTGGTGTCGTAAGCCTTTTCCAGGTCAAAAAGGACGGCAACAACGGAGGTCCTCGCAGCAAAAGCAGTACAAATATAGACCTCCAAGTTCACCAGGACATCTGTCGTGCTGCGGCACTTGCGGAAACCAAATTGAGAAGGGGAGAGGAGGTGATGGTGTTCCAGGAACCACATCAGACGAACGTTAACCATACGTTCAAAGAGTTTGCAGACACAACTTGTGAGGGCAATAGGGCGAAAGTCCTTAGGGGAAGTTCCCAGAGACTTTGGGAACAGGACAACGGCATCGAGCCAGTCCTCAGGGACTGACGACGACTCCCAGATCCGATTATACAGACTCAGTAAATACTGAGACGTGCACAGAGGGAGATGGCAAAGCATCTCATAATGAATACCATCGGAGCCCGCCGCCGTAGAACCGCAGAGGGCCAGGGCAGAACGAAGTTCAGAGAGAGGAAGGGATCGTTATAGGAAAGTCGAAGACGAGTGCAGAAATCTAAAGGACGAGACTCAAGGACAGGTTTACGAAGAAGGAAAGATTGGGGAAGATGAAGACCAGAGCTAACAGAAGAAAAGTGAGAACCCGTTTGGTAGCGACCTGCAACGGGTCCGCCACAAGAGTACCACGGAGGTGAAGGACCGGGGAAACATCGGGAACGAACTTACCCGCTATCTTGCAGATACGCTTCCAGATCTGTGGCAGGGAAGTTTCGGACGTAATTGTGAGACATAAGAAGCCCAACATTCACGTTTAGCCGTACGGATGGCCCTATGGGCCACGCACTCGCTTTCCGAAAGAAAATAAAAGAATCGGTCGTCTGCCGACGGCGGTGCCTCTTCCAGGCTGCACGCTTACAGTGGACAGCCCGAGCACAGTCTGCATTCCATCAGGGAACGCACTTCCGTGGACCCCGAGAGGAAGAGCGAGGAATAGAGCGGAGGGCAGCATCGAAGACAGTGTCATGAAAAA
>WNGS01162394.1:65561-75568 GCA_020271785.1 Procambarus virginalis | reverse complement strand
ATTCGATACACAGGATCTTCCAGATCAAAAACCATACTGTCTGTCCAATATTATATAATTTCTCTCCAGGTGTTCTACCCATTTAGTTTTAATTATATTTTCCAATATTTTGACTATTACACTTGTCAATGATACCGGTCTATAATTAAGGGGGGGTCTTCCCTGCTTCCACTTTTGTAGATTGGAACTATGTTAGCCTTTTTCCACACATCAGCTACAACTCCTGTAAACAGGGATGCCTGAAAAATCAGTTGAAGAGGGATGCTGAGCTCAGGTGCACATTCTCTCAGAACCCATGGTGAAACTCCATCTGGACCAACTGCTGTGTTCTTATTTAGCTCCTTGAGCATTTTTTCCACTTCATCTCTAGACACCTCTATGTGCTCTATGTTGTTCTCTGGAATTCTTATTGTATCTGGTTCCCTGAAGATTTCATTCTGTACAAACACACTTTGGAACTTTTCGTTTAATGTTTCACACATTTCCATTTCATTTTCTGTGAATCAATTTCCCATTTTCAACCTCTGAATATTATCCTTTACCTGCAATTTGTTGTTTATGAATTTATAGAATAAACCTGGTTCTGTTTTACATTTGTCTGCAATTCCTTTTTTAAAATTTCTTTCTGCCTCTCTCCTCACTGTCGTGTAGTTGTTTCTCGCATCTTCGTATTGCTGGTATGTTTGGGGGTTTGGCCTCTTCCTGTATTGATTCCATTTTTGTGTCTTTTGGTCTCTGGCCCTCTTGCAATTTCTGTTGCACCAATCCTGTTTCCTAATTCTGCATCTCTGTTTTGGTATAATTTTTTTGTACCTTTATCATATATTTCACAAAACTTGACATACAACTCATTCACTTCCTTGCCTAGCAACAAGTCTGTCCAATTATACTCACTAAAAAATTTTCTAAGGTTGCCATAATGTCCTCTCCTAAAATCAGGTTTTTCAATTGCATCAACCTTCATATTTTCTTCCAGATTATAATGCATTGCATACTTTATGCAATGCATGTGTGATAGGTAAGATACAAAAGTTGATGGATTTATAGATAGAGCTAGTACATACAATGCCTAAAGCCACTATTACGCAAAGCGTTTCGGGCAGGAAAAACACTAAGACTAAAACTTAATACTAATTGAGATTAAAGTATAAATTGTGTTGAGAAAAAATAAGAAAAAATGGAAAAAAAGGGGGGGGGGGAAACATGGCAGAAAAAAAGCAAAAATACAATTTGGTCAACAAAACAGCATTGTTTAAAATAGAAGACATGGGTTGACATTTTGGGGGTGAGGTAGGTTACATTGAGTTAATTAGGTAGTACTTAGTTTTTATCTTAAACTGGTTGGGAGAGGTACAGTCTTTAACATAATTGGGAAGGTCATTCCACATTCGAGGTCCCTTGATTTGTAAAGCATTTCTAGTTTGACTAAGTCGTACTCTTGGAATATCAAATAGGTATTTGTTTCTGGTGTGGTGCTCATGGGATCTGTTACAACCTTCTAGGAAGCTTTTAAGGTCAGGACTGACATTACAGTTCAGCGTTTTATATATATAAAATACACATGAGAGGATGTGCAGGGACTTAATATCTAACATATTCAGAGATTTGAGTAAGGGTACCGAGTGATGTCTGGGGCCAGAGTGAGATATTGTCCTAATAGCAGCTTTGTGTTGAGTAATTAGAGGACGTAAATGATTTTGGGTAGTAGAACCCCAAGCACAAATACCATAGTTGAGATAAGGATAGATGAGAGAATAATAGTGTCACCAGGGCAGGGCGAGGTACATAATATCTTAATGCCAACAGTTTTCAATTTTTTTTTATATATTTAGAATGTGTCCCTGGAAATTCAGCTTGCGGTCAATGAGAACGCCAAGGAATTTGCCATCTACTTTGTTACAAATTTGGGTATTGTTAATCCTGAGATTTATTTGATTTGAGGATTTATTGCCAAACAAAATATAGAAAGTTTTGTCAATATTGAGGGTGAGTTTGTTGGCAGTTAGCCAGTGATGGACTTTATTTAGCTCAGTATTCACTGTGACATTTAGAGCAAGGGGGTCAGGACTGGAGTAAATGAAGGTCGTGTCGTCAGCAAATAGAATTGGTTTGAGATGTTGGGAGGCATTTGGAAGGTCATTAATGTAGATGAGAAAAGGAGAGGGCCAAGTATGCTGCCCTGGGGAACACCAATGTTGATGGGTAGGGTGGGAGAAATTGAATTATTCACAGAAACATACTGGAGCCTGTCAGTAAGGTAAGACTTAATGTACTGCAGGGAGTGACCTCTGACTCCATAATGTTGTAATTTAAAAGAAGGTTTTGGTGGTTAACAGTGTCAAAAGCCTTACGCAGGTCTACAAATAACCCAACAGGGAACTCATTTTTATCAAGAGCTGTATGTATCAAGTTAATCATACTAATAAGTGCATCGTTAGTGCTTTTTTGGGGTCTGAAGCCATATTGACAAGAGCTAAGTATATTGAGTTTGGCTAGATAAGAGTAAAGCTGCTTATAGATTAGTTTTTCAAATATTTTTGATAAGTTTGGCAGAATTGATATAGGTCTGAAGTTGTTAACATCAGTGGGATCACCACATTTGTGGACAGGGGTTACTCTCGCTTTTTTTTAGAATATCTGGAAAGGTTTGGAGTTCAAGTGACTTGTTGAAGAGCAATGCAATGGCAGGAGCTAAAAACTGGAGGCTTTTTTGTAAATAAGAGTTGGTATCTCCTCAAGGGCACTAGACTTGGTTTTAAGGGAAAGGATTATGTCAGTAACATCAGTGGAATTAGTAGGCATTAGGTACAGAGACTGTGGATAGTTTCCTGTAAGATAGTCCTGAATATTAGTACTGGACGATGGAATATCATTTGCAAGGGATGACCCAATGGAAGAGAAGAACCTATGAACTCACGAGCAGTGTCAGAGGCTGAAAGCAACCATCATATTTGATAGGTGTATTTGTTTGTTATTTATAATCTTCTTTGATCCCAATATTTGAGAAATTGTGCTCCATGTTTTCTTAATATTGCCCTTTGTGTGGGTAAATTTGTCTTCGTAGTATTTAATTTTGGCTCTCCTAATTATTTTAGATAGCAATGATGAGTAATTCTTTGAGAGTTCTTTGGAGACGATTCCTAACCTATACTACAGTGGTACCTCGGAATGCGAGTGTCCCTGTATGCGAGTTTTTTCGGAAGACGAGCAGGATTTCCTCGAAAATTATGTCTCGGAACGCGAGGGTTACCTCGGGACGCGAGTTTGTTGATACGCGTACAGGCCGACCTAGCGCGTGGTCGATCGGCGATCGTCGCCCCTCCGCCCCTCCGCCCCTCAGTTTACCATTGTCTCGTGCCCAGTGACTATCCCACATCAATTCTTCACCTGGATTTTCAGTGTTTTGTTGGATTTTTGGTCATTTGACTATACAGTTTGTTATTATATATCTCACCATGGGTCTCAAGAAAGCCATTGATAAGGTTCAACCTAAGAAAATAGCTGTGAGTAGAGTCAGTAGAGGATGTCCCTCCTTGATTAAGAAAATGTGTGAAGTATGGGAAGAACTGCAAAGTTTTGTTGAAAAAACTCACCCAGATAAAGTTGTAGCAGCCGTTGCATTGACCTTTTAAATGATAATGTGATGTCTTACTACAGACAAGTGTTAAAATGTAGAAAACTCACACCCCAGAAGTGACTCCAACCAATACTGCCAGGATCAACGCCACTGGTATGTACAGGATGCCTTAATCCACTTGACCATCATGACCGGACAAAAGGAAGTGATAGCCAAAGCTATTTGATCCACTTCCCCGCCGTCATTCGGATGGTAATCTTGGACATAGCATTTATCAAATCACCTCATTCTTTGGGGCACATGTGTGGAACACAAATGCGAACAAGCCTGAATGGTCCCCAGGACTATATGCAACTGAAAACTCACACCCCAGAAGTGACTCGGACCCATTCTGCCAGGAGAAACGCAACTGTTATGTACAGGATGCCTTAATCCACTTGACCATCACGACCGGACAAAAGGAAGTGATAGCTGAAGCTATTTGAACCACTTCCCCGCCGGCACTCGGATGGTAATCTTGGGCATAGCATTTTATCAGATTTTATCATAATATATATAATTATATATATATATATATATATATATATATATAATATATATATATATACTATATGTATATATATATATATATATATATATATATTATATATATATATATATATATATATATATATATATATATAATATATATATATATATATATATATATATATATATATATGCAATTGACGATGACTAAACACTGATCATTTGTATGCGGAAAAAACACAAAGAATTGGAGAAAGGGGGGTGAACGTTTCGGCTTCTCAAGGCCTTTGTCAACACCAGACTGACTGAGGACAGGAGAAAGAAGGTACAGGTCAGCACCTAGACTGACCAACCCATCCCTAGGAAAGGATTACCAGAAACAGGAAGGGACAAAGAGGATTAAGCTGTCAGAGAATTAAGGATGAAAGATTAAGGAAAAGCCTCATGAACACACTATAAATGAATAAACAATTGTAATGAGACATTGTATGCCTCAATTTAAGAGTTGTTTCTTAAACTGTTGTGTAATATTGTAACTTAAAACTGGGTCAAGTTTGTACATACCAGTACTAACATTGAGAAGATTTGGACATTGACTAATTAGCACAGACTCGATTAAATTCCGTTCCACAAAGCCATTGCAATTGACAATGCTTTTAGCCCCATCCCAATTAATAGTGTGATCACACAAACTTGTGTGTAGATACAAAGCATTAGACGTTTGGGCAGTTCTTATACTATAAGCATATATACTATAAGCACATGTCGACCGTGCATATAAGAGCACGGTCGACATGTGCTCTCAGCCACAGCTCAGAATGGAAGCAAGTCGACGAAGAACTCTGTAGGGTAAGGCAGGTCCTAGTCAACAACGGCTTCTCCAATGGTTTCATTGAAGACATCATAAGAAGGAAAATGAAACGCCATGCAACCTCTGAAGAGACAACTAATACAACACGTATACCCCCTATTAGACTATTTTACAGGAACTTCATCTCCACAGCTCATAAAACGGAGGAAAGGGTCCTGAAAGATATTGTTAATAGAAATGTTATCCCTACAGACAAAAATCAGAAGATACAACTAACGATTTACTATAAAACCAAAAAAACGGCCAGCTACTCATGAGAAACTCTCCAGACACGGAGCAGAACGCTCTAAAAGAGACAAACGTCGTCTATGCCTTCAAATGCCCTCTTGAGGACTGTAAGCCTCAAAAACTCAGTATATAGGCAAGACAACAACATCTCTTTCCAGGCGTTAACGATGCATAAGCAACAGGGCTCCATTAAGGAACATATATTCTCTTCCCACAACCAAACCATCACCAGAGAAATCTTAACAAACAACACAGAAATCATTGATAGATGCAGCGACAGCAGGCGGCTTGACATCTGCGAGGCACTACACATCAAGAGTCAACACCAGCAATCAACAGCCAATTAACGCACAACTATATTCTACCCACTTCAAGACTCCGCTCCAATATAGAAACATCAAGAAATATGGGCCAATAGGCCTTCTGCAGTACTATTTGTACCCAACTTTACACCCCGTTCTGTGTTTTGTTGGAAGTTTGTTTTTCAACCCCACTATGTATTACATACCTCACCCAAATGCAGGTATAAGAGCCAATGTTGTTTCAGGCATAAGTTGTGTGTTGATAAACTAAAGTCTTTGAAAATGTAATAAGTTTTATGAAACGCGCTCAAGTGTCGCGTCAGACTAGAAATAAAAATGAATTTTGGAGAATTGATTTTTCATTTACCGTCACCAGTAAAAAGAAACATAAGGAAATCGAGAAAATTCGTGTTAGAATTATTAATCTTACTTTTTCGGTCATATTTAATAATATGTGTCTACAGGAAAGACTGCTACCAAAATATACCAATATATATATATATAATATAATATATATATATATATATATATATATATATATATATATATATATATATATATATATATATATATGTCGTACCTAGTAGCCAGAACGTACTTCTCAGCCTAATATGCAAGGTCCAATTTGCCTAATAGGCCAAGTTTTCATGAATTAATTGTTTTTCGACTACCTAACCTACCTAACCTAACCTAACCTAACTTTTTCGGCTACCTAACCAAACGAAACCTATAAAGATAGGTTAGGTTAGGTTAGGTAGGGTTGGTTAGGTTCGATCATATATCTACATTAATTTTAACTCCAATAAAAAAAATTGACCTCATACATAATGAAATGGGTAGCTTTATCATTTCATAAGAAAAAAATTAGAGAAAATTTATTAATTCATGACAACTTGGCTTATTAGGCAAATGGGGCTATGCGTAGTAGGCTGATAAGTGAGTTCTGGCTACTAGGTACGACATATATATATATATATATATATATATATATAGATATATATAGATATATATATATATATATATATATATATATATATATATATATATCTATATATATAGATTATATATATATATATATATATATATATATATATATATATATATATATATATATATATATATATATATATATATATATATATATATATATATATATATATATATATATATATATATATATATATATATATATATATATATATATATATATATATATCGAAGATGTCTCCTAGACAAAATACTCAATGACTTACTCTTTCACTGGAGTCTGGAAATAATAATAAATCACACAGATGTAGGAATTCCCAATGGAATAAAACTGATATAGTAATATAATATCGATTTTCGCACATGGTAACATGCGAGTATCACAGTTGACACAGGGTGGCAGGTGCAACTAATTCCTGGCAACGCGTGGCTTGACAAACAAGCTGTTCCGTTGATGGCCGCTACGCGTTGATGGCCGCTACACACAAGGGAGGCAGGGTGAGCGGGAACACACAGGGGTGGCAGGCTGAGCGTAAACTCAGAGGATGGTAGGGTGGCGCGGCTTGGCAGGAAATTTCACTAAGTCCCAATTGGCTTCGAAAATAAAGATATCTCTCTCCATGAAATAAACGGTAACAATAGGGAATCGATGTGCATTATAGAAAAGCAGTTCTCGTGATGCTAGACTCACGGATGCTCACGATAAAAACTGATATAACACTGGCAAGTCTGGCTGCTTCTTGTTGGTGGTCACTATCTGTCTCTCTCTTCTTAAATCACTGTTACCCAACCGAGTGATGTAAATCACTTAAATAACTCTGTTAGTCCTTGTCTCCACCCCTCTCTGACCACAAACTCGAGAGTTTTTCCAGACTCTGTTTTTGAATACTGGCTCCCTGGAGTTACCAGTTGACATTCATCATTTCTACTCGCTGTAATTAACAAGCGGCTAGGTACACGACAGCCCTCGCGATGCCAATAGCCTTCTGATGACTTGAGCTTTCCACAGATACCCAACAAGGGAAACTTAGTGAGAATGTAAGATTGAGAGAATGGTCCAGGACGGACCGAAACGTCGTCGTCCCTACTCCTTCCAGTGTGTGGTATGGTCTATATGAGTATCGAGGGCCACTAGCAGAGTCAGGATAAGAATATCGAGGGCCACTAACCGAGTCAAGCAAAGAGTACTGAGGACCACTAACAGAGTCAGGTCAAGAGTATTGAGGACCACTAACAGAGTCATGCCAAGAGTATTGAGGACCACTAACAGAGTCATGCCAAGAGTATTGAGGACCACTTACAGAGTCATGCCAAGAGTATTGAGGACCACTAACAGAGTCATGCCAAGAGTATTGAGGACCACTAACAGAGTCATGCCAAGAGTATTGAGGACCACTAACAGAGTCAAGCCAAGAGTATTGAGGACCACTTACAGAGTCATGCCAAGAGTATTGAGGACCACTAACAGAGTCAGACTAGGAGTATCGAGGGACACTAGCAGAGTCAGGCCAAGAGTATCGAGAGACACTAGCAGAGTCAGGCCAAGAGTATCGAGAGACACTAGCAGAGTCAGGCCAAGAGTATCGAGGGCCACTAGCAGAGTCAGACCAAGAGTATCGAGAGACACTAGCAGAATCAGGCCAAGAGTATCGAGGGCCACTAGCAGAGTCAGGCCAAGAGTATCGAGGGCCACTAACCGAGTCAGACCAAGAGTATCGAGAGACACTAGCAGAATCAGGCCAAGAGTATCGAGGGCCACTAGCAGAGTCAGACCAAGAGTATCGAGGGCCACTAGCAGAGTCAGACCAAGAGTATCGAGAGACACTAGCAGAATCAGGCCAAGAGTATCGAGGGACACTAGCAGAGTCAGACCAAGAGTATCGAGGGACACTAGCAGAGTCAGACCAAGAGTATCGAGGGCCACTAACCGAGTCAGACCAAGAGTATCGAGGGCCACTAGCAGAGTCAGACCAAGAGTATCGAGAGACACTAGCAGAATCAGGCCAAGAGTATCGAGGGCCACTAGCAGAGTCAGACCAAGAGTATCGAGGGCCACTAACCGAGTCAGACCAAGAGTATCGAGGGCCACTAGCAGAGTCAGACCAAGAGTATCGAGGGCCACTAACAGAGTCAGGCCAAGAGTATCGAGAGACACTAGCAGAGTCAGGCCAAGAGTATCGAGAGACACTAGCAGAGTCAGACCAAGAGTATCGAGGGCCACTAGCAGAGTCAGGCCAAGAGTATCGAGGGACACTAACAGAGTCAGGCCAAGAGTATCGAGGGACACTAGCAGAGTCAGGCCAAGAGTATCGAGAGACACTAGCAGAGTCAGGCCAAGAGTATCGAGGGACACTAACAGTCAGGCCAAGAGTATCGAGGGCCACTAACAGAGTCAGGCCAAGAGCATCGAGGGACACTAACAGAGTCAGGCCAAGAGTATCGAGGGCCACTAACAGAGTCAGGCCAAGAGCATCGAGGGACACTAACAGAGTCAGGCCAAGAGTATCGAGGGACACTAGCAGAGTCAGGCCAAGAGTTTCGAGGGACACTAACAGAGTCAGGCCAAGAGCATCGAGGGACACTAACAAAGTCAGGCCAAGAGTATCGAGGGACACTAGCAGAGTCAGGCCAAGAGTATCGAGGGGCCACTAGGAGAGTCAGGCCAAGAGTATCGAGGGCCACTAACATAGTCAGGCCAAGAGTGTCGAGGGCCACTAACAGAGTCAGGCCAAGAGTATCGAGGGCCACTAGCAGTCAGGCCAAGAGTATCGAGGGCCACTAACAGAGTCAGGCCAAGAGTATCGAGGGCCACTAGCAGTCAGGCCAAGAGTATCGAGGGACACTAGCAGTCAGGTCAAGAGTATCGAGGGACACTATCAGAGCCAGGCGAAGGTTGGCCAGATACTGGTGCCTGCCAGTCTGGTCGCATTCACCGCCCAGAGAGGTTGGGCCTGCTCTGTGACTCGCAGCTTCAGATTACAGGTAACTTGATAACGCTCTTCTTCTGTTTATACTTGGTAGATCAAATTCATTACGTGCTGATGGTTTCGACCTGTAAGTCTTCATCTACTAATTTCTTGAATTACCTGCTGATATTTTTTCGTTACTTGTAATTAATTCAGTTTAACTGCTGACGCCTCGAACCAAAAACTCAAGCGGTGGGAAAACATATATTTTCGCTTGCCAGTAGTAACCCTTAAGGGTTCATTAGGATGGTCGGACAGGGTCATGTGACAACAGTAATATCTCAGGTAAACTGTGTCTATAATCAGAAGTATTTAACTTGTAAACTTCACACGTGTGTGTGTGTGTGTGTGTGTGTGTGTGTGTATCATCATGGCTACCACGTAGTTGTGTTGGGACTCTGGCTTTATTACCATGTTTGTGTGTGAACTTGGCTGTGGTGTTTTTATCCTGTGTATGATGTTTGGTTGTCTGTAACTGTTTTTATAGTGTAATTTATGTTTCCTCATGTGTGTGTGTGTGTGTGATGTTTTTTGTGTAATGCTTTACT
>WNGS01162394.1:38197-49624 GCA_020271785.1 Procambarus virginalis | reverse complement strand
GAGTGTATGACCGAAATTTGTTAATAAAAAGACCATTTTCATAGAATATTGTCATAGAAGTTTGTTAAGAAAAATTTACATCTTAGCCGTGACTTTAGTTTTTATATCCATTTGCGGCTATTTCATCTGAAAAAATCGATTTTCATCAGAGACCATTTAAACCAGAGATTATTTTAGACTCAAATTAGTCCAACACCAGTAAAATTCGTCAGAGTCCAATAAATACAGAAAATTATTCAGAACCATTTTCAGACCATTTTCATCAGAGTCCGGTTTATGCCCAAAAATCCCAGAGTCCACTGAAGACCGAAAATTAGCAGAGTCCAGTTTAAGCCCCAAATATTTAGAGACCATTTTCAGGCCAATTTGCATCAGAGTCCACTTAATGACCAAAACTAGTCCGAAACGTCATTTAGACCAAAATAATTCAGAATTTTACTTCACCTGAGTTCTTAAAGAGTTCTTATGTAGGAAATTAAATATTATCAGTCCAGTTGAGACCAAAAATTTGACAATATTTTAAGATCAAATTCTTGACACCAATTATAAGGATAGTTTCGCTACTAACAGCCAATGTTAGTCCTTTTAAACATCATATTTCAGACATAGTAAATAATAAAGTCAGTAATCAAGTTCTAGCTCATTCCCGCCTTACATTCCCCTTAACATCTTTACTAACAGTCCAATCCCCTGAAATTTTAAAGTGTCATATTTCAACTGTAGTGCAATAAATCCAAACAATATACCGAGCTCCAGCTCTTGTCCTCAGTCTTAGTTTTTTCTCACATCTTCGTTAATAACCCATCAATTTTCCTGAAATTTAATCCCGAAATACTTCTATCTGAGTAAGTAAAGAAAACACATTTAACGAGCTCCAGCTCCGTCCTCCACCTTAGTTCATTTGAATATCTTCGTTAGTAACAGACTAAATCCCCTGAGATTTAAAAACTGCTGTATTTCAGACATAGTAAGATAGATTCAAATAATTACCGAGCTCCAGCTCTTGTCCCCTGCCTTAGTTCATTTGTATAACTCCTTTAGTAACAGACCATTTCTCTGAAATTTAAAAGTGCTGTATTTCTAACGTAGTACAAGATCATGTTAGTAACCATGCGCAGGATTTTGTTCCTGCCTTAGTTCGCTCCTGTAAATTCACTACTATTAGTCCAAATCCCCTGAGATTTAAAAATCCAAATACATTTCAGACTCATGTAAAATAAAGCCAATGCAGTTACCGAGTTTCAGCTGTTTTCCTCGATCTTAGTTCGCTCCTGTAAATTCACTATATCACCCAAATACCCCAAGAATTAGGATTGCTATATTTCTAACATAGTAAAATAAATCAGCAATAAATTACCGAACTCCAACTCTTGTCCTCCACTTTAGATCATTAAACTAATTATTTCAGATGAAGACGCTCTCCAGTCTATCAAGTTAAACATTATGTCCTTTAATACCCCTTTTTTTTCTCAGCTATGTCATTCACACAGTTATAAACATCACACAGTCAGATCGCACCCTATCTTCCTTACCCTTTGTTTACTCAACGAAGCAATAATTACACGGTCAAAAATCACACCTTACCTTCCCCACTCTTTACCTACACCCCCGCCCCCCTTCTGCCCTTACCTTCTCCATCCCTTACCTCCCCCTTCATCTCGCCCATTACCCAACTTATCCAAAATTCAATAATTCTACTGTATTTGTATATTTTCTCTATATCAATTGTGTTCTTCACATGCTCTTTCAAGTTTCCGTGTTCACCTCCATGTTCCGCAAATGTTCACATCATGTTCAGTTCATATATTTCACCAGTTTCTCCATTTTTCTGTGTTTTTGCCATTTTCACCGTATGTTCTCAGTGCAACTTTTATACTCACTATTCCTGTTCTCCTTCCATATTTCTGTATTCTTTGTCATTATTTATGTTCTCTGCAAGTTCATATTCTCTGCATGTTCACCATGTTCATCATCTACTCTTTCATGTTTTCTATGTTCTTTGTCATATTCCTCGTATGTTCACTGTGTCTTACATGTTTTCTGTATTCTTTTTCATGTTCTCAATGGTCCTTAGCATATTCTTCACAAGTTCATTGTTCATTCTTTGTATTCTCTGTCGTGGTTTTCCTTGTTCAGTTCATATTCCTCACAAGTTCACTGTGCTCATCGCATTCTCTTACATGCTCTTTAAAGTCAAATGTACCAGGACATTCATTTCTTACGTTCTTTAACTAAAATCATTCGCCATCAACTAAAAATTAGTCCAAGGGAAACTAAAACTGAATTCTCCAATCAACTGAAAATAGTCATATTCATAAATTTTAACTAAAATATTCGTCAATCAACTAAAACAATAGTCAGGATTAACCTCGTTCAACACAATTCTTATCTAAAATAACCTTTTTCTCTTTGCTAAATAGTCAAATGAAACGTTCCATCACTGTTCATAACTAACTTTATCTCATCATCAACTAAAAAATAGTAATTTTTTTTCATTTCCTAACTAAACACATATTCGTGAATCAACTGAAAATAGCCATGTTCTTCATGTTTCCTTGTCGTTTCTTACTAAAATAGCACTTCTCTCAACAGAAATAGTCAAATTTACTTCATTCAACACTCTCTTAACTAAAATAACCTTTTTCACTTCGTTAAAAATAGTAACAGGAATATATCTTCTTGCAGCACTTTTGGTAACTAACAGTATACTTCGTTGAGTAAGAAAAATAGTCAAAGACACTCTTTGAGACATCAATGACAGCACAATCAGAGACACCAAAAATACTCCTTCGAAGACATCAAGGGACACATTCAGAGACACACTCATAGACACAAATAACACACCCAAAGATATTCAGAGACACACTTAAAAAACATCAAAGTTATTCTGAGCATCAAAAGGTATTCTCATATCCTCAAAAGTTGTTCTTTATAGTCATCAAATGTATTCTCAGAAAAGCTTCAAAGACATCTTCGTTCATCAAAGTTATTCTCTAAGTCACCTTCGTTATTCAGAGAAGCTTTCTAAGACAATCATTCATTCATCAATGCTGTTCTCTTAGACATCAAAGTTAATCTCAGAGCTATCAAAAGTTAATCTCAGTTGTCAAAGTTGTTCTCTAAGACATACAAAGTTATTGTCAGACTCGTGGAACTCTATCTGCTGCAACTCTCCAAGAGAGTGCGGTCCACTCCAAGGAACTGGCGAGGGTCACCTGTAACTCACCCATCTGGGCTGCCTTCGCCCTCAACTCGTTCTCCGGGTTCCACGAAGAGGTGATCGACTCCCAGGCTGTCGGACGTCTCCTCTTCAGCCCATCAGACCACTCTTCCTGTGTCCGTCGCACCGCCTTGGGATCACAGCGCACACAGGGAACGCCCCCGCGGCAACTCCCTTCTCGTCCCCACAGGCGTCTAACACTCCACCTTTCTCGATACAGTGCTCCAAGCACTCTTCGCCCTTCATGAGGTTAGGGAGAACACATCCTCCACATGCGTCATTTCCAAGGATGACTTGTGCCTCCGTCTTGGGCATTGATGCGCAGACCCCTACCACTAGGTCTGGCAGCCATAATCAGAAGGCAGAGTCACCTGGTGTAGGGGCATCCTCATTGGGCCTCCCACAGTGGTCACAACTGCCACCCCCACACTGGTACTCTCGTAACCCTCGGGAACAGGGTCCTACTCACCAGGTAAAATCGGCCCCAGTGTCTCTCAATATCTTCACAGGAATGGGGTCTGCATCCCCCATCCTTATGGTCCCCTTACACACGAATGGGTGAACTCTTTTCTCCCCACTCAGTACGGGTTCATCCCGCACCCTCTCGGCCATCTGGTCTTCGACCCTCACGAGAGCAACGTTCCCCCGCTGCTTAGGGCATCTTCATTCCCGCAAGAAGTGTCCGAATCCCCCACAATTGTAGCAGCGGAACTTCCCTGGCGGTGACCATCCACCACCGCTCTCCCTGGCAACGCCTCCAGAGGCCGTCGCTCCGTGGGTCTTCCTCGCGCCATCCATCATCTCTTTCGTAGCGTCTCTCGTCGCAGCAACAGCTCCAGAGCTCTCAACTGGGGACTTCTTGAATGGCTCCACAGCACTCTTGGATCCTCTGCCGTCTCCACTCGAGAGGTGGGACTTGGGAGAACTCGCTCCTGTCCTCCATCCGTCCGTTCTTCTATAACTTCTCCCATATCCGGAGTATACTGGCGGTCGGTTCTGTCCCTCTCGGCATGGTCGTAAGGCTTCCTCCAGCATGTCAGCTCTGTCGGCCGCGGCCCTCAGGTCCTTTATGTCCGCCTCCTTTACTCTAACTCTGATCTCAGGAGAGAGCACGGACATAAAGTTCTCCATGACCATCAGCCGCTTGACATCTTCAGCTGACTTCGCTCCTTCAGACTCCAGCCACTTCAGGAATTTCCTCTCCATGTCCCTCGCCGTCTCTGCATTCGATTTTCCTGGCGAACGGGTACATTCCCTGAATCTCTTCCTATAACATTCCAGCGTTAACTTGAAAGAGTGGAGCACGGCTCTCTTCACAGCATCGTAGTTGGTACACTCCTTAAGGTCGAGCATGTTGTTGGCTTCGCGAGCTTCACCGGTGAGCCTACTCTGAACCAGCTCCACCCACTCTGCTCTCTGCCACTTCTTCAAGGTAGCGACCCTCTCGAAGTGGTCGAAGAAGCCCTCAGCTTCATTAGGAACGAAGAGTGGTAAATCTCGCTCACGCACCCGGCGGTCTTCCTGCTGTGGAGGGGCCGGTGGGGCTAGCCATAGTTCAGCCCGCTTCAGCTCAACCTCTCGGTTAGCTTTAACCTCCTGCTGCTTCAGCTTAGCTTCCAACTCGCGCTCCTCTCGTCTCAGCTGTGCCTCGTGCTCACGCTCTTCCCGTCTCAGCTGTGCTTCTCGTTCTTCCCGCTTCAACTGTGCTTCTCGTTCCTCACGTCTCAGCTGTGCTTCCGCTTCTCGTTCTTCCTTGCGCAGCTGTGCCTCTTCACGCTTCAGCTGTGCTTCCAGCTGCAGCATCATTATCTGCAGCTTGACGCTGCGCATGCTGCCGCTGGATCCCCTAAAGCTTCCACCAACGCTCAAATTTTCTCCTACGCTGGCAGGTGTTTGTGGTCGTTCCTCTCCGAAAGCCTCATCTCATGCCCTGAGCTGTGCCATGATCTCGAGCCTCCTCTCTCCCACCTTGGAAGATCTCAACATTATCCCAAAGTGGTCAACTACCAACTGCAGCTGTGCCTTGGTGCAATCCTCCAGCACCTGCTCATCCCTTGTGTCAATGAACCTTGTTACCTCATCCTCCATCTTGTGCTATGAGTGATAACCTGTACCTGATACCTAATACCACTGCAAAGTACCACAATTGCAACCGTTATCGTGATCGTTATCCTGATCGATATCCTTATCGAATCCTGGCAAGGTCGCCAATGTCTGGGGTATGCACGTGCACGGGGCAAGAAACAGTACTCAAGATATCCTAAGTACTTAATCCTGACAGGGTCGCCAATGTCGGGGGTATGCGTGGGGCAGTAACAGTGTACCAGATATTCTATCAACGGTCGCCAATGTCGGGCTGTCTCTCTCTCTACATGGACACCACCCAGTAGTATTAGCGATAACTGTTACTCACCGTAGCCCTGCGGGTCTTCACTCAATCCTCGCGGCGCCACTGTTCACCAGGAGAGTATCCCAGTCAATCTCCGGCCGGCCTCTTTAGCCAGAAACGAGTAGGAACACAGCTCGCTCTCTCCCAACTGTGTGCCCGCCCCGACAAGGGCTCTACTACTAACTGCAAGGTTGCCAACTGGTGTTTCCCGTGTCCAGTAACACGTCAGTGGTATTGTGGAATTGTGGTAACAGCCGCAAGAGCACACTAAATAAATCTGATATCAGGCAGGTATGTATCTCTATCACTCTCACTCTTTAGAACTGTTCTATAGCAACAAGAATATAGAGGGATAATACAAACGCGAAGGTATTTTATATTTCACTTAAAAGTTTCGAGATATCATATTCATATATCAACAGGCAAGCAGCAAGTACAGGCAGTAAGTCGCTCTCTCTTCACAAAACTGGAACTCGCCTAGAGGGCAATACTCCCCCTCATGTCAATGTCATAATCAGCTGAGCGGCTCCCCCTCACTGTGTGATCTCTCTCTGCACTTGTTTCTTTGGCGTTAAGCGCCTGTTTCTTTAAATTCTCAGCAAACACAAATCGGTCAATCAACACAATAATTGCTATAATGGCGTAAACACTGCTAATCACTGCACTGGCCTTAATGCTCACTAATTCATTCCAATGGCAATTAACACTGTAGCTCACAGTAAGGCATTAACACCATATATCACAGTAATGATAATACATGTAATAAGACACTGCACTGTCCTTCAACACCCTAATTCACTTCAATGGCAATGACACAGAAAAACTGTACACATGAAAAGTTATTCAACACACAAGCATATATATATATGTAGATCAATTCATCAATATCAATAATAGTAAGATAAATACTGGGCACACAGCCTAACACCAATAACTGGTACACTTTATATATATATATATATATATATATATATATATTCTCTGTCACAAACTTATACTATTTATGTCACATGAGTATAGATATCCTTGACATAGACTCTTCAGTCATAGACTAGACTGCAGACTCTTCAATAATCACAGGTGCATCCACACACCACTAATATATACTGTGAGACCTTTCTACAGCCTCACTTCTCACAACTGTGTCCTACCGTGATATAGGTATTGGTGAACCTTGCTCACGACATATAAAATACTCTGGCTAAGTATGTAGCTGACTAAAGGGGAATTGGGAGGGAAACTGAATCACCTACTTCCACCTCACTGTGCGGACTCGCCCTCCGGTGAGAGTTGAATTGTAGCTCCTGGTCCCGGCTCTCGCCTCGTTGTAGGGAACGCCCCCACACACACACTGATGCGTTCTCCAGAAGCCCAATCAACGTCCCAGAATAAACGCGTTGTCTCCGTGTCTTGTCCTCTGCAGGTCCGTGCTCTTCCACAACTTCTTGAAGGGTTGGAGTCGGTCTCCTGGCCGTCGACTTCTCCTCTCAACTACGGCTGCCAACCTACTTCTCGACTGCAGTCGTCCTGATTCCCAATTAGTTTTCTTCTTCCCACTGGTTCCCGGTGGATCGGCCCAGCCACTACGTCGTCACAAAAACGGGTGATCTGTATCAGACGTCGCATACGTCACTGCACAGACTTCACTTCTTCTTGCACAGTACCTGTCCCTGGAGCACTTGTTGCTCAATATTCCGTCGATTCCCTCTCTGGTCCAACACATGAACGAAGGAAGACCTCACAGAGTACTTGCAGACTTCGGGTGACGCGTATAATCCACGGGAATGGGATATAACTGTCAAAATGACAGGACCAACTTTCACACGACACGTCCGACCTCCTTGACATGCCATCTTTGACTGGTGGCGCCACAGAGAGGCGATCTCCTGACCCCCTTGCTCTCGTGACGTCACACTTGCCAGGGGCGTTTTTCATTGGCTCCCTGTGCCACGTCACTGTCAGTGACCAATCTGGTGCCATTGACGCCATACAGTTTTGGCGGCAAAACGGAGGGGCCGGCGCCATATTGGCATCCTAAAGGGCCTAAACAACAGGCCAAAACTTGATGGGGTCGAAGCATCGTTGCAGCGCCTCTGCTAATTTTTCTGACAGCTGCCTAGCAACAAGGCGCCGAAGTGTGTTACTCACGGCAATGGGTCTGACTCCACCATCTTTCTTTTTAAGGGCACAAAGGGATGCTCCGAAGAAGATGGGTTTAATTGTATCTGCGATCAGCCCAGAGAGGCAGTCGTTGACAAACTTCGTGACCTCTGATAGTAGTGTCTCAGCATCTTCGCCGAGAACTGGGTTTGTCATCTCCTTGAGGTGCTGAGGTCTTACTCCAGTGTATCCCCCTGCTGAGCCTGGCGGAAATGACATGATGGCTTTGTATGCCTCTCATGCTTGGAGGAATAGAGGTCCCATGTCTGGGACATTTGTGTCCCAAGCAGTGGATTTCCTTTGTACTCTGGGAGGGTGCTTCTCTCTCAGTGAGTCGGCAGTTGCAGTATTTCTAGGGGCGATTGTTTTATCACTGGTAAGTAACCTAATTGCCTGTGTTCCCCTCTTCAATTTTTGGTCACTTGTGTTCCAAGCCTAAAATTGTCATTGGAACTCTTAGGTCTGCCATGGTGGTTTTTGCGTTGAGGAGGGATGGGGATCAAGTTGTCAGCTCTGGGGAAATTATTTATTGCCCTAGTGACTGATGAGGCTAGTGACTTGCCTCCTCTTGCAGGTACGCCTAAGCAAATATTGCCAAACAGGAGCAAATTATGCCATGCTTTGATGGTAGCCACGGAATTAAGATTTTCAGACCGTTCATTCACTTTCCTTAAAAGGTCTGTATATTTCCCTGCTGCAAATGGGCGCGCTGCTTTAGGAATGTGGGGAAGAGTTCTGGTAGTGGATGCTTTGATGCCCCCCGGAGAGCATCTGATGACATGAAGTTCGCTGGATTATGTGGGGGTGCCGGGAGGACCTGTGGACCTTCTCTCTCTACAGGATCCGTCCATGAACCCTCACAGCCATTGTGTTGACGTAGGGTTCCATCGTTTCTAAGGCTGTGAGATTCGTCACAAACCCAGCACGTTCCTCTACGTCTGGATCCCCCTCTGGGTGCGCCTCTGGGTGCATTGGTCCCAGGACCGTGATCTTGGCTGAGGGTTGTCATCTCCCAGAAAATAAGGCATTAATTAAATTAGACTTTAAAAATGCCTTCAACCAGGTAAAAAGGGATGTGGTACTGGAAGCAGTTCGAGCAAGCTCTCCTTCTCTACTTCCCTTCGTTTCAGCAGGGTATTGTAGGGAACCGACACTGTGGTTTAGGGAACATGAAGTTGTTTCTGCAGAAGGTTGTTGTTGTTGTGGTTGTTAAAGATTCGCTACCTGGAATGTAAAATTCCAAGTAGCACGGGCTATGGTGAGCCTGAAGGCCTTACAGCAGAAGGTGTCCAGCAAGGAGACCCACTTACTCGTTTTCTTTTCTGCATGGCAGCTAAAGAGGTCACAAGCAGGTTATCAAGCGAATTAAAATTTGGTTGCTGGACGATGGCACCATGGCAGGGACACAGGAATCCCTGCTAGGAGATCTTCAGTTAGTGAAATCGACGGGAGAGGAACTAGGCCTTACACTAAACCTATCAAAGTGTGAAATCATCTCATCCTGCCAACCAATCATAGATGCAGTACGAATTTTATTGCCAGGAGCCCCAGTGATCGCTCCCACCAACAGTGTGCCGCTAGAGGCACCTCTGAGCTCAAACGCCATTGAGGTAGTCTTCGAAGAAAAGGTGAAAGACCTGTGGAGGATGGAGGAAAGAATAGGTGCTTTGGACGCTGACGATGCTTTGTACCTTTTTACAAGGTGCCTGGCTTTGCCCAGACTTACCTATTTCCTCAGATGTGCTCCTTCCTTTGACAGCCCAAAATTAACGGAATACGACTCACTCCTAAAGACAATAACTATGAAAGTGTTAAACCTTTCCCTGCAAGATGTAAACCGTTGCTTGATCCAGTGGGTCCAAGCAACGCTCCCAGTTAGACTCGGGGGGTATAGGTATTCGCAAGGCGACGCATTTAGCATTGCCGGCATTCTTATCCTCGACCAGTGCTACAAGTGAATTAGTGAATGAAATACTACCAGAAAACCTATGGAACTCCTTTGGGATTCGTGATTCCAAATTTGTGGAAGGAGCTGGTCAGTGGGATACTCTTGCTAATTCACACACTCGACCAACTTTTCCAAACGAAGGCAAACAGGCCAAATAAGATAGCCCCATAGTGGAAAACATAGCCAAAGCATTGGTGGAGGCAGCTTCGGAGAAGGACAGAGTGCGTCTCCTAGCTGAGCAAGCCCCCCCATGCCAGGGACTTCCTGTTGGCAGTCCCTAATTCCGCCTTGGGCACCCGCCTGGACCCTCGGGCCCTAAGTATTGGTGTTGCCCTGCGCCTTGCCGCCCCCTATCTCCACCGAACACCGGTGTATTTGCAGCCATGCAACTGAAAACTCACACCCCAGAAATGACTCGAACCCATACTGCCAGGAGCAACGCAGCTGGTATGTACAGGGACGCCTTAATCCGCTCTACCATCACGACCGGACATAAGGAAGTGGTAGCCGAAGCTATTTGAACCACTTCCCCGCCGGCACTTGGATGGTAATCTTGGGGATTACATTTTATCAAATCACCTCATTTTTTGGGGCAACAAGTGAGGAACACAAATGCAAACAAGCCTGAATGGTCCCCAGGACTATATGCAACTGAAAATTCACACCCCAGAAGTGACTCGAACCCATACTTCCAGGAGCAACGCAACTGGTATCTACAGGGACGCCTTAATCCGCTCTACCATCACGACCGGACATAAGGAAGTGGTAGCCGAAGCTATTTGAACCACTTCCCCGCCGGCACTTGGATGGTAATCTTGGGGATACATTTTATCAAATCACCTCATTTTTTGGGGCAACACGTGAGGAACACAAATGCGAACAAGCCTGAATGGTCCCCAGGACTATATGCAACTGAAAACTCACACCCCAGAAGTGACTCGAACCCATACTGCCAGGAGCAACGCCACTGGTATGTACAGGATGCCTTAATCCACTTGACCATCATGACCGGACAAAAGGAAGTGATAGCCAAAGCTATTTGATCCACTTCCCCGCTGTCATTCGGATGGTAATCTTGGACATAGCATTTTATCAAATCACCTCATTCTTTGGGGCACACGTGTGGAACACAAATGCGAACAAGCCTGAATGGTCCCCAGGTCTATATGCAACTGAAAACACACCCCAGAAGTGACTCGGACCCATTCTGCCAGGAGAAACGCAACTGTTATGTACAGGATGCCATAATCCACTTGACCATCACGACCGGACAAAAGGAAGTGATAGCTGAAGCTATTTGAACCACTTCCCTGCCGGCACTCGGATGGTAATCTTGGGCATAGCATTTTATCAGATTTTATCATAATATATATATTTATATATATATATATATATATATATATATATATATATATAATATTATATATATATATATATATATATATATATATATATATATATATATATATATATATATATATATATATATATATATGCAATTGACGATGACTAAACACTGATCATTTGTATGCGGAAAAAAACACAAAGAATTGGAGAAAGGGGGTGAACGTTTCGGCTTCTCAAGGCCTTTGTCAACACCAGACTGACTGAGGACAGGAGAAAGAAGTACAGGTCAGCACCTAGACTTGACCAACCCATCTCTGACCGCTTAATCCTCTTTGTCCCTTTCCTATTCTGGTAATCCTTTCC
>WNGS01162394.1:26829-37197 GCA_020271785.1 Procambarus virginalis | reverse complement strand
AGGATACGTGTCCAAGGCCGATCTGCTCAAGGGGTACTACCAGATCTCAATGACTCCCGAGGCCAGGAGGATATCAGCTTTCGTAACACCGGATGGGCTGTACCAGTACAAAGTGTTGCCCTTCGGAATGAAAAACAGCGGTAGTTGTTTCCAGTGCATGATTAATGAGTTGCTGAGGGGAGCCGAAGGCTGCATGGTTTACATCGATGACATCGTAGTGTACTCCGACGATTGGGAGACACACCTGGAGAGACTCAGAGAATTGTTCAGGAGGCTAGAGGATGCTAATTTAACCGTGAACCTAGCCAAGAGCGAGTTTGGGAAGGCCCATTTAAAGTACCTAGGCTTTGTCATCGGCCAAGGAGAAGCAACCCCTGTAGATCACAGAGTGTCAGCCATTAGGGAGTACCCAGTGCCCAGGACACGTAAGGAGTTGTTGAGGTATCTTGGATGATAGGATACTATCGTGGTTTCTGCAAGAACTTTTCCACTGTAGCGCATCCCCTAACTGAACTACTCTCCAGGAATGTACGATGGAAGTGGGGAGAGGCCTGCCAGGAGTCTTTTGAGAAGACGAAGAAACTGTTGACGGAGGCCCCAGTATTAATATCCCCAGATTTTTCATCCAGCTTCATCCTGTACGTAGATGCCATTGACGTTGGGATAGGAGCCATGTTGGCTCAAGAAAGGAGTGAGGTACATAGGCCAGTAGCTTTCTACTCCAAGAAATTTGTGAAGTACCAGCGTGCCTATAGTACCGTCGAGAAAGAGGCTTTGGTCTTAGTAATGGCCCTGAAGCATTTCGACGTTTACGTTGGAAGAGGGGCGAGACCTGTTCTTGAGTTTACAGATCACAACCCTCTGACCATTTGCACAAGATGAGGAACTCCAACCAGCGGCTGACGAGGTGGGCATTACTTCTGCAGGAGTACTGGCTAGATATCAAGCACATCAAAGGGAGGGACAACGTGGTTGCGGATACCCTGTCCCGTGTACACTAAACCGATATGACTCTTATTTTAAGGAAAGGGTATGTGACGGTGTTCCCCCCCCCCCTTATATTTCTCCCACGCCAGCTGCAAGAGTCATATCCACTTTACCCGAGCGTTCTCTACGTTGCGGGCGACAATTTGATATGTGTGTGCTAGAGTGTAGTGTTCTCGCGTTGGCGAGAAATTCCCAAAAGAAGGAAGTTTTGGCCTGTTGTTTAGGCCCTTTAGGACGCCAATATGGCGCCGGTCCCTCCGTTCTCCCGCCAAAACTGTATGACGTCAGTGGCACCAGATTGGTCACTGACAGTGACGTGGCACAGGGAGCCAATGAAAAACGCCACTGGCAAGTATGACGTCACGAGAGCAAGGGGGTCCAAAGATCGCGCCTCTGTGGCGCCACCAGTCGAACACGGCACGTCAATGTGGTCGAACGTGCGAAAGTTGGTCCTGTCAGTTTGACAGTTGTATCCCACTCCCGTGGGTTTTACTCGTCACCCGAAGTCTGCAAGTACTCTGTGAGGTCTTCCTTCATTCCATGTGTGGACCGAAGAGGGAATCGACGGAATATTGAGCAACAAGTGCTCCAGGGACAGATACTGTGCAAGAAGAAGTGAAGTCTGTGCAATGACGTATGCGACGTCTGAGACAGTTCACCCGTTTTGTGACGACATAGTGGCTTGGCCGATCCACCGGGAAACAGCGGAAGAAGAAAACTAATTGGGAATCAGGACGAATGCAGCCGAGAGTAGGTCCGCAGACGTAATTGAGAGGCCAGGAGACCGACTCCAACACTTCAGGAAGTTGTGGAGGAGCACACGCCTGCAGAGGACAGAGCACGGAGACGACGCGTTATTTTGGGATGTTGATTGAGTTCCTGGAGAAAGCATAAGTGTGTGTGGGGACGTTCCCTACAACGAGGCGAGAGCCAGGACCAGGAGGTGCAATTCAATTCTCACCGGAGGGCGGGCCCAGGCTGAAGGTTGTCCAGGCTGAGGGTTGTCCAGGCTGAAGGTTGTCCAGGCTGAAAGTTGTCCAGGCTGAAGGTTGTCCAGGCTGAGGGTTGTCAAGGCTGAAGGTTGTCCAGGCTGAGGGTTGTCCAGGCTGAAGGTTGTCCAGGCTGAAGGTTGTCCAGGCAGAGGGTTGTCCAGGCTGAAGGTTGTCCAGGCTGAAGGTTGTCCAGGCTGAAGGTTGTCCAGGCTGCAGGTTGTCAAGGCTGAAGGTTGTCCAGGCTGAGGGTTGTCCAGGCTGAGGGTTGTCCAGGCTGAAGGTTGTCCAGGCTGAAGGTTGTCCAGGCTGAAGGTTGCCCAGGCTGAAGGTTGTCCAGGCTGAAGGTTGTCCAGGCTGAAGGTTGTCCAGGCTGCAGGTTGTCAAGGCTGAAGGTTGTCCAGGCTGCAGGTTGTCAAGGCTGAAGGTTGTCCAGGCTGAAGGTTGTCCAGGCTGAAGGTTGTCCAGGCTGAAGGTTGCCCAGGCTGAAGGTTGTCCAGGCTGAAGGTTGTCCAGGCTGAAGGTTGTCCAGGCTGAGGGTTGTCCAAGCTGAAGGTTGTCCAGGCTGCAAGTTGTCAAGGCTGAAGGTTGTCCAGGCTGAAGGTTGTCCAGGCTGAAGGTTGTCCAGGCTGAAGGTTGTCCAGGCTGAAGGTTGTCCAGCCTGAAGGTTGTCCAGGCTGAGGGTTGTCCAGGCTGCAGGTTGTCAAGGCTGAAGGTTGTCCAGGCTGAAGGTTGTCCAGGCTGAGGGTTGTCCAGGCTGAAGGTTGCCCAGGCTGAGGGTTGTCCAGGCTGAAGGTTGTCCAGGCTGAGGGTTGTCCAGGCTGAAGATTGTCCAGGCTGAAGGTTGTCCAGGCTGAAGGTTGTCCAGGCTGAGGGTTGTCCAGGCTGAGGGTTGTCTAGGCTGCAGGTTGTCCAGGCTGAGGGTTGTCCAGGCTGAAGGATGTCCAGGCTGCAGGTTGTCCAGGCTGAGGGTTGTCCAGGCTGGAGGTTGTCCAGGCTGAGGGTTGCCCAGGCTGAAGGTTGTCCAGGCTGAGGGTTGCCCAGGCTGAAGTTTGTCCAGGCTGAGGGTTGTCAAGGCTGAAGGTTGCCCAGGCTGAAGGTTGTCCAGGCTGAGGGTTGTCCAGGCTGAAGGTTGCCCAGGCTGAAGGTTGTCCAGGCTGAGGGTTGTCCAGGCTGAGGGTTGTCCAGGCTGAAGGTTGTCCAGGCTGAATGTTGTCCAGGCTGAAGGTTGTCCAGGCTGAAGGTTGTCCAGGCTAAAGGTTGTCCAGGCTGAGGGTTGTCCAGGCTGAAGGTTGTCCAGGCTGAAGGTTGTCCAGGCTGAGGGTTGTCCAGGCTGAAGTTTGTCCAGGCTGAGGGTTGTCCAGGCTGAAGATTGTCCAGGCTGAAGGTTGTCCAGGCTGAAGGTTGTCCAGGCTGTGGGTTGTCCAGGCTGAGGGTTGTCCAGGCTGCAGGTTGTCCAGGCTGAGGGTTGTCCAGGCTGAAGGATGTCCAGGCTGCAGGTTGTCCAGGCTGAGGGTTGTCCAGGCTGGAGGTTGTCCAGGCTGAGGGTTGCCCAGGCTGAAGGTTGTCCAGGCTGAGGGTTGCCCAGGCTGAAGGTTGTCCAGGCTGAGGGTTGTCCAGGCTGAAGGTTGCCCAGGCTGAAGGTTGTCCAGGCTGAGGGTTGTCCAGGCTGAAGGTTGCCCAGGCTGAAGGTTGTCCAAGCTGAGGGTTGTCCAGGCTGAAGGTTGTCCAGGCTGAAGGTTGTCCAGGCTGAGGGTTGTCCAGGCTGAAGGTTGTCCAGGCTGAGGGTTGTCCAGGCTGAAGATTGTCCAGGCTGAAGGTTGTCCAGGCTGAAGGTTGTCCAGGCTGTGGGTTGTCCAGGCTGAGGGTTGTCCAGGCTGCAGGTTGTCCAGGCTGAGGGTTGTCCAGGCTGAAGGATGTCCAGGCTGCAGGTTGTCCAGGCTGAGGGTTGTCCAGGCTGGAGGTTGTCCAGGCTGAGGGTTGCCCAGGCTGAAGGTTGTCCAGGCTGAGGGTTGTCCAGGCTGAAGGTTGCCCAGGCTGAAGGTTGTCCAGGCTGAGGGTTGTCCAGGCTGAAGGTTGCCCAGGCTGAAGGTTGTCCAAGCTGAGGGTTGTCCAGGCTGAGGGTTGTCCAGGCTGAAGGTTGTCCATGCTGAAGGTTGTCCAGGCTGAAGGTTGTCCAGGCTGAAGGTTGTCCAGGCTGAAGGTTGTCCAGGCTGAGGGTTGTCCAGGCTGAAGGTTGTCCAGGCTGAAGGTTGTCCAGGCTGAGGGTTGTCCAGGCTGAAGGTTGTCCAGGCTGAGGGTTGTCCAGGCTGAAGGATACCTGGTTGATACCTGGTTGATGGGGTTCTGGGAGTTCTTCTACTCCCCAAGCCCGGCCCGAGGCCAGGCTTGACTTGTGAGAGTTTGGTCCACTAGGCTGTTGCTTGGAGCGACCCGCAGGCCCACATACCCACCACAGCCCTGCTGGTCCGGAACTCCTTGGAGGAATATATCTAGTTTCCTCTTGAAGATGTCCACGGTTGTTCCGGCAATATTTCTTATGCTTGCTGGGAGGGTGTTGAACAACCGCGGACCTCTGATGTTTATACAGTGTTCTCTGATTGTGCCTATGGCACCCCTGCTCTTCACTGGTTCTATTCTGCATTTTCTTCCCATATCGTTCACTCCAGTACGTTGTTATTTTTCTGTGTAGATTTGGGACCTGGCCCTCCAGTATCTTCCAAGTGTATATTATTTGATATCTCTCTCGTCTTCTTTCTAGTGAGTACATTTGGAGAGCTTTGAGACGATCCCAATAATTTAGGTGCTTTATCGCGTCTATACGTGCTGTATATGTTCTCTGTATTCCCTCTATTTCAGCAATCTCTCCTGCTCTGAAGGGGGAAGTGAGTACTGAACAGTACTCAAGACGGGACAGCACAAGTGACTTGAAGAGTACAAGCATTGTGATGGGATCCCTGGATTTGAAAGTTCTCGTAATCCATCCTATCATTTTTCTGGCTGTCGCAATATTTGCTTGGTTATGCTCCCTAAACGTTAGGTCGTCAGACATCATTATTCCCAAATCCTTTACATGTTGTTTTCCTACTATGGGCACATTTGATTGTGTTTTGTACACTGTATTATGTTTAAGGTCCTCATTTTTACCTCATTTCAGGTCCTGGTCCCTCATTTCCCTGGAAGGTCCCTCATTTCCCTGGAAGGCCCCTCATTTCAGCCTGGAAGGTTGTCCAGGCTGAGGGTTGTCCAGGCTGAGTGTTGTCCAGGCTGAGGGTTGTCCAGGCTGAGGGTTGCCGAGGCTGAGGGTTGTCCAGGCTGAAGGTTGTCCAGGCTGAGGGTTGTCCAGGCTGCAGGTTGTCAAGGCTGAAGGTTGTCTAGGCTGAAGGTTGTCCAGGCTGAGGGTTGTCCAGGCTGAAGGCTGTCCAGGCTGAAGGTTGTCCAGGCTGAGGGTTGTCCAGGCTGAGGGTTGCCCAGGCTGAGGGTTGTCCAGGCTGAAGGTTCTCCAGGCTGAGGGTTGCCCAGGCTGAGGGTTGTCCAGGCTGAAGGTTGTCCAGGCTGAGGGTTGTCCAGGCTGCAGGTTGTCAAGGCTGAAGGTTGTCTAGGCTGAAGGTTGTCCAGGCTGAGGGTTGTCCAGGCTGAAGGTTGTCCAGGCTGAAGGTTGTCCAGGCTGAGGGTTGTCCAGGCTGAAGGTTGCCCAGGCTGAGGGTTGTCAAGGCTGAGGGTTGTCCAGGCTGAAGGTTGTCCAGGCTGCAGGTTGTCCAGGCTGAGGTTTACCCAGGCTGAGGGTTGCCCAGGCTGAAGGTTGCCCAGGCTGAGGGTTGTCCAGGCTGAAGGTTGTCCAGGCTGAAGGTTGTCCAGGCTGAAGGTTGTCCAGGCTGAAGGTTGTACAGGCTGAAGGTTGTCCAGGCTGAGGGTTGTCCAGGCTGAAGGTTGTCCAGGCTGAAGGTTGTCTAGGCTGAAGGTTGTCCAGGCTGAAGGTTGTCCAGGCTGAAGGTTGTCCAGGCTGAAGGTTGCCCAGTCTGAGGGTTGTCCAGGCTGAGAGTTGTCCAGGCTGAAGGTTGTCCAGGCTGAAGGTTGTCCAGGCTGAAGGTTGTCCAGGCTGAGGGTTGCCCAGGCTGAAGGTTGTCCAGGCTGAGGGTTGTCCAGGCTGAAGGTTGCCCAGGCTGAAGGTTGTCCAGGCTGAGGGTTGTCCAGGCTGAAGGTTGCCCAGGCTGAAGGTTGTCCAAGCTGAGGGTTGTCCAGGCTGAGGGTTGTCCAGGCTGAAGGTTGTCCAGGCTGAAGGTTGTCCAGGCTGAAGGTTGTCCAGGCTGAAGGTTGTCCAGGCTGAAGGTTGTCCAGGCTGAGGGTTGTCCAGGCTGAAGGTTGTCCAGGCTGAAGGTTGTCCAGGCTGAGGGTTGTCCAGGCTGAAGGTTGTCCAGGCTGAGGGTTGTCCAGGCTGAAGGATACCTGGTTGATACCTGGTTGATGGTTGTTCTCAGCCTAGGGTTGCCTAGGCTGAGAACACTGGTGTTCCCCTGGTATGGTTAACAAGGTCACTGGTGTTCCTAGGTATGGTTAACAAGGTCACGGGTGTTCCTAGGTATGGTTCACAAGGACACTGGTGTACATGGGTATGGAACTAGTATCCCGGCAAGTGTGTATGTGTCGTTATTTGCCTCATGGTCATTACGTCCAATATCAGTTCAAGTAATGTGTTCTAATGAGGCGCTCTTGTGTTTCTGTGTTATAGATGGTCAGCAGCGCGAGAAGACTCTGCGAAGACGGTTTGTTGAGGTGTGGAAGATGCTATTCACTAAATAATGACTGTTTCCGGACAAAATGCGATCCCCCGTTGGACTCTCGTCTCTGTGAGGTGAGTGCTGCCATGTGTTGCTCTGTTGCATCTCGTTTTTGTCAAGGAATGTTATTAATTTAATGAAGGATTTAATTTTTTGTCAATTTAGGCTCATATATATATCTTTAACGACTATTAAACAATTTACATGAAAAATAATATATAATTTTCAAAATAGCTTATAATACAAAAGTTTATATATTAAACGGAATTGAACCACACAGGAAGGGAATTACGAATCGACCTGTTTTGGAAGAGCTTACCAATATAAATGCAACAGAATATAAATTGGAGCACAAACATTTACTCATGAGTTCCGGAAATAACTATTAGGTTTTTTTATAAAATCATTCATAATTAAGCAGGAAAAGCAAGAACATAAATTACAGAGAATCAGTAACAGCAAGAACAGAGCACGGACGTAGTGGCTGGGTGGATAGCGGCTGGATGAGGGCGGGATCTCACCCTCCCTACAACAGTCTCCTTCCATCCCTCTCACTACAACATTCTCCCTCCATCCCTCACTCTCACTACAACATTCTCCCTCCATCCTCACTCTCACTACAACATTCTCCCTCCATCCCTCACTCTCACTACAACATTCTCCCTCCATCCCTCACTCTCACAACAACATTCTCCCTCCATCCCTCACTCTCACTACAACATTCTCCCTCCATCCCTCCCTCTCACTACAATATTCTCCCTCCCTCCCTCCCTCCCTCCCTCCCACTACAACATTCGTCCTTCATCCTCCCACTACAACATTCGTCCTTCTCCCTCTCACTACAACATTCTCCCTCCATCCCTCACTCTCACTACAACATTCTCCCTCCATCCCTCCCTCTCACTACAATATTCTCCTCCCTCCCTCCCTCCCTCCCTCCCACTACAACATTCGTCCTTCATCCCTCTCACTACAACAGTCTTCCTCCCTCCCTCCCACTACAACATTCTCCCTCGCTCCCTCTCACTACAACATTCTCTCTCCCTCCCTCTCACTACAACATTCTCCCTCCCTCCTTCTCACTACAACATTCTCCCTCCCTGTCTCTCACTACAACATTCTCACTCCATTCTCTCACTACAACATTCTCCCTCCCTCCCACTACAACATTCTCTCTCCATCCCACTCACAACAACATTCTCCCTCCCTCCCACTTCAACATTCTCTCTCCATCCCACTCACTACAACATTCTCCCTCGTTCTCCTAACCACACCTACACTCTACTACTGCCCCCATCCCTGTATTACCTGCTAATGACTTGACCTATTCCTTCCCCATCCCGCTGAACCAAATATTGCTTTGCTATATTCCCACCTCATCGCGCCTGATTCTGCTCTTCCCACACCTCCTTTTTTCCCCAGACCCCCATTGACTCGTGCACGCTCCCTGCTTCCCACCAACACCTTCCCCTCCCACCTTCTCCGTGCCTACCACCCACTCCCTGACCACTGCCTTCTTCCTGACCACCACACTGCCCCGCCTCCAACACTGACCCCCACCAACTCCCTCATCCCTGACTCCCTCCCGCTCCCTGACACTGAGATCTCTAGGAATAGGGGTGTCCAGGAGGAGCCTGAAGGTTAGTTCACGAACGCCGACAGAGTTACAAACAAAGCAGAGGAAATAAAATAAAGAGTTAGTGAAAAGATCCTGATCTGATTGCAATAGTGGAAACGAAAATAAATGATATTATCCTTGATGCAATTTCCAGGGGGATTCCAGTGATAAGGAAAGAAAGCAAAGGCAAGGAGGTGGCATTGCATTCCTAATAAAACAGGAGCGAAAGTTTGAAGTACTCAAGAATCAGAATGAAAATGCGTATACAGACTTTTCCTATCAATTATTAGTGTACCATAATTTGGGACATATAGTAGATGGGACAAAATTATGATCCTAGTAATTTACAACTTCCAGCAAACAACAGATGCCTCAAGCAAATACGATGACAGCAACAAAGCATGCATTGGTGAATTGCAGAGAGCTGCAACAGCAACACACAGAATGAGAACTAAACTTCTAGTTATGGGTGACCTAAATCATGGAGAGATTGACTGGGAATCAAGAAATCCCCAGGGTGGGGAAGAAACGTGGGGAGTGTAATCAGTGTAGAAAGAAATTTCTTAACCAAGTATCCAAAGGTTACTTTCTCCACAGGAGAAAGGGGAGGAGATTCACCAAGCCTACTGGACTTGATCTTCGCACAGAACAAGGAAGACATTGAGAACGTGGAGTATAAAATACCACTAGGAGCAAGTGACAATTGTGCCCTGGTATTCAACTTTACGATCGAACTTTATATTGTGACAGTAAGGCAGGGAGTCAGGGAAGGGATAGCAGATTATAAAAAGGAGATCTACATGTAAGTAAGAAAGGTACAAAGGAGCCAACACCATTGGCAATGTGCAATGGGAGGAGTAAGTTAGAAGAAAGACGGACCAGGAAGTGATGGACCAAGGAAAACTGAGGTGCAAACAGTAGAAGAAAGATTCATACCACCATTAAGGGTAACAAGTAGGAGAACATATAATAACCCGTGGTTCAATAGACACTGTCAGGAAGCAAAAGCATAAGGCAGGAGGAAGTGGAGGAAATACAGAAGGCAAAGGACAGAGGAAAACAGGGACAGAGACAACAGGGCAGGAATGACTACATAAACTTAAGAAGATTGGGGAACGAAACTATGAAAATGATAATGCTTCCAAAGCAATGAAACAACTGAAACTCCTACATCGCCATATTAGAAGGAAAATTACAGTGAATAACGAATTGACCAGGTTACGAGAAAGGGGAGGAGGGTATAAAGAAAATGAAATAAAAATTTGTGAGGAGCTCAATGCCAGATTTCATAAAATGTTCACTACTGAGCCTGAACAGCTCCCATAGGTAAATGAGGAAGCCGCCTCTGACGAGACTATTCAACACTGCGGTAAAAGCAGAGGAAGTAAGAATACAATTAGCATCACTGGAGGTAGCTAAAACTACTGGGTCTGATAGACTATCACCATTGATGTTAAAAGAAGCAGTACTGGACCTCGGCCTGCCTCAAGCACTAATCTTTAATGATTCACTTTCAAAGGGGGACTTGCCCAACTCCTGGAAGAAGGCAAATTTGGTCCAACTCTACAAGAAAAGAGAAGAAGCACTTAACTACAGACCAGTGCCACTCACACGCATTCCTTGAAAAGTACTTGAATAAATTATAGGTTAAGACTAATTTCACATCTTGAAATATTGGGTTAGTAAGTAAAAAAAACACGGCTTCAGAGCAGGAAAATCATGCCTGACGAACCTTCTGGGGTTTTGTGGTTAGGTTATGAAAATAGGGCACGACAGAAAAATGAGCAGATTTCATATTTCTGGGCTGCCAAAAAGCCTTTGATACAGTACCACGCAGGTTACTATACAAACCTAAGAGGCAGGCAAGAGTAGGTGAAAACGCACTAACGTGGGTAAGGAATTACCCAACGGGCAGGTGTCAGAGAGTGACAGTGAGGGGCGAGGAGTTGGAATGGCGTAGAGTAACAAGCGAGGTGCCTCAAGTTTCGGCGCTTGG
>WNGS01162394.1:5843-16107 GCA_020271785.1 Procambarus virginalis | reverse complement strand
GAGAAAAAAACTGGTAACACATCTGGAGAGAAGGGACTTCGTGACAAATCGCAACATGGGTTCAGGGAGGGTAAATCTTGCCTGATGGCTTAATAGAATCTACGACCATGTGACAAATTAAGCAAGAAAGAGAGGGTAGCGGACTGCATTTTCTTGGATTGTCTGAAAGCCTTTGACACAGTACCGCATAAGAGGCTGATACATAAGCTGGAGAGACAGGCAAGTGTAGCTGGTAAGGTGCTCCAGTGGATAAGGGAGTACCTAAGCAATAGGAAGCAGAGAGTTACGGTGAGGGGTGAGACCTCAGATTAGCGTGAAGTCACCAGTTGAGTCCCACAGGGCTCAGTACTCAGTCCTATCTTGTTTAGATATATGTAAATGATCTCCCGGAGGGTATCGATTCATTCTCTCAATGTTTGCGGACGATGCCAAAATATGAGAAGGAATAAAGCAGAAGAGGACTGTTTGAGGCTTCAAGAAGACCTAGACAAGCTGAAGGAATGGTCGAACAAATGGTTGTTAGAGTTTAACCCAACCAAATGTAATGTAATGAAGATAGGTGTAGGGAGCAGGAGGCCAGATACAAGGTATCATCTGGGAGAGGAAATTCTTCAGGGGTCAGAGAAAGAAAAAGACTTGGGGTTGATATCACGCCAAACCTGTCTCCTGCAGCACATATCAAGAGGATAACATCAGCGGTATATGTCAGGCTGGCCAACATACGAACGGCATTCAGAAACTTGTGTAAAGAATCATTCAGAACTTTGTACACCACATATGTCAGGCCAATCCTGGAGTATGCAGCCCCAGCATGGAGTCCATATCTAGTCAAGAATAAGACTAAACTGGAAAAGGTTCAAAGGTTTGCCACCAGACTAGTACCCGAGCTGAGAGGTATGAGCTACGAGGAGAGACTACGGGAATTAAACCTCACTTCGTTGGAAGACAGAAGAGTTAGGGGGGGACATGATCACCACATTCAAGATTCTGAAGGGAATTGATAAAGTAGATAAAGACAGGCTATTTAACACAAGGGGCACACGCACAAAGGGACACAGGTGGAAACTGAGTGCCCAAATGAGCCACAGAGATATTAGAAAGAACTTTTATAGTGTCAGAGTGGTTGACAAATCGAATGCATTAGGAAGTGATGTGGTGGAAGCTGACTCCATACACAGTTTCAAGTGTAGATATGATAGAGACCAAGAGGCTCAGAAATCTGTACACCTGTTGATTGACGGTTGAGATGCGGGACCAAAGAGCGAGAGCTCAAGCCCCGCAAACACAACTAGGTGAGTACACTTATACGAACAAGTGGTTGTTTGAGTTTAACACAAGGAAATGTAATATAATGAAAATAACTGTAGGGGCAGGAGACCAGATTCAAGGTATCATTTGGGAGAGGAAATTCTTCAAGAGTCAGAGAGAGAGAAAGACTGGGGGGTTGATATCACGCCAGACCTGTCCCCTGAAGCCCATATGAAAACGATAACATCAGAGGCATATGCCAGGTTGGCCAACATAAGAATGGCATTTTGAAACCTGTGTAAGGAATCATTCAGAACTTTGTATACCACATATATCAGACTAATTTTGGAGTATGAAGCTCCAGCATGGAGTCTATATCTAGTCAAGCATAAGACTAAACTGGAGAAGGTTCAATGGTTTTCCACCAGACTAGTACCCGAGCTGAGAGGTATGATCTACGAGGAGAGACTACGGGAGTTAAACCTCACGTCGCTGGAAGACAGAAGAGTTAGGGGGACATGATCACCACATACAAGATTCTCAAAAGAATTGATAGGGAAGATAAGAACATGCTATTTAACCCAAGGGGCACACGCACTAGGGGACACACGTGGAAATTGAGTGCCCAAATGAGTCAGAGATATTAGAAAGATTCTTTTTTAGTGTCAGAGTGCTTGATAAATGGAATGCATTAGGAACTGATGTGGTGGAAGCTGACTGCTTATAGAGTTTCAAGTGTAGATATGATAGAGCCCAGTAGGTCCAGGACCCTGTACACCAGTTGACAGTTGAGAGGCGGGACCAAAGAGCCAGACCTCAACCCCCACAAGAATAACTAGGTGAGTACACACCAGACACTTTTATGACCTGCAGAACGAGTCTACCTGTCTGAGAGTTATTTCGCCTACCAGACCTAATTGAGAGGTCAGAGGTTCCTTTATTCCATGACAGAAGAGGGAATCGACGGAATATTGAGCAACAAGTGCTCCAGGGACAGATACTGTGCAAGAAGGAGTGAAGTCTGTGCAGTGACGTATGCGACGTCTGAGACAGTTCACCCGTTTTGTGACGACGTAGTGGCTGGGCCGATCCACCGGGAAACAGTGGAAGAAGAAAACTAATTGGGAATCAAGACGACTGCAGCCGAGAGTAGGTTTGCAGACGTAGTTGAGAGGAGAAGTCGACGGCCAGGAGACCGACTCCAACACTTCAGGAAGTTGTGGAGGAGCACGGGCCTTCAGAGGACAGAGCAGGGAGACGAAGCATTATTTTGGGATGTTGATTAAGTTCCTGGAGAAAGCATCAGTGTGTGTGGGGACGTTCCCTACAACGAGGCGAGAGCCAGGACCAGGAGCTGCAGTTCAACTCTCACCGGAGGGCGGGTCCTCATCAATGAGGTGGAAGTAGGTGATTCAGTTTCCCTGCCAATTTCCCTTTAGTCAGCTATATTTAGCCAGAGTATTTTATATGTCGTGAGCAAGGCTCACCAATGTCTAAGTCACGGTAAGACACAGTTGTGAGAAGTGAGGCTGTAGAAAGCTCTCGTGGTATATACATTTGCGGTGTGTGGATGCACATGTAATTATTGAAGAGATCGCTGTGTCGTTGATGAATTCTTTCATGTGATATTAATATTATAACTTATGCCAGAGAATATATATATATATATATATATATATATATATATATATATATTATATATATATATATATATATATATATATATATAGTGTACCAGTTATTGGTGTTAGGCTGTGTGCCCAGTATTTATCTTACTATTATTGATATTGATGAATTGATCTATATATATATATATATATATATATATATATATATATATATATATATATATATATATATATATATATATATATATATATATATATATATATATATATATATATGCTTGTGTGTTGAATAACATTTTCATGTGTGCAGTGATCAATTGTGTAATCGCCTTCGAAAAGAATTACTGAGAAGTCCAGTACTGTATTGTATTGCATTTATTTTCAATCTATTGAAGTACAGTGCATTATGCCATTATAGTGAATTAGTGGTTCATTGCTATAGAAATGATTTATTGAGCATCAAGGCCAGTGCAGTGACCATTGCGTTTATTGCTTTTATAGTAAGTTCTTGTGTTGGTTGCCCAATTTGTGTTGGCTGAGAATTTAAAGAAACAGGTGCTTAAATCCAAAGAAACACGTACATAAGCATTTGCACCGCAGCCCAGCTGAGAAGTGACAGGAGGGGGGAATATTGCCCTCTAGCTGGGCCCCAGTTTTATGAAGAGACAGTGACTCACTGCCATGTACTTGCTGCTTGCCTGTTGATATATGGACATGATATCTTGAAACTTTTAAGTAAAATACAAAATACCTTCGCGTCTGTATTATCCCTCCATATTCTTGATGCTATCGAACAGTTGGAAAGAGTGAGAGTGATAGAGATACATACCTGCCTGATGTCAGATTTATTTAGTGTGCTCTTGCCACTGTTACCACAATTCCACATTACCACTGATGTGTTACTGGACACGGGAAACGCCAGTTGGCGACCTCTCAGTTAGTAGTAGAGCCCTTGTCGGGGCGGGCACATGGTTGGGAGAGAACAGGCCGTGTTCCCCACTCGTCTTCTACCTATTAAGGCCGGCTGGGGATTGACTGGGATACTCTCCTGGCGAACAGTGTCGCCGCGAGGATTGAGTGAGGACCCACAGGGCTACGGTGAGTAACAGTTATCGCTAATTCTACTGGGTGGTGCCAATGTAGAGAGAGAGAGACACCCCGACGTTGGCGACCGTTGACAGGATATTAAGTACGATCATTTGTACTTGTACTTACTTATAACTAAGGTAACCCCGACATTGGCGACCTTCCCAGGATTAAGTACTTATGATATCTTGTACACTGTCACTCACTAATCGACGTATATATATTCACATATGCGCATACTCCCGACATTGGCGACCTTGCCAGGATCTCGATCAGGATAACGATAAGGATAACGATCAGAATAACGATCACGATAACGGTTGCAATTGTGGTAATTTGCAGTGGTATTAGGTATCAGGTACAGGTTATCACTCATTGCACAAGATGGAGGATGAGAAGGTAGCAAGGTTCATTGACACAAGGTTGATACCTGGTTGAAACCTGGTTGATGGGGTTCTGGGAGTTCTTCTACTCCCCAAGCCCGGCCCAAGGCCAGGCTCGACTTGTGAGAGTTTGATCCACCAGGCTGTTGCTTGGAGCGGCCCGCAGAGCCACATACCCACCACAGCCCGGCTGATCCGGGACTTCTCTTAGGAAACAGTCCAGTTTTCTCTTGAAGATGTCCAGAATGAGCAGGTGCTGGAGGATTGCACCAGGGCACAGCTACAGCTGATAGCTGACCACTTTGGGATGCAGTTGAGATCTTCCAAAGTGGGAGAGACGAGGCTCGAGATTGTGGCTCAGCTCAGGGCACGTGATGAGGCTTTGAGGGAGGAACGGCCACAGACACCTGCCAGTGTGGGAGAAAACTTGAGCGTTGGTGGAAGCAGTAAGGGATCCAGCGGCAGCAGGCGCAGCGTCAAGCTGGAGATAATGAAGATGCAGCTGGAAGCACGGCTGAAACGGGAAGAACGAGAAGCACAGCTGCGCAAGGAAGAACGAGAAGCAGAAGCACAGCTGAGACGGAAGAACGAGAAGTGCAGCTGAAGCGAGAAGAACGAGAGGCAGAAGCACAGCTGAGGCGTGAAGAGCGAGAAGCAGAAGCACAGCTGAAGTGTGAAGAGGCACAGCTGAGACGAGAGGAGCGCGAGCTAGAAGCAAACCTGAAGCAGCAAGAAATTGCAGCTAACCGAGAGGTCGAGCTGGAGCGGGCTGAACTAGGGTTAATCCCACCTGCCCCTCCACAACAGGAAGACTGCCGAGTGAGAGCGAGATTTACCGGTCTTCGTGCCTAATGAAGCTGAGGGCTTCTTCGACCACTTCGAGAGGGTCACTACATTGAAGAAGTGGCCGAGAGCAGAGTGGGCGGAGCTGGTTCAGGGTAGGCTCACTGGTGAAGCTCGCAAAGCCTACAACATGCTCGACCTCAAGGAGTGTACCAACTACGATGCTGTGAAGAGAGCCGTGCTCCACTCTTTCAAGTTAACGCTGGAATGTTATAGGAAGAGATTCAGGGAATGTACCCATTCGCCAGGAAAATCGTATGCAGAGACGGCGAGGGACATGGAGAGAAAGTTCCTGAAGTGGCTTGAATCCGAAGGAGCGAAGTCAGCTGAAGATGTCAAGAGGCTGATGGTCATGGAGAAGTTTATGTCCGTGCTCTCTCCTGAGATCAGGGTTAGAGTAAAGGAGGCCGACATAAAGGACCTGAGGGCCGCGGCCGACAGAGCTGACATGCTGGAGGAAGCCTTGCAACCGCGCCGAGAGGGACAACACCGACTGCCAGTATACTCCGAATATGGTATAAGTTATAGAAGAACGGACGGTTGGAGGACAGGAGCGAGTTCTCCCAAGTCCCACCTCTCGAGTGGAGACGGTAGAGGCTCAAAGAGTGCTGTGGGGCCGGTAAAGAAGTCCCTAGCTGAGAGCTCTGGAGCTGTTGCTGCAACGAGAGATGCTACGAAGGAGACGGCAGATGGCGCGAGGAAGACCCATGGAGCGACGGCCTCTGGAGGCGTTGCCAAGGCGAGCAGTGGTGGAAGATCACCGCCAGTGAAGTTCCGATGCTACAATTGTGGGGATTCGGACACTTCTCGCCGGAATGCAGACGCCCTAAGCAGAGGGGGAACGTTGCTCTCGTGAGGGTCGAACACCAGATGGCCGAGAGAGTACGGGATGGACCCGTACTGAGTGGGGAGAAAAGAGTTCACCCATTCGTGTGTGAGGGGACCGTAAGGATGGGGGACGCAGACCCCATTCCTGTGAAAATATTGAGAGACACCGGGGCCGATTTTACACTGGTGAGTAAGACCCTGTTCCCCGAGGGTTACGAGAGGACCAGTGTGGGGGTGGCAGTTGTGACCACTGTGGGAGGCCCAGTGAGGAAGCCCCGACACCAGGTGACTCTGACTTCTGATTATGGCTGCCAGACCCTAGTGGTAGGGGTCTGCGCATCAATGCCCAAGATGGAGGCACAAGTCATCCTTGGAAATGACGCATGTGGAGGATGTGTCCTCCCCAACCTCCTGAAGGGCGAAGAGTGCATGGAGCACTATAAGGAGAAAGGCGGAGTGTTAGACGCCTGAGGGATGAGAAGGGAGTTGCCGTGGTGGCGTTCCCTGTATGCACTGTGATCCCAAGGCGGTGCAACGGACACGGAGGGAGTGGATATGATAGGGCTGAAGAGGAAACATCCGACAGCCTGGGAGTCGATCACCTCTTCGTGGAACCCTGAGAACGAATGGAGGGCGAAGGCAGCCCGGATGGTGAGTTACAGGTGACCCTCGCCAGTTCTCTTAGAGTGGACCGCACTCGCCTTGGAGAGTTGCAGCAGATAGAGTTCCCCGAATTGATTCATGAGGCCAAAAGAGGACGTGTTGGTCCTGAGAGGGCCACTCATTTTTACATACAGGACGGAATGCTGATGAGACAGTGGAGGCCGGAGAAGAATCTCTTGGTACGAGGCACCAGGTAGTGTTGCCAGCCCAGTGCAGAGCGGCAGTGCTGGATCTGTCGTACTCTGTGGACTCTGCAGGTTACCTGGGGGTGACCAAGATGTTGCGTAAGATCAGGAACCATTTCTACTGGCCAGATATGGACGCCGATGTGAAGCCTTACTGTAAAACTTGCTTATCTTGCCAGAGGGCAGGGAAGAGCCAACCCGCGATACCGAAGGCCCCGTTAGTCCCTGTTCCCGTGTTTGGGCCTGCATTTGAGCGTCTGTTGGTCGATGGTGTGGGACCGTTGCCATGGACGAAACGAGGGAATACCTGCCTGATGAAAATCATGTGTGCATCGACAAGATTTCCGGAAGCTGTCCCGATGCGGCGTTTGACGTCGAAAAGCGTTGCCGGGCAGCTACCACGATTTTTCTCTTCGGTGGGAATGCCCAGGGAAATCCAGACGGACTGTGGAAGTGTGTTCCAGTCCAAACGGTTCAGACAGACCGTGACAAATTGGGGAGTGACTTAGATTCGGTCGTCGCCCTACCGACCGCAGTTGCAAGGGGCGATCGAAAGGTTTCACTCCACCCTGAAGATTGTTCTAAGAGTGTTCTGTGCAGAGCAGGGAGCTGAGTGGGATGAGGCAGTGTACCCTGCGTTGTTTGCCATACGTAACGCAGTGGTAGAATCATTAGGTTTCTCGCCATTCCAGTCCTCTGTCCATGCTGAAGGAACAATGGACTCCAGGAGTGACCGTGGGAATGGTCAACGAGTACGTTCAGAAGTTCAAAGAACGTCTCACTTTGGCAAAGGAACTAGCCGGAAAACATCTGAAGGAGGAGCAGCGTAAGATGTCAGAATGGTATGACAAGAAAGCTACGCCGAGGGAGTTCCAGGTTGGGTCCCAGGTTATGGTGTTGCTGCCAGGGAAGAGTAGAGTGACCGAGTCACGATTCGAAGGGCCGTACAGGGTGCTACGGCGGTTGGGTCCTGTAACTTATGAAATTGGTAAGCCGGATAGACCCCGCAAAACACAGGTGTGGCATGTTGACCGCCTGAAGCCTTTCTTCCCTGAGGAAGGAGGAGCCGCCGAGCAGGAAGGAACGATGACTCGAGACCCCCAGCAGAAGATGATTTTGTGCATGCAGATGGACCTGGAACTTCCAGAGGAGGAAGGAAAGTGGTCCAGGGCGGACGGCACCCATCTCACCAATTCGGAGAGTCTGGCGAAGATCGAGGACAAATTACAGCGGTAGTTGTTTCCAGTGCATGATTAATGAGTTGCTGAGGGGAGCCGAAGGCTGCATGGTTTACATCGATGACATCGTAGTGTACTCCGACGATTGGGAGACACACCTGGAGAGACTCAGAGAATTGTTCAGGAGGCTAGAGGATGCTAATTTAACCGTGAACCTAGCCAAGAGCGAGTTTGGGAAGGCCCACTTAAAGTACCTAGGCTTTGTCATCGGCCAAGGAGAAGTAACCCCTGTAGATCACAGAGTGTCAGCCATTAGGGAGTACCCAGTGCCCAGGACACGTAAGGAGTTGTTGAGGTATCTTGGGATGATAGGATACTATCGTGGTTTCTGCAAGAACTTTTCCACTGTAGCGCATCCCCTAACTGAACTACTCTCCAGGAATGTACGATGGAAGTGGGGAGAGGCCTGCCAGGAGTCTTTTGAGAAGACGAAGAAACTGTTGACGGAGGCCCCAGTATTAATATCCCCAGATTTTTCATCCAGCTTCATCCTGTACGTAGATGCAATTGACGTTGGGATAGGAGCCATGTTGGCTCAAGAAAGGAGTGAGGTACATAGGCCAGTAGCTTTCTACTCCAAGAAATTTGTGAAGTACCAGCGTGCCTATAATACCGTCGAGAAAGAGGCTTTGGCCTTAGTAATGGCCCTGAAGCATTTCGACGTTTACGTTGGAAGAGGGGCGAGACCTGTTCTTGAGTTTACAGATCACAACCCTCTGACCATTTGCACAAGATGAGGAACTCCAACCAGCGGCTGACGAGGTGGGCATTACTACTGCAGGAGTACTGGCTAGATATCAAGCACATCAAAGGGAGGGACAACGTGGTTGCGGATACCCTGTCCCGTGTACACTAAACCGATATGACTCTTATTTTAAGGGGAGGGGTATGTGACGGTGTTCCCCCCCCCCCTTATATTTCTCCCACGCCAGCTGCAAGAGTCATATCCACTTTACCCGAGCGTTCTCTACGTTGCGGGCGACAATTTGATATGTGTGCTAGAGTGTAGTGTTCTCGCGTTGGTGAGAAATTCCCAAAAGAAGGAAGTTTTGGCCTGTTGTTTAGGCCCTTTAGGACGCCAATATGGCGCCGGTCCCTCCGTTCTCCCGCCAAAACTGTATGACGTCAGTGGCACCAGATTGGTCACTGACAGTGACGTGGCACAGGGAGCCAATGAAAAACGCCACTGGCAAGTATGACGTCACGAGAGCAAGGAGGTCCAAAGATCGCGCCTCTGTGGCGCCACCAGTCGAACACGGCACGTCAATGTGGTCGAACGTGCGAAAGTTGGTCCTGTCAGTTTGACAGTTGTATCCCGCTCCCGTGGATTTTACTCGTCACCCGAAGTCTGCAAGTACTCTGTGAGGTCTTCCTTCATTCCATGTGTGGACCGAAGAGGGAATCGACGGAATATTGAGCAACAAGTGCTCCAGGGACAGATACTGTGCAAGAAGAAGTGAAGTCTGTGCAATGACGTATTCGACGTCTGAGACAGTTCACCCGTTTTGTGACGACATAGTGGCTTGGCCGATCCACCAGGAAACAGCGAAAGAAGAAAACTAATTGGGAATCAGGACGAATGCAGCCGAGAGTAGGTCTGCAGACGTAGTTGAGAGGCCAGGAGACCGACTCCAACCCTTCAGGAAGTTGTGGAGGAGCACGCGCCTGCAGAGGACAGAGCACGGAGTCGACGCGTTATTTTGGGATGTTGATTGAGTTCCTGGAGAAAGCATAAGTGTGTGTGGGGACGTTCCCTACAACGAGGCGAGAGCCAGGACCAGGAGGTGCAATTCAATTCTCACCGGAGGGCGGGTCCACATCAATGAGGTGGAAGTAGGTGATTCAGTTTCCCTCACAATTCCCCTTTAGTCAGCTATATTTAGCCAGAGTATTTTATATGTCTTGAGCAAGGCTCACCAATGTCTAAGTCACGGTAGGACACAGTTGTGAGAAGTGAGGCTGTAGAAAGCTCTCGTGGTATATACATTTGCAGTGTGTGGATGCACATGTAATTATTGAAGAGATCGCTGTGTCGTTGATGAATTCTTTCATGTGACATTAATATTATAACTTATGCCAGAGAATATATATATATTATATATTATACCAGTGTACCAGTCTATTGGTGTAGGCTAGTGTAGCCCAAGTATGTATATCTTACT
>WNGS01162393.1:37609-56198 GCA_020271785.1 Procambarus virginalis | reverse complement strand
TTATAATAGATTAGTATAACATGTTAAAAAAAGCCTCAGCTGATATAGTTGAGTGAGAGCTAGTTTTCAAATCTCAGACTGGTTTGTCACATGTGGACCGTCTGGTCCTGTTAATGGCGGCTGTTGGGGCAGCCAGCGCCTGTAAGACGTCTGTATACTATCTCGCAGGTGTGACATCTCTCTGGGATGTCTCATAGATCACTAGCTTATCTGCCAACAAGTTAGACTGTAACAACTGCACAAACATGTAAGGTACAGGTGTGACATAATAAACTTGTGATGTAATATAACAATAAGGCTTACTCTTGGTGTAGTAATCTCCCTACTGCATAACGGTAAATTCCTACACTAATAATATCCAAAATTATGTGCAATAGAAATACCGAAAGCTGATCTTCCCTTCTTATGGAGGAGGTCACTGTGGCAATAATCACGGCTGGGCGATTGAAATATCAATCTTTGTCGGGAGTGTATCGGACCCCAGGGAACCTCCCTAGTTGAATTGAAATTGAAATTGAAATAAGTTTATTGAGGTAAATACTTAGGTTTACGTTCAGTCCCGGAGGCAGCTGCTTACCCGTTGCGGCGTCTCCCCAAATTTTGGTTATATTTGTGTCTATTATTTGATAATAGGAGGAATGCCATTGGTTTATGGTATATTTCTTCATGTTAAAGGATTGAAAAAACACTTTTCAATTAATTCTAATGCTTAAACTATTGTTTTAATAATACGAGATGTGGCAGATAATCCATTTTCTGTAATCCCTTCACGACTAACTGATGTAACTAGTATAACCAGGTTTGCTGGATATATATATGGGATCTAGAAATGTTAGTCCACAGCATTAGTATGTTATGTGTCAGACTTCCGACACGTTTGGGTTGCCTGGGCGGTGCTCCTTGATTCCTGTTGTGGTCCTTGGCTCAAAAGTTGGTTGGGGTTATCATGATTGTCGCTATGATGACGGTGTGCTATCTTAACCTTACATAACTGTTCGTAGTTATGAGTACCGGCAGCACTGCACTCCATGACGGTCACATCCATGTGACGAGCAATGTCCAGTGTTTTGGTTACAGAGGTTTCATCATCAACGAACAAACTGACAACCTGCAGCTGGCGCCCGTAGACGAGAGTGGTAATGATCTATACTTCCAGTGTGGAAGTTGTTTCGCTCTGCTCAAATGCACGATTTCCGTGTTGTTACTCTCCAGGTTTGTTATTTCCAGTTAATTTGGCTTTGGCAGTGTCAATATCTTTCTCAGCACCAGTGTCTTTCAGTGTGAAAGTGTCACAAACTCTATTCCTACATAATAAAGTAAAATGACTCGGTTGCTTTGAAAATTTTTGATGTCTGAAACAAAGTAAAAACATTTCAAACCTTTAAATCCATTTGGTCCATCTCGGGCAGATTAGTCTGTTCACATTGAGGACCAAATACAGGAAACTGGTGTTCATTTGCAATTTATATTGGTTGAATATGAATTAATTTTGAAGTAATTTGATTAATACACTGTAACTACCTTAATTTGCCAAGTACTCAAGCATTGCAATGCAAATTGTCATTCACAATGCACAACACAAGAGCAAACTATTCACGTGGACAAGTGGTGGAGTTCTATATTAAGGCAAAGCAACACATGTCAACAACGTTATTTGTTAAGAATTCTGCACTGACAACACAGCAGAGTTGACAGCATGATTAGCATGATGATTCCTGCACCAGAGCGTTATGTTGCTCATAACTTCCGACGGCATATAGTTCAGCTAGCAACAAAACAAAAGATTCGCTGCTGCACAGCCTCGGTCAGTTCACAGCCTCGGTCAATTCACAGCCTTGGTCAGCTCACAGCCTCGGTCAGTTCACAGCCTCGGTCAATTCACAGCCTTGGTCAGCTCACAGCCTCGGTCAGTTCACAGCCTCGGTCAGCTCACAGCCTCGGTCAGCTCACAGCCTCGGTCAGCTCACAGCCTCGGTCAGTTCATAGCCTTGGTCAGCTCACAGCCTCGGTCAGCTCACAGCCTCGGTCAGCTCACAGCCTCGGTCAGATCACAGCCTCGGTCAGCTCACAGCCTCGGTCAGTCATAGCCTTGGTCAGCTCACAGCCTCGGTCAGCTCACAGCCTCGGTCAGCTCACAGCCTCGGTCAGCTCACAGCCTCGGTCAGTTCATAGCCTCGGTCAGCTCACAGCCTCGGTCAGCTCACAGCCTCGGTCAGCTCACAGCCTCGGTCAGCTCACAGCCTCGGTCAGCTCACAGCCAACATTTTCTCGTTTTCAGAACGTGATAAAAACCACATTTGATTGTTTTAATTACTTTTTAAACTACGTTTTATACATGTATTCCTAGAATTTGTAAACACGAGTATAAAACGTGAGGCCGTAACGTTTCTATAACACCCCTTTTTAATGTTTGTATGACGAATATTCTAATTATTAATTATTGGAATAAATATCTTTATTTATTTAAAAGAGAGAAAGACAGACAAGGAGAGACAGAAAGAGAGGAAAACAGTCAGAAAAAGAGAGAGAGAGACACAGANACTGACTTCACCTAACCCCACCTGCCCTAACATAACTAATGCCTAGAACAAATAAGTCTGTTAGATGGTTTGCTAAATAAATATGGTGGTTGATGGAGAGGATGTAACAGGAGGTATTAATAAAACATTAAAACAATGGACATATGTTAGATGAATAGTTTAGCACTAATAATGTTGAAATAATAATGGAGATGTATGTGTTTTATATAGAGCTCATCGGAAGTCATATGTACCATTTTTATATGTGAAATTCTGACTTTTGGGGAGTTGGTTAACTCAGCATATTATAATTAATGTCCTAAATATACCTAGAAAAATATCATGCAAATTGTGTATTGTTTGACCTAGTTGGTTGTGTTGTATTTGTACATATATAGCACAATTATATACTTGTGTATTAATTGTGCAGATTATGTATTTTGCATAAGTCGTATGATTATTGCAATTATGTATTGATTATATTTCTATAAATTGTGTATTGTTTTGTGCAAGTTGTGTATTAATTGTATATGTTTTTGTATGTGTATTTGTGTAAATTGTGTATTTAATGAATATGTGCTAGTTATGTATTGTTCAATTGTGTTTTTTTTTATTTGAGCAAGTTGTGTAAATGTCGCAATTGTATTTGTGTAAATCGTGTATTTATGCTAGTTGTGTATTTTCATATTTGGGGTAGTTATGTATTGTACGTATTTGTGCTAGATATGTATTTGTGCAAGTTGTGTAATAATTATGAAAGATGTGTAATATTTGTGAAAGTTGTGTATTAATTGCGCATGTTGTGTAATTGCATATGGACGAATTGTTTTATTTATGCCTTTGTGTATTGATTGTCATTGTGCAAGTTGAGTAATTATATAGCAAGTTTGTTTGTATTAATTGTGCAAAGATGTATAATAATTACACAATTTGTGTAATAATTGTCCATGTTATATAATAATTTTTGTGCTAATAGTGCTTTTATGCAAGTTGTGTTTTTAATTTGTTGAAGTGGAACTGGTGCAACTGTATTTTTGTGTGCAAATTGTGTATTTTGTGTAAGCTCTGTAATCTGAAAAAATAGATCTTAATGGTGTAAGTGTATTTTGGTTTATGAGACAATGTGTGGGTATTTTGCGAAAATTATGTTTGTGAAATTCTGTAATTTTAGTGAAAGTGCATTTATGATTGTCTAAATGCATAAGCATTTTGATATATTTGTGCAAATACCATACTTTGTGTAAATGTCATACTCTGAGTGTACATGCAATATTGTGTAAATGGTATATTTTTGTGTGCAACTGACATATTTTGTATGTAAATGCCATATTTTTGTCTATAAATGTCATATTTTGTGTGATGGTATATTTGAGTGTAAATAATATTTTTGCGAAAATGATATATTTGGTGTGTAAATGCTGTATTTTCTGTGTATGGCATAAATTACATCTGATTAATGGGGAAATGGTGGCAAAAACTAGGCTATTCTCTATGAATGTATAGGTTGTGGAGTATGTGTAGGTATGTATGCTTGTATTTGTGACGGTTGGTTTAGAAACAAGTTACCTGATTTGCGTAGCAAGACTAGGATTTTTTTGAGGTGTAGAAATGATTAGCCTATGAATATAGTGGTTAGCATCCAGCTAAGTTGCTAGATGGATGAATTGAGGTGCGACATTTGGATTGCTATTTGATGGATGTGAGGACAGTTGACTAGCCTATGAACACAGCTACTAATCCGCTGTGCTGCCAGATGTGTGGTAACTACTTGTGGATTATAGTACGATATCTAGCTATAGGGTTTCATAATTGCTGTTGTGTATACAACTAGAATGAGAGCTATTTATTAAAACTATTATTGTAAACTATTACCTTAAGTGAGATCCCTTGGTTGTTTTAAGCATAGGGTGGACATGAATATGAATGAGATTGGGTGGAAATATATAGGAGCTGCCTTGTATGGGCCAATAGGACTTCTGCAGTTACCTTTATTCTAATGTTCATCTTACCTGCTATGCTGCCAGATGTACGATTCTGCAAAAATTGCGGTATGACATTTGGGTTTCTGTTATACTTTTGCACTTATCGCCGAATAATAATTACAGTTGTGGATAAATAAAATGTATATTCTTAAACCTCTGATTAGGTTAGGTGGGGATGGTTAGTCTAGCCATTTTTAAAAAATAACATCAAATGCAGTACATATACAGGTAGGACGCTAAAGGTCGCATTGGTCATTTGGTGACGTCACACATAGTTGACCAGTCAGGTGCTGTGATACCTTGACACTTATATGTTAATGGCCAGCAATACCTTATCCCTATACCTGAGATCGCTTTTCATGATGTCACTAAATAACAACAACTGGTCTGTAGAATGTATTTGCTTGTTTGATATATAATAAGTTAGGTTAGGTTAGGATGGTTTGATCGGGTTTATGAATAACAGAAAATAGGAGCAATGAGCGAAAATACAAGCCAATGCAGCTGGATATCGCCTTTGATGTTACAGAGTACAGTTAAGGTATTGGGAGTGATTAAGAGTTCACACTGTGTGAACCTCCTATAGGACCCGCATTAGCACGTTGGCTGGAAGCTCATTGGGGTCTTACAGCGCATTGGGGATGATGACGTCAAAAAAGCAGGTAACTGCAAAAGGCCTTATTTCTAAATATGAGAGGCTTGCTTTTACTGAATGAGTATTTTGATTTGATATATGCTACAGTAAGGTGTGGGAGGCATGTTTTTGAGAGAATGTGAGGTGCGCATATATATTTATTCACGTGCATATATATTTATGCGTTTATGCAGTAATATTGGATTACTACTGAAATCGTACTGAATTTACCATGCCTGGCAGGGGACTGTTTTCATATAAATTGATGATAGGGGAGAACGCGGAGATACATGATAGTTCATGCTCTGTGTTGCTTCCCCTTTTTGCAATGGACGATAGTTGGAAGTCAATAGGAAATTTAAAACAGACTAGGGTTGATGGTATTTTACATCAGGTCCACTGTTGTAACGAAAAACACACGACTCACAGGCCGGCTTTTTAATCCCCTTGATCGTGCCTGTGCAGGAACGCGGAGCGGCTACCTGGTGACGTCATTGACCATTAGCAATGCCTGTGCATGGGTCACTGGGGTAACGAAATTTGGATATGCCAGGGACCGGCCTTTTAATCCTACCCCCAGGCAAGTTGAAGACTGGCTAGCTAATGACAGACCGGCTGTGGACCTAACGACACCGGGGCAACGAAAATCGGTGATGACGTAGACCGGCTGTGGAAAAAAACAAAATCGCCGGTCTACGTCATCACTACCACTACTGACCTGGGCACTGCCGGGTACCCCATCATGTCTGGTGGACCTGGGCACTGCCGGGTACCCCATCATGTCTGGTGGACCTGGGCACTGCCGGGTACCCCATCATGTCTCTGGTGGACCTGGGCACTGCCGGGTACCCCATCATGTCTGGTGGACCTGGGCACTGCCGGGTACCCCATCATGTCTGGTGGACCTGGGCACTGCCGGGTACCCCATCATGTCTCTGGTGGACCTGGGCACTGCCGGGTACCCCATCATGCCTATGGTGGACCTGTGCACTGCCGGGTACCCCATCATGTCTGGTGGACCTGGGCACTGCCGGGTACCCCATCATGTCAATGGTGGACCTGGGCACTGCCGGGTATCCCATCATATCTGGTGGACCTGGGCACTGCCGGGTACCCCATCATGTCTGGTGGATCTGTGCACTGCCGGGTACCCCATCATGTCAATGGTGGACCTGGGCACTGCCGGGTACCCCATCATGTCTGGTGAACCTGGACACTGCCGGGTACCCTATTATGTCTCTGGTGGACCTGGGCACTGCCGGGTACCCCATCATGTCTATGGTGGACCTGGGCACTGCCGGGTACCCCATCATGTCTGGTGGACCTGGGCACTGCCGGGTACCCCATCATGTCTGGTGGACCTGGACACTGCCGGGTACCCCATCGTTTCTATGGTGGACCTGGACACTGCCGGGTACCTCATCATGTCTATGGTGTACCTGGGCACTGCCGGGTACCCTATTATGTCTGGTGGACCTGGGCACTGCCGGGTACCCTATCATGTCTGGTGGACCTGGGCACTGCCGGGTACCCCATCATGTCTCTTGTGGACCTGGGCACTGCCGGGTACCCCATCATGTCTGGTGGACCTGGGCACTGCCGGGTACCCCATCATGTCTGGTGGACCTGGGCACTCCCGGGTACCCCATCATGTCTGGTGGACCTGGGCTTTGCCGGGTACCCCATCATGTCTGGTGGACCTGGGCACTGCCGGGTACCCCATCATGTCTGGTGGACCTGGGCACTGCCGGGTACCCCATCATGTCTGGTGGACCTGGGCACTGCCGGGTACCCCATCATGTCTCTGGTGGACCTGGGCACTGCCGGGTACCCCATCATGCCTATGGTGGACCTGTGCACTGCCGGGTACCCCATCATGTCTGGTGGACCTGTGCACTGCCGGGTACCCCATCATGTCTGGTGGACCTGGGCACTGCCGGGTACCCCATCATGTCTGGTGGACCTGGGCACTGCCGGGTACCCCATCATGTCAATGGTGGATCTGGACACTGCCGGGTACCCCATCATGTCTGGTGGACCTGGACACTGCCGGTACCCCATCATGTCTATGGTGGATCTGGACACTGCCGGGTACCCCATCATTTTTTCATAGGGGAGAACGCGGAGATACATGATAGTTCATGCTCTGTGTTGCTTCCCCTTTTTGCAATGGACGATAGTTGGAAGTCAATAGGAAATTTAAAACAGACTAGGGTTGATGGTATTTTACATCAGGTCCACTGTTGTAACGAAAAACACACGACTCACAGGCCGGCTTTTTAATCCCCTTGATCGTGCCTGTGCAGGAACGCGGAGCGGCTACCTGGTGACGTCATTGACCATTAGCAATGCCTGTGCATGGGTCACTGGGGTAACGAAATTTGGATATGCCAGGGACCGGCCTTTTAATCCTACCCCCAGGCAAGTTGAAGACTGGCTAGCTAATGACAGACCGGCTGTGGACCTAACGACACCGGGCCAACGAAAATCGGTGATGACGTAGACCGGCTGTGGAAAAAAACAAAATCGCCGGTCTACGTCATCACTACCACTACTGACCTGGGCACTGCCGGGTACCCCATCATGTCTGGTGGACCTGGGCACTGCCGGGTACCCCATCATGTCTGGTGGACCTGGGCACTGCCGGGTACCCCATCATGTCTCTGGTGGACCTGGGCACTGCCGGGTACCCCATCATGTCTGGTGGACCTGGGCACTGCCGGGTACCCCATCATGTCTGGTGGACCTGGGCACTGCCGGGTACCCCATCATGTCTCTGGTGGACCTGGGCACTGCCGGGTACCCCATCATGCCTATGGTGGACCTGTGCACTGCCGGGTACCCCATCATGTCTGGTGGACCTGGGCACTGCCGGGTACCCCATCATGTCAATGGTGGACCTGGGCACTGCCGGGTATCCCATCATATCTGGTGGACCTGGGCACTGCCGGGTACCCCATCATGTCTGGTGGATCTGTGCACTGCCGGGTACCCCATCATGTCAATGGTGGACCTGGGCACTGCCGGGTACCCCATCATGTCTGGTGAACCTGGACACTGCCGGGTACCCTATTATGTCTCTGGTGGACCTGGGCACTGCCGGGTACCCCATCATGTCTATGGTGGACCTGGGCACTGCCGGGTACCCCATCATGTCTGGTGGACCTGGGCACTGCCGGGTACCCCATCATGTCTGGTGGACCTGGACACTGCCGGGTACCCCATCGTTTCTATGGTGGACCTGGACACTGCCGGGTACCTCATCATGTCTATGGTGTACCTGGGCACTGCCGGGTACCCTATTATGTCTGGTGGACCTGGGCACTGCCGGGTACCCTATCATGTCTGGTGGACCTGGGCACTGCCGGGTACCCCATCATGTCTATGGTGGACCTGGGCACTGCCGGGTACCCCATCATGTCTGGTGGACCTGGGCACTGCCGGGTACCCCATCATGTCTGGTGGACCTGGGCACTCCCGGGTACCCCATCATGTCTGGTGGACCTGGGCTTTGCCGGGTACCCCATCATGTCTGGTGGACCTGGGCACTGCCGGGTACCCCATCATGTCTGGTGGACCTGGGCACTGCCGGGTACCCCATCATGTCTGGTGGACCTGGGCTCTGCCGGGTACCCCATCATGTCTGGTGGACCTGGGCACTGCCGGGTACCCCATCATGTCTGGTGGACCTGGGCACTGCCGGGTACCCCATCATGTCTCTGGTGGACCTGGGCACTGCCGGGTACCCCATCATGCCTATGGTGGACCTGTGCACTGCCGGGTACCCATCATGTCTGGTGGACCTGTGCACTGCCGGGTACCCCATCATGTCTGGTGGACCTGGGCACTGCCGGGTACCCCATCATGTCTGGTGGACCTGGGCACTGCCGGGTACCCCATCATGTCAATGGTGGATCTGGACACTGCCGGGTACCCCATCATGTCTGGTGGACCTGGACACTGCCGGGTACCCCATCATGTCTATGGTGGATCTGGACACTGCCGGGTACCCCATCATGTCAATGGTGGATCTGGACACTGCCGGTACCCCATCATGTCTGGTGGACCTGGACACTGCCGGGTACCCCATCATGTCTGGTGGACCTGGACACTGCCGGTACCCCATCATGTCTGTGATATAATCGAAGGCGTGTTGATTCGGACTTTCCAGCTACGGTCACTAATTCCCACAGGATTCCGTTTACAATCCTGTGGGATTGTAAATATCTGTCTATCCAGATCAGCATTAGTAGTACAAAAATTAATACTGTTAATTCAGATTTAAAGGTCCGATCATACGTGATCAATTGTGCAAGTAAATAAACTGGTAATGAGTTACCACACTTAGTAAATTCAGCCATAAAAATACATAACACAAATTGTGTAAAGGTTGAAGGTGAGTAACGAAGGACTTAGAGAAGTAAGTGAATTACTTGAGCAAGATTTAGTGGTAATGCCATTAGCAAGTGAAGGGCTGTGGCCACCTCATTAGTGGGCTTCCCGCAAAGGAAGTTGTGCCATTTACTAGTGATGGCTTCATTTCTCAAACGGCCTCCAAAGCCTTCCAAGTGCTCGGCCTCTCTTCAAGTGGTTTCCTTCCACGAAATTATAATTACACACGACGCCCAAACCCGCCTGAATGATGTTAGAACCCGTTATCACAGGCTGCATCTCTCACACTAACTCATCCTCCCTGTTTATATATTTACTAGATGGACAATCTCTCTCTCTCTCTCTCTCTCTCTCTCTCTCTCTCTCTCTCTCTCTCTCTCTCTCTCTCTCTCTCTCTCTCTCTCTCTCTCTCTCTCTCTCTCTCTCTCCTCTCTCTCTCTCTCTCTCTCTCTCTCTCTCTCTCTATTTAATTTGCTTTCTCTACCTTCCTCCATTTCTACGTCTCTCACTTCCTCCCATTCTGTCTTCCACCCCTCTCTTATTCTGTCTGTCTCCCTCCCTCTCAATCTTTCTCACATTGTGCAAAAGCTGTTCAAGGTAATATTCAATCAACTACGTCCATATTGACTCAATGTACCAGCACTTTATATTTAATTTTAGTGATGGGATGCGGAACAGTAGCAGATCCATCTTGAAGACAAACATTTTGGGACGATCCCAAGAACTTTATTGCACTTGGCTACAGTCATAAATGACCCTGCAAAGTTTAGTGAGGCTAACCCCGAGCGTCTGCTATCCAGCTTGGGAAAGGCAGATAAGCAGACATTCTCGCTTGTAGGATTAGGTATATTTATCTGTCAATATACAGGACTACTAGAGGGATTACCCTTTCTCCCGTCTATTCCTCTACCATCCATCTATCTGTCTGTTCTATCCAAGTGTCTGTCGATCCATTTGTCTATCCAGTTATCTACCCAATTATCTATCTATCCATCGATAGATGAATATATTTATCAAATCCACAGAAGCCCTGATGAGGATTCGAATCTATGCCTTGGGTGTTCCCAGGCACGCTCTAGTCGACTGCACCATAACATGGTCAAAAGAAAGAGGAGCCGTCAGAGGCAGAGCTGCTGGACAAAAGAGCTCAAGTGCTTGGGGGGAATTTAGTGAAATTTAGCGGTTCAGCTGCAGTGGAAGCCTCGAGATCCTTGTGGGTGCAGTAGTACCGAAGGTTGCAATTCTTTCGACCATGTCGTGGCGCAATCAACAAGAGCGTGCTTTTGGAACACCCACCACATAGGTTCGATCCCTCATCACGGCTCCTGAGGATTTGTTCATTGATATATAATGATAATGGGATTTATCTGTGTAATATATTTATCATTAACCAAATCATCTACCCATCTTTCCATCAGTGTGTATCCATCTATCCACTCATCTATACATCCATCCATCAATCTATCCATCCATCTATTCCCCCATCTATCCGTATATCGATACATCAATTAATGCATCTACCTTTCCATCCATCAGTCTTTGTATCCATTGATATGTGCATCCATATATCAATTATCCTATCTATTTATTTCACTATCTATCTATCTATTCATGAATCTATCTATATATCAGTCAATCTGTCCAGCTATCCATTCATCTACTATTATCTATCTATCTATCTATTTATCTATCTATCTATTTATCTATCTATCTATCTATTTATCTATCTATCTGTCCATCCATCTACCTCTCCACCTTTCCTTCTATCTATCTACTTACTGATCTCCCTATCCATTTATCAGTCAATGTACCCATCCATCCATCGATGTATCAATCAATCAATCCCCATATCAATCCATTTTTATCTCTTCAGATGTACCATCTGTCTGTCTCTGCTTCTCTAACTCTGGCCTTGCCTATCTCGGTCTCTTTTTCTGTCTATCTGTCTGTTCACTTGTTCTCATAACAAATTTTATTGTCTAATGTGTGGTTCAAGTTCAAGTACGTTTATTAAGACAAGAGAAATACATCTCAAAGGGATAGAGTAAATTAGGTTATTTCTACCCTCTTCAATGTATGGTTGGCGCCAGTGAGAGAGCTTTAGTGATGTGAAATACTACAAAAAGAGAGTTACCCCGTACTCTGACAAAGGGCTGTAGGTTAAGAAACCCTCGAAGCTGTGAGGGAATCGTCTGTTTTATGTGAGTACGGGCAAGTTACCAGAGACGTCTTGTATGAATCGGAAGTAGATAATGGGTGCCGGGGCACACAGCTTTCTAAGCTCCTCAAACACTGTTAGAACAAAAGTTTCAGCTACGGCCACACTGCAACCCGTCCTCGCAAATTCGTATAGTCAATATTGACTTATTAGTTACGTGCATAGGTGACATACTAAACATAATAGTTTCACTTGAGAAGCTTCATAGAAAACACCGACCTTACCTAACCTACTTAGTATGTTAAAATAAGCATCTTATAGCTTTGTAATTACAATTGTTACTTAACCTATTATAGGTATAGGTTAGGTAATAATTGTAATTACGAAGCAATAAGATGCTTATCTTAACATACTAAGTAGGTTAGGTAAGGTCGGTGTTTTCTATAAAGTTTTTCAAGGGAAACTATTATGTTAAGTATGTCACCTATGCACATATTTAATAAGTCAATATTGACTATACGAATTTCGAGGAAGGGTTGCACACTGACACTAGCCCCTATTGATGTGATTTGTTTGTACGTGTTAGTATTAAAGTGTAAGAGTGTGACCCAGCGGTATGTAGTATCCAGAGCCTCTAACAGGGCTCTGGAAGGTGGTCGCCAGACCCCTGCGTCATGCAGCTCACAATGAATCTGTCCTTTGTGTGTGTCAAAGAAGGCCGCTACTCGTCATGCGACCTCCCTTTGCGTAATGCTTGGGTATAAAAACACTATGTTCGGAGAAAAGAGGCGCGACCCCAGAGGAATAAGCTCTCGTGGATTGACAATCTTGCCAGGAAATCTCTTGTGCTTTTTAGTCATTCCGGTAAAACGCCCAAAGATGGGATTTTGAAGTGCCGTGCACACTGGGCCTACAGGCATTGTCGGCGCCGTGCAACCGATTACTGCAGATCTTTTTGTCAATGTCTGTTTTACTATGTTTATGGATTTGTATATTTTGGGCAGAAAATATGGTGGCGGCATTTCACATGCAAATGTTATGAACACATCTCTGACCGTCGCTGTAAAGAATCTTGCCCTTCCCCTCCTCTTCATCTCTATTAGCATACAATTTTAATATCACATTTCTACTCCTCTTTGCGTGCATGTTCTAGTTATATATTCGGGATTTGTATCGGTTGGTATGCGGTTACATCCTCCAGCTGGCGGAGACCCTCTCGTCTATAGTTTTCGGTTCTGCTTTTTCTGCTGGTTTTACCACCATGTCCACTCTATCTTGAAGTCGCATAAGCACGCCCTCTCCACTCTAGTAAGGTTTTGCTTGACCTTACAAAGCAGTATTTCCCTTGGCATCAGCACATTTACTTCTGTTAACTACAAACCCCATTGTTATTGTTTTAGATTCAGCTACTCAGAACAAAAAGTTACAAGTAGCACGGGCTATGGTGAGCGTGTAAGTGGAAGCTCCATGGAGCCATTATGTGTATCAATAGCTGGTACTGGAGATGTGGGGATGGGGTCCGTGGACGCGCCAATCCAATCCAAGAGCAGGACTGCAGATGACGACTGATGAAGATTAAGGGCATGAATAGGCCGTAAGTTGTGGTTCTTTCGGGCCATTACCAGTACCAATAGCTGATACTAGAGACATGTTAATGGATGGGGGTCTTCATGGTAGAGTCTTCAGTTGTGTGAGTGTTTGGTAGCAGGCAGTCAGTTGTGTGAGTGTCTGGTAGCAGGCAGTCAGTTGTGTGAGTGTTTGGTAGCACCCAGTCAGTTGTGTGAGTGTCTGGTAGCACTCAGTCAGTTGTGTGAGTGTCTGGTAACACACAGTCAGTTGTGTGAGTGTCTGGCAGCACCCAGTCAGTTGTGTGAGTGTCTGGTAGCAGGCAGTCAGTTGTGTGAGTGTCTGGCAGCACCCAGTCAGTTGTGTGAGTGTCTGGCAGCACCCAGTCAGTTGTGTGAGTGTCTGGTAGCAGGCAGTCAGTTGTGTGAGTGTCTGGCAGCACCCAGTCAGTTGTGTGAGTGTCTGGCAGCACCCAGTCAGTTGTGTGAGTGTCTGGCAGCACCCAGTCAGTTGTGTGAGTGTCTGGCAGCACACAGTCAGTTGTGTGAGTGTCTGGTAGCACCCAGTCAGTTGTGTGAGTGTCTGGCAGCACCCAGTCAGTTGTGTGAGTGTCTGGCAGCAGGCAGTCAGTTGTGTGAGTGTCTGGCAGCACCCAGTCAGTTGTGTGAGTGTCTGGTAGCAGGCAGTCAGTTGTGTGAGTGTCTGGCAGCAGGCAGTCAGTTGTGTGAGTGTCTGGCAGCACACAGTCAGTTGTGTGAGTGTCTGGTAGCACCCAGTCAGTTGTGTGAGTGTCTGGCAGCACCCAGTCAGTTGTGTGAGTGTCTGGTAACAGGCAGTCAGTTGTGTGAGTGTCTGGCAGCACCCAGTCAGTTGTGTGAGTGTCTGGCAGCAGGCAGTCAGTTGTGTGAGTGTCTGGTAGCACCCAGTCAGTTGTGTGAGTGTCTGGTAGCACCCAGTCAGTTGTGAGTGTCTGGCAGCAGGCAGTCAGTTGTGTGAGTGTCTGGCAGCACCCAGTCAGTTGTGTGAGTGTCTGGCAGCACCCAGTCAGTTGTGTGAGTGTCTGGCAGCACCCAGTCAGTTGTGTGAGTGTCTGGCAGCACCCAGTCAGTTGTGTGAGTGTCTGGCAGCACACAGTCAGTTGTGTGAGTGTCTGGCAGCACCCAGTCAGTTGTGTGAGTGTCTGGTAGCAGGCAGTCAGTTGTGTGAGTGTCTTGTAGCAGGCAGTCAGTTGTGTGAGTGTCTTGTAGCAGGCAGTCAGTTGTGTGAGTGTCTGGTAGCACCCAGTCAGTTGTGTGTGTCTGGCAGCACACAGTCAGTTGTGTGTGTCTGGCAGCACACAGTCAGTTGTGTGAGTGGATTAAAGTAATCCCGCACATTACTTGTGTGTTTCATTACTCTGTGTGTTGAGTAATAATTACACACGGACGGGGTGTATGTGAATCAGTGTACTAAGTGTTGGTTTATCTGGCTCAGTTGAGAATAACGTATTTCGTTATACTCAGTAGAGTTGTCTGCGAGACCAGATAGAACAGTGATTTAATTAAGCATATATCATTTGCTAATGTGCAATCTTCTCCAGGAACTGATATATGTCATTGTTGTATACTTTGATTATACTTCAATGTACAGATTAGTTATCTTGAGTGTTGATGTTAATTCACGCTGTGGCTTGCAAGTAGTCTAGAGAGCATGCTAGCTACGCTGGATCCCGTCCTGCTGGGTTATGCGTTGCCTAGCTGTTGCTGGCGTGATACTGTTCTTTAACGTAACAAAAGCCCCAAGTGTAATAGTGTTACGTTTCATGAATAAACTTATATTTTGTATTATATTCAGTCTTCAGTTAACTACTTCCTACTTGTTTCCTACAACGTCATTAGCCTACTGAAGTAGTTATTGACTCCATGTGAAGTGTAGTGCTGCATCACAACCTGCATCACTACAGTTGATGTGTGACCCAATAACGCCGTACACCTTCTAGCGACAGTCATTTGAGCAGGACAACAACCCGCGATGTAAGATTACGATATCCTCGGGGAAGAGATTATTACTCTGTGTCATTCTGCCATTAGCGTGTAAGTGTCTTGTTGCTTGCTCTAGTGACAATTAGTACTTGCTTCCTTCTCCAGCCCAGTAACAGCCGGTGACCTAGTGTTGTGTCCGGCGCTTTCCCGAGTGTTGCAAGGTGTTGTAGTGTTGCAAAAATTTCATCCGTCAATCCCTCTGGATAACTGTGTGTGGGGGCTAGTGCAAGTTGCAAAGGGAACTTGCCGGTCTCCGTGAGAACAAAGTCAATACACAGTGTCCACCATGATATTTATAGCAACATGGTTTTTGAAACTTCGCACTGCACTAATGTTCATTACCTGTGATCACTTCCCAGTGCAACCACTCATGACACCAAAAAGTTCCAGTTTCCCACACTCAGAGCACTTCTTACCTCGAGCAGCGCAGGAGTCGATAGTCACCTCCACAGTGATGAAAACTGCAGCTGATATCCTCTGATGTGGATATGTGGGATTTTTCCTAGCTGGTTGTAATGTGTTTTTATTTTATTTACTTATTTAATAACTTATTGAATTACTTTATATTTATTATTTACTTTAAAAAGTGGACTGTATTTTAATATGTATCCTGTTAGGTGTTTACCTGTTCACAAGTAGGGGGGGGGGGGCGGTTAATGTACATAGCTTATACCACAATTGGTGGTTATACTATAAACTACAGTATAAAGTGTGCTATTACTATTGTAAATTGATAATGTTGTATTGTAAAATTATAATAGATTAGTATAACATGTTAAAAAAAGCCTCAGCTGATATAGTTGAGTGAGAGCTAGTTTTCAAATCTCAGACTGGTTTGTCACATGTGGACCGTCTGGTCCTGTTAATGGCGGCTGTTGGGGCAGCCAGCGCCTGTAAGACGTCTGTATACTATCTCGCAGGTGTGACATCTCTCTGGGATGTCTCATAGATCACTAGCTTATCTGCCAACAAGTTAGACTGTAACAACTGCACAAAACATGTAAGGTACAGGTGTGACATAATAAACTTGTGATGTAATATAACAATAAGGCTTACTCTTGGTGTAGTAATCTCCCTACTGCATAACGGTAAATTCCTACACTAATAATATCCAAAATTATGTGCAATAGAAATACCGAAAGCTGATCTTCCCTTCTTATGGAGGAGGTCACTGTGGCAATAATCACGGCTGGGCGATTGAAATATCAATCTTTGTCGGGAGTGTATCGGACCCCAGGGAACCTCCCTAGTTGAATTGAAATTGAAATTGAAATAAGTTTATTGAGGTAAAATACTTAGGTTTACGTTCAGTCCCGGAGGCAGCTGCTTACCCGTTGCGGCGTCTCCCCAAATTTTAGTTATATTTGTGTCTATTATTTGATAATAGGAGGAAGTCCATTGGTTTATGGTATATTTCTTCATGTTAAAGGATTGAAAAAACACTTTTCAATTAATTCTAATGCTTAAACTATTGTTTTAATAATACGAGATGTGGCAGATAATCCATTTTCTGTAATCCCTTCACGACTAACTGATGTAACTAGTATAACCAGGTTTGCTGGATATATATATGGGATCTAGAAATGTTAGTCCACAGCATTAGTATGTTATGTGTCAGACTTCCGACACGTTTGGGTTGCCTGGGCGGTGCTCCTTGATTCCTGTTGTGGTCCTTGGCTCAAAAGTTGGTTGGGGTTATCATGATTGTCGCTATGATGACGGTGTGCTATCTTAACCTTACATAACTGTTCGTAGTTATGAGTACCGGCAGCACTGCACTCCATGACGGTCACATCCATGTGACGAGCAATGTCCAGTGTTTTGGTTACAGAGGTTTCATCATCAACGAACAAACTGACAACCTGCAGCTGGCGCCCGTAGACGAGAGTGTTAATGATCTATACTTCTAGTGGGAAGTTGTTTCGCTCTGCTCAAATGCACGATTTCCGTGTTGTTACTCTCCAGGTTTGTTATTTCCAGTTAATTTGGCTTTGGCAGTGTCAATATCTTTCTCAGCACCAGTGTCTTTCAGTGTGAAAGTGTCACAAACTCTATTCCTACATAATAAAGTAAAATGACTCGGTTGCTTTGAAAATTTTGATGTCTGAAACAAAGTAAAAACATTTCAAACCTTTAAATCCATTTGGTCCATCTCGGGCAGATTAGTCTGTTCACATTGAGGACCAAATACAGGAAACTGGTGTTCATTTGCAATTTATATTGGTTGAATATGAATTAATTTTGAAGTAATTTGATTAATACACTGTAACTACCTTAATTTTGCCAAGTACTCAAGCATTGCAATGCAAATTGTCATTCACAATGCACAACACAAGAGCAAACTATTCACGTGGACAAGTGGTGGAGTTCTATATTAAGGCAAAGCAACACATGTCAACAACGTTATTTGTTAAGAATTCTGCACTGACAACACAGCAGAGTTGACAGCATGATTAGCATGATGATTCCTGCACCAGAGCGTTATGTTGCTCATAACTTCCGACGGCATATAGTTCAGCTAGCAACAAAACAAAAGATTCGCTGCTGCACAGCCTCGGTCAGTTCACAGCCTCGGTCAATTCACAGCCTTGGTCAGCTCACAGCCTCGGTCAGTTCACAGCCTCGGTCAATTCACAGCCTTGGTCAGCTCACAGCCTCAGTCAGTTCACAGCCTCGGTCAGCTCACAGCCTCGGTCAGCTCACAGCCTCGGTCAGCTCACAGCCTCGGTCAGTTCATAGCCTTGGTCAGCTCACAGCCTCGGTCAGCTCACAGCCTCGGTCAGCTCACAGCCTCGGTCAGATCACAGCCTCGGTCAGCTCACAGCCTCGGTCAGTTCATAGCCTTGGTCAGCTCACAGCCTCGGTCAGCTCACAGCCTCGGTCAGCTCACAGCCTCGGTCAGCTCACAGCCTCGGTCAGCTCACAGCCTCGGTCAGCTCACAGCCTCGGTCAGCTCACAGCTTCGGTCAGCTCACAGCCTCGGTCAGCTCACAGCCTCGGTCAGCTCACAGCCTCGGTCAGCTCACAACTCGGTCAGTTCATAGCCTCGGTCAGCTCACAGCCTCGGTCAGCTCACAGCCTCGGTCAGCTCACAGCCTCGGTCAGCTCACAGCCTCGGTCAGCTCACAGCCTCGGTCAGCTCACAGCCAACATTTTCTCGTTTTCAGAACGTGATAAAAACCACATTTGATTGTTTTAATTACTTTTTAAACTACGTTTTATACATGTATTCCTAGAATTGTAAACACGAGTATAAAACGTGAGGCCGTAACGTTTCTATAACACCCCTTTTTAATGTTTGTATAACGAATATTCTA
>WNGS01162392.1:52980-65501 GCA_020271785.1 Procambarus virginalis | reverse complement strand
TTTCTTCAATCTTAATACGAATACTTCAGTCGCTGCTCGATTCCCATCTGTTAAAAATTATTTTTTATTTGTAGAGATAGTCGAGTCTACTAAAGCATTTACGTTATTTTGGTCCTTCTTTTGTAGCGGTCTCTACCTTCTGTTTTCTACCTTAGACCTCTCTGACTTTCCGCAAAAGAACATATTTCAGACTTTATCATGTTCCTGAAGGCAGTTGTTCACTCTTTTTGTGGGAATTCTATTACTTAGAACATTTCCCCATTGAATGTTGTAAGTTCTCTGTTCATTTGTTATACCGGTCTATCATTTTATTATTGAAATTGAATTTATTGAATACCCCTTCTCGCTTGACCATTGTTTTAGGCCTATTATGAGTATTGATAGTCGTTTGCACTTCAGTGAGCTTGTGATCTTAATATGTGGCATCTGAGATTGTAAGGAGTATCCACGGACTGAGGCCACGGACGGAGGCCACGGACGGGGGCCACGGATGGAGGCCACGGACGGGGGCCACGGACGGGGGCCACGGACGGAGGCCACGGACGGGGGCCACGGACGGAGGCCACGGACGGGGGCCACGGACGGAGGCCACGACGGGGGCCACGGACGGAGGCCACGGACGGGGGCCACGGACGGAGGCCACGGACGGGGGCCACGGACGGAGGCCACGGACGGGGGCCACGGACGGAGGCCACGGACGGAGGCCAGGCGCTCTGGAACTAGTGTAACCCAACTTTTCAAGATGACATAAGGGGTGTGTGGGAGTGTCACAGGCTGGTCGGGGGTCTCCCACGTTGCCTCTCCCTCAGAAATATATACTTCTACTCCCATGCACCGAGTTTGTTGATGGTGCATGGCATGGGGGCCTGATAGCTGAGTGGACAGCACTTCGGATTCGTAGTCCTGATGTTTCGGGTTTATCGCCGGTGGAGGCGGAAATAAATGGACAGTTTCTTTCACCCAGGACCGGGCCGCGGGGACGCTAAGCCCCGAAATCATCTCAAGAAGATGGTGTGAAATTAAGAGATTTTTCTGTAGAGTTTCTTAGCAGCTACTCATTATGTTTGTAGTATTATATTTTCTGAGAGAAAGTTCCGAAGGCGAAGCTTCTGACCTACGACGCTGGAAACAAAGGTTCCAGGAAGCCTGACGCTGTAAGCAAAGGTTCCAGACAGCCTGCCGCTGGAAGCAAAGGTTCCAGGAAGCCTGACGCTGGAAGCAAAGGTTCCAGGAAGCCTGACGCTGGAAGCAAAGGTTCCAGGAAGCCTGACGCTGGAAGCAAATGTTCCAGGAAGCCTGACGCTGGAAGCAAAGGTTCCAGGAAGCCTGACGCTGGAAACAAAGGTTCCAGGAAGCCTGACGCTGGAAGCAAAGGTTCCAGGAAGCCTGACGCTGAAAGCAAAGGTTCCAGGAAGCCTGACGCTGGAAGCAAAGGTTCCAGGCAGCCTGCCGCTGGAAGCAAAGGTTCCAGGAAGCCTGACGCTAGAAACAAAGGTTCCAGGAAGCCTGACGCTAGAAACAAAGGTTCCAGGAAGCCTGACGCTGGAAACAAAGGTTCCAGGAAGCCTGACGCTAGAAACAAAGGTTCCAGGAAGCCTGACGCTAGAAACAAAGGTTCCAGGAAGCCTGACGCTGGAAGCAAAGGTTCCAGGAAGCCTGACGCTGGAAACAAAGGTTCCAGAAAGCCTGACGCTGAAAGCAAAGGTTCCAGGAAGCCTGCCGCTAAAAGCAAAGGTTCCAGGAAGCCTGACGCTGGAAGCAAAGGTTCCAGGAAGCCTGCCGATGGAAGCAAAGGTTCCAGGAAGCCTGACGCTAGAAACAAAGGTTCCAGGAAGCCTGACGCTGGAAACAAAGGTTCCAGGAAGCCTGACGCTGGAAGCAAAGGTTCCAGGAAGCCTGACGCTGGAAGCAAAGGTTCCAGGAAGCCTGACGCTAGAAACAAAGGTTCCAGGAAGCCTGATGCTGGAAACAAAGGTTCCAGGAAGCCTGACGCTAGAAACAAAGGTTCCAGGAAGCCTGACGCTGGAAACAAAGGTTCCAGGAAGCCTGACGCTGGAAACAAAGGTTCCAGGAAGCCTGACGCTGGAAACAAAGGTTCCAGGAAGCCTGACGCTAGAAACAAAGGTTCCAGGAAGCCTGACGCTGGAAACAAAGGTTCCAGGAAGCCTGCCGCTGGAAACAAAGGCTCCAGGAAGCCTGACGCTGGAAACAAAGGTTCCAGGAAGCCTGACGCTAGAAACAAAGGTTCCAGGAAGCCTGACGCTGGAAACAAAGGTTCCAGGAAGCCTGCCGCTGGAAACAAAGGTTCCAGGAAGCCTGACGCTGGAAACAAAGGTTCCAGGAAGCCTGACGCTAGAAACAAAGGTTCCAGGAAGCCTGCCGCTGGAAACAAAGGTTCCAGGAAGCCTGACGCTAGAAACAAAGGTTCCAGGAAGCCTGCCGCTGGCAGCAAAACCACGCTCCTATGTCCCAGCGCCCAGCCCTCGCGCGCCCTCCAACACAGTCATACTGGCTCAAAGGATGATCAACTCAACTATGACTGTTGGCAACAGAACCAAGCACGGGGCTGGGCCTTGGGTAAAAAAAATCCTTATCTAATAAAGCCAGTAAGCCTGTGTCTCCCTCCCCCCCCCCCTGCCCTTAAAGGCGCCTGTATACCGCTTTACGGGAGAAAAGAGAGATATATAAAAGTCCAAACGGGACTTAACCATCAATCTACATCCTCTTGGACGTGGCTAAAGATTGAGAGGTCGGGGTGGGGGAGGGGGTAGGAGGAGGTCTAACAAGCAGATAGTGCTAAGTGGAACGAGGTGATTCCAGACGATCACTGGCCCAATCCCTGCCAATCACCGGGCCTGTAGGACAAGCGCTGTGAGGCTAGGTGGGAGGAGGAAGGGGAAGGAAGGAGGAATGGAGGAATGGAGGAAGAGGGGGGGATGGAGAAGGAGAAAGAAGAGAATAAAACTGACCCAAACTACTGGGAAGTCCGACGAGGACATTCAAGAACACGAAGGAGAGAGGAGAAGGAGAACACGAAGGAGAGAGGAGAAGGAGAACACGAAGGAAGGAGGAGAAGGAGAACATGTCAACACAATCAAAACATAGAAGGGAAATTGCAATAACTCCCTGACACCAATAACTCCGACTCTCGGATCCACACACACACACACACACACACACAACACACACACACACACACACACACACACACACACACACACACACACACACACACGCACACACAAACCTGCCCCCATCACGCCCCAAACGGCGCCACACACCAGCGAAAATTAGATTAAAAATCAAACGGAGATTAGCCTCGGATATAGCCTTTTAGGCCCCACACACGACGGAACTGTGTCCTCTAGTGGCTCCAGGAGAGTGAGAGGGAGGGGGAGGGTGAGAGGGAGAGTGCTGGAGAGGAGTGTGAGAGTACAATAGAGGGAGTACAATAGAGGGAGTACAATAGAGGGAGTACAATAGAGAGAGTACAATAGAGAGAGTACAATAAAGGGAGTACAATAGAGAGAGTACAATAGAGGGAGTACAATAGAGGGAGTACAATAGAGGGAGTACAATAGAGAGAGTACAATAGAGAGAGTACAATAGAGGGAGTACAATAGAGAGAGTACAATAGAGGGAGTACAATAGAGGGAGTACAATAGAGGGAGTACAATAGAGAGAGTACAATAGAGAGAGTACAATAGAGGGAGTACAATAGAGGGAGTACAATAGAGGGAGTACAATAGAGGGAGTACAATAGAGGGAGTACAATAGAGGGAGTACAATAGAGAGAGTACAATAGAGAGAGTACAATAGAGGGAGTACAATAGAGAGAGTACAATAGAGGGAGTACAATAGAGGGAGTACAATAGAGGGAGTACAATAGAGGGAGTACAATAGAGGGAGTATAATAGAGGGTATACAATAGAGGGAGTACAATAGAGGGAGTACAATAGAGGGAGTACAATAGAGGGTATACAATAGAGGGAGTACAATAGAGGGAGTACAATAGAGAGAGTACAATAGAGGGAGTACAATAGAGAGAGTACAATAGAGGGAGTACAATAGAGGGTATACAATAGAGGGAGTACAATAGAGGGAGTACAATAGAGGGAGTACAATAGAGGGAGTACAATAGAGAGAGTACAATAGAGGGAGTACAATAGAGGGAGTACAATAGAGGGTATACAATAGAGGGAGTACAATAGAGGGTATACAATAGAGGGAGTACAATAGAGGGAGTACAATAGAGGGAGTACAATAGAGGGAGTACAATAGAGGGAGTACAATAGAGGGAGTACAATAGAGAGAGTACAATAGAGAGAGTACAATAGAGGGAGTACAATAGAGGGAGTACAATAGAGGGAGTACAATAGAGGGAGTACAATAGAGGGAGTACAATAGAGGGAGTACAATAGAGAGAGTACAATAGAGGGAGTACAATAGAGGGAGTACAATAGAGGGTATACAATAGAGGGAGTACAATAGAGGGAGTACAATAGAGGGAGTACAATAGAGGGAGTACAATAGAGGGAGTACAATAGAGAGAGTACAATAGAGGGAGTACAATAGAGGGAGTACAATAGAGGGAGTACAATAGAGGGAGTACAATAGAGGGAGTACAATAGAGGGAGTACAATAGAGAGAGTACAATAGAGGGAGTACAATAGAGGGAGTACAATAGAGAGAGTACAATAGAGGGAGTACAATAGAGGGAGTGCAATAGAGGGAGTACAATAGAGGGAGTACAATAGAGGGAGTACAATAGAGGGAGTACAATAGAGAGAGTACAATAGAGGGAGTACAATAGAGGGAGTACAATAGAGGGAGTACAATAGAGGGAGTACAATAGAGAGAGTACAATAGAGGGAGTACAATAGAGGGAGTACAATAGAGGGAGTACAATAGAGGGAGTACAATAGAGGGAGTACAATAGAGGGAGTACAATAGAGGGAGTACAATAGAGAGAGTACAATAGAGGGAGTACAATAGAGGGAGTACAATAGAGAGAGTACAATAGAGGGAGTACAATAGAGGGAGTACAATAGAGAGAGTACAATAGAGGGAGTACAATAGAGGGAGTACAATAGAGAGAGTGCAATAGAGAGAGTACAATAGAGGGAGTACAATAGAGAGAGTACAATAGAGGGAGTACAATAAAGTACAATAGAGGGAGTACAATAGAGGGAGTACAATAGAGAGAGTACAATAGAGGGAGTACAATAGAGAGAGTACAATAGAGGGAGTACAATAGAGGGAGTACAATAGAGAGAGTACAATAGAGGGAGTACAATAGAGTACAATAGAGGGAGTACAATAGAGGGAGTACAATAGAGAGAGTACAATAGAGGGAGTACAATAGAGGGAGTACAATAGAGGGAGTACAATAGAGGGAGTACAATAGAGGGTAGAGGCAGGGACCAAGTGATCCGTCTGGCTCAAACAAACAGATACATCGTCATTAGATAGGTGACGCGCGCGCGCGCGCTCCTTGTCCCATCGCGCGCACGTGCTTATGTGTGTATATCTTTATAGTCACCTCTATGTCTGAACGGTCGGGTCTTAGCTCTAGAACCCCGGCTGTCTAACTTGCCGGTTGGCTAAGGCAGTCACTCCTACCATATTCTTTAAACATATCAACTTTTGAAATTATGAATAGAATATGTAACTTCGTCTATTTCCACTCTGACAATCCCCTCTAAGTATTTTATATGTCTCTATCCAATCTGTCCACTTATTCCTTTTTTTCTAGCGTCGTCAGGTTCAGTTCCTTCAGTCGCTCTTCATACCTCATCCCTCGCAATTCTGGGACGAGTCTCGTCGCAAATTTCTGAACCTTTTCCAGTTTCCTTATGTGTTTCTTCAGGTGGGGGACTCCAAGATGGGGCTGCATACTCTAAGACTGGTCTCACGTAGGCAATGTAAAGTGCTCTAAATGCCTCCTTGTTTGTGTTGCTGAATGATGTTGTAATCTTTGCTAGTGTAGAGTACGCTGCTGTCGTTATCTTACTTATATGTGCCTCAGGAGTTAGATTTTCCCTTCATTGTGTACTGTCCCTTTGGTCTCCTGTCTCCTAGTCCCATTTCCATGACTTTACACTTCCTCATGTTGAACTCCAATAGTTACTTTTTTCGACTATCTCTGCAGCTAGTTCAAGTCCTCTTGGAGGATCTTGCCATCCTCATTTGTCACAACTCGTCTCATTAATTTCAAGTCATCCGCAAAAATCGATATATAGGACTGTTTGTGTGTGTACTCACCTAGTTGTACTCACCTAGTTGTACTCACCTAGTTGTGCTTTCGGGGGGTGAGCTCTGGCTCTTTGGTCCCGCCTCTCAACCGTCAATCAATTGGTGTACAGATTCCTGAGCCTACTGGGCTCTATCATATCTACATTTGAAACTGTGTATGGAGTCAGCCTCCACCACATCACTGCCTAATGCATTCCATCCGTTAACTACTCTGACACTGAAAAAGTTCCTTCTAATGTCTCTGTGGCTCATGTGGGTACTCAGTTTCCACCTGTGTCCCCTTGTTCGCGTCCCCCAGTGTTGAATAGTTTATCCTTGTTTACCCGGTTGATTCCTCTGAGGATTTTGTAGGTTGTGATCATGTCTCCCCTTATTCTTCTGTCTTCCAGTGTCGTAAGGTGCATTTCCCGCAGCCTTTCCTCGTAACTCATGCCTCTTAGTTCTGGGATTAGTCTAGTGGCATACCTTTGGACTTTTTCCAGCTTCGTTTTGTGCTTGACAAGGTACGGGCTCCATGCTGGGGCCGCATACTCCAGGATTGGTCTTACATATGTGGTGTACAAGATTCTGAATGATTCCTTACACAGTTCCTGAACGCTGTTCTGATGTTAGCCAGCCTCGCATATGCCGCAGACGTTATTCTTTTTATGTGGGCTTCAGGAGACAGGTTTGGTGTGATATCAACTCCTAGATCTTTCTCTCTGTCCGTTTCATTAAGTACTTCATCTCCTATTCTGTATCCTGTGTCTGGCCTCCTGTTTCCACTGCCTAGTTTCATTACTTTGCATTTACTCGGGTTGAACTTGAACAGCCATTTGTTGGACCATTCACTCAGTCTGTCTAGGTCATCTGTAGCCTCCTACTATCATCCTCAGTTTCAATCCTCCTCATAATTTTTGCATCATCGGCAAACATTGAGAGAAACGATTCTATACCCTCTGGGAGATCATTTACATATATCAGAAACAGTATAGGTCCAAGGACTGACCCCTACGGGACTCCACTCGTAACGTCTCGCCAATCTGAGACCTCACCCCTCACACTGACTCGTTGTCTCCTGTTGCTTAGGTACTCCTGTATCCAACGGAGTACCTTCCCTTTCACTCCAGCCTGCATCTCCAGCTTTTTCACTAGCCTCTTGTGTGGCACTGTATCAAAGGCTTTCTGACAATCCAAAAATATGCAGTCTGCCCACCCTACTCTTTCTTGCCTTATTTTTGTTGCCTGGTCGTAGAATTCCAGTAACCCTGTGAGGCAGGACCTGCCATCCCTGAACCCATGTTGGTGCTGCGTTACAAAGTTCTTTCGCTCCAGGTGCTCCACTAGCTTTCTTCGCACAATCTTCTCCATCAGCTTGCATGGTATGCAGGTTAGGGACACTGGCCTGTAGTTCAGTGCCTCCTGTCTATCCCCTTTCTCGTATATCGGGACTACATTAGCTGCTTTCCAAATTTCTGGCAGTTCCCCTGTTGCCAGAGATTTGTTATACAACTCCATCACAGAAGTTCTTTCTAATATACCTCTGATTATTTAGTTTCGTAAACATTGCATAAATTCCCCACATTGAATCGTGTATGCCGTTAACATGTCCCCTCCCCCCCATGTCTTCCTCTCCTGCCGTGTGGGTGAGGTCCAGTTCCCTCAGTCTTTCTACGTAGCTCAAGCCCTTCTCCTCATCACCAACCAGCCCTGTTGCATATCTTCAGAACTTATCTTAGACTCCTTTACGCTCCCTGAAGATCTTCGAATGTTACGTAAAACAAAAAATCACGTATTTAAATATTTAAGTTCGACAGTTTTACAAATGTTGGAAATGTTTGAGTTCGCGAAACATGCTTCAGGGAGGGTGAACAGAATATATGTTTGATCAAACTGAATGTTAATGAAGCAGATTATAGTTGTGGCTGACTCAAGGGGGATTATAGGTGTGCTGAGAGAGAGGGAGAGAAAGAGAGAGAGAGAGAGAAGAGAGAGAGAGAGAGAGAAGAGAGAGAGAGAAGAGAGAGAGAGAGAGAGAGAGAGAGAGAGAGAGAGAGAGAGGAGAAAGAGAGAGAGAGAGAAAGAGAGAGAGAGAGAAGAGAGAGAGAGAGATAGAGAGAGAGAGAGAAGAGGAGAGAGAGAGAGAGAAGAGGAGAGAGAGAGAGAGAGAGAGAGAGAGGAGAGAGAGTAGAGGGGAGAGAGGAGAGAGAGAGAGAGAGAAGTCCAACACAACCATTCGGAAAAAAGAACTGTTCTCTGAAAATTATTTTATTTTAATACTTACTTTAAGTGAGCACCTCCGGCGCCTCGCCCCACCCTCCTGCTCTGAGGGCTGGCCGTGGGCCGAGCTCCATCAAATCGTTTTTTGATCATAAAAAGATTTGATGGAGCCATCAATCTTCTGGGCCCTACACCTGTCTGCTTCCGGTGCACCTGAGCGGGCTGGCAGAACACACACGGCAGCAGACCTCTCAACCAACAACAGCAGCTCCTCCACCAGCACCAGCAGCTAACATCACCACAGCCAATCACCCAGCAGCACCATCACCACCACCACCAGCAGCAGCAGCAGCAGCACCAGGGCAGCACTAATAAAACCAAAAACAAAAAAAAATCTCCATGCCAACCTGCCCTATCCACCTTGGAGCCAACCTGGGGGGCCCCCCATCTGATCAGGGTGCTCACGAGCAGAAAGGTGACATGAAAGTTTTCTACTAACGTGTGTAGATAGTGCTCTAGGCTGTGTGGGATACAGCTGGATACAGTATGGTGAGTACTTCAGCTGTCATGATGACCGGCCGCGGGGACGATAAGCCCCGGAAAGCCACCTCAAGGTATCCTCAAGGTAAACGTGGTGGCCCACTCACCGCCAGGCTCTGCGAGCAAGATGACCTGGTGAGCGGCCTGTGCGACCTCCCTAGATAACGAAAAATTTAAGATGTTATCTTAGCTGGAAGTGTTATCTGCCGGAAAAAAACTGAAAAGTTTACAAACCTGAACCTTCTGGAACAGCAAAATGCGCACATCCTCAGGATAAACTACACATGCAAACCAGATCAAATTAGTTCCCCGGATGAGCACCAGTTGGTACGAACGCCCGTTGACCACGTTCTCATTACCGCTTTGGGGAGCCGGTCGGGCCGAGCGGACAGCACGCTGTACGTGTGATCCTGTGGTCCTGGTTCGAATGCCAGGCGCCGGCCGAGAAACAATGGGCAGAGTGTTTTCACCCTATGCCCCTGTGACCCATAGCAAGTAAAATAGGGTACCTGGGTGTTAGTCAAGCTGTCACGGGCTTGCTGCCTGGGGGGGGGAGGGATGGAAAGGGGGCCGGGGGGGGGGGGGGGGGGTGAGAGGCAACTGGAATCGAGGGGACCGGGCCGCGGGGACACTTAAAAAGCCCCGCAAATCATCTCAATATACATCAAGATTGACCAGAAGTCAATCGCCTGGAATCTCTACGGAAGAAGGCCCAACTCCCACATAACAAGATTCTGTATCATCCATTCAACAAATCCCATGAAACAAGTACCAACATTGGTCTACTGACAGTTGGAAGGAGAACTCATCAGGTGGATGAGTGAGTAGTGAAGCCTGGCGGTGCATAACATGAACTCGACGAGGGGGACTGGTGGGACCTGGATGACTGCACACGACCGGTCATGCAATGCCCCCCAACCAGCCACAGAGATGGGGGGCCCACACCCTGGTGGATGCCTCACAGCAGCGACCAGAGGCAAGTTCCCAGTCAGACGAATCTTCCGCCTCGCAAACTTCCCTTGCAATTCATTGAAATTATTCAGTATCTGTTTCTCCGCTTATCTTCCTGCACTACCTAAAAAGTAAAAAAAACCCCCCGTCCTGAGTCTAACTGATTGTCAGTAGGCCGGGGCTTCAGGATGCAGCCTGTGTAAGTCTCTACATTTTTAAAACACACATACACTCTCACTAACACACTTACACTTTCTGCCGGAGAAATATACGAAAAATTCACTTTCGCAAACACAGTAGTAGAACGGTGGAAACAAGTTAGGGGAGAAAGTGGTGGAGGCAAGGACCGTCAGTAGTTTCAAAGCGTTATATTAAAAAGATGCTGGGGAAGACGGGACAACCACGAGTGTAGCTCTCATCCTGTAACTACAGTTAGGTAATTACACTTAGGTAAGCACATAGTAGCTCTGTCCCAAGGTTACGCTGACGAGTAAATGTGACCAGTAAACCGGGAAGACCTACCTAACCTAACCTGGAAGATGGCCAAGGATGACCTGTCTACGACAAGGATATACAACACAACTATAGAAAGCCACGGACCAATATCCTTGCTCTCAGCCGATGGAAACATCGTCGAAAATGTGCTTATTGAAAACAACAGCTTGATAAAAACTACTTGTTAATAAGAAACTTGGTTTTAAGGGTGCAAGAAGCGCATCAGATCTGCTACAAACAGTTGACCGCCATGACGGATCAAGGCTCCACTCTGAAGGGAGGACACGCATGCCTTCCTCAAATGCTCCAGTCAATCTGCCAGGCTAATGGTTGTCTGGCATAGGGGTTCTGCTGGTGTGTAAACTTGCAAGCAATGGCCGGGAGTGTTCACCATCTCAAGGTAAACCGACCAGGTAGTTTCCATGTCCTCAACAATCTACCACAACGTAAAATAACATCCTTAAGCGGGGGAAACAAAAAGCTGGAATATGGAACTTCCAGGAAATCTGGAGTTCCAGCATCCGTCATAAGACTTGCTTAGGAGTCGTGACAGCGGCTCCGAGAGGCTGGCGGCTGGTTCTGCCTCAGCCGAGGGTCCTCTTATCGTGTAAGTACAAGATCAGGGTTTTAAGTTTATTTTCTTAAGACTTTTAAAGAAACGAACCAACTCGTGCTCGGATCTCGTTAGCTTCTGACCAACCATTTGGGCTGGACGGTAGAGCGACGACGGTCTCGCTTCATGCACGTCGGCGTTCAAACCCCGACCCGTCAAGTAGTTGGGGAAACCATTCCTTGCCCCTCCGTCCCATTCCCAATCCTTCTCCTGACCCTTTCCAAGTGCTTATATAGTCGTTAAATGGCTTGGCGCTTCCTTGATAATTAAAACATCCACTAACGGGCTCACCATTAGCCCGTGCTACTTGGAACCTTCTTGTTCAGGTAGCGAATCTTTACAAACAACAAACAACGTTGATAATTCCAAAAATTCGTTAGCTTCTGGCGACCTGGTTTAAATTTTAGTCGCTTTACGAAGCTGTAGATGACGAGGCGAGAGAAGGAGAGAACAATGATGATAGGAGAGGAAGAAAATGATGGGAGGAGGAGGAGGGGAGGGGGGAGAATGGAACATGGAGGAAGAGAAGGAGGAGAAAATGACAATTGTCAGAGAGATTAGAAAAAACAGGTCGAACCGGGAAGAAGAAGAGAAGACCTCAGGAGGAAACACGATGAGGGAGGAGGAGAGGGACCAGGAGAAGACAGAAGGAAGAAAACGAACAAAACGATCAATAAGCGACACGAACCAAGCAACAAGCATTAGACAAGAAACACCTAAAAACAATAGAAAAACAAACAAACAAATAACACTAAAAACAACAAATCGAAGCGAAGAGAAAGTCAAAACAAAAAAAAATCGATCAAACGAAATCGATAGACACAAACCAGCTGCCACCGCGGTAATCTAGCTTCTGAAATACAGAAAAAAACACACAAGTCACGATGCCACCGGGCAGAGGTAAAAACAAATAAGAGATGACAGAGGCGATTCGCGAACAAGAGCACGAAAAATCGAATTGGTGCGTGACTCTGCCGCAGCCAAGTAGGCTAGTATGTCGCCCACCCCCGTCGCGGGCCCCATACGTCAAGCAAAGATGTGGACACGGGGTGTGAGCAAGAACGGACGTCAGTGCTACGACAGCAGACACACGCGGTCATCATAGAGGTACAGACCACGGATACGAGACCGTTTAAGGGTCTCACCTTTCGGAAGGAAAAGAGGACAATTTATATCCATCTAATCCTGATGGGAAAGTACTGTATGTTGTTGTGGGCGATGGGACACACAGGTCGACTACAGCCCTTACAGGGTACAGGACTGGGAGGGTACAGGACTGGGAGGGTACAGGACTGGGAGGGTACAGGACTGGGAGGGTACAGGACTGGGAGGGTACAGGACTGGGAGGGTACAGGACGGGGAGGGTACAAGGGTACAGGACACAAGTATCGCTGATATAAACACCATTACTTACTTCAAGGCCCTTCAGACACATCTAATTTAAAGTTTGCTGTCTAAGAAGATCCTG